>CM053030.1:289095297-289128651 GCA_028564925.1 Lithobates sylvaticus
ATTTTCCTTTAACCACCTGCTTACTTTGCACTTAAACCCCCCTCGTGACCAGACCAATTTTCAGCTTTCAGTGCTCTCACACTTTGAATGACAATTACTCAGTCATGCAACACTGTACTCAAATGATTTTTTTGTCCTTTTTTTCCCACAAATAGAGCTTTCTTTTGGTGGTATTTGATCACCTCTGGGTTTTTTATTTTTTGCGCTATAAATGAAAAAAAAAAATTTTAATTTTTCTTTGTTTCTGTGATAAAATTTTGCAAATTAGCAATTTTTCTTCATAAATTTTGGCCACAATTTATACTGCTACATATCTTTGGTAAAAATAACCCAAATTAGTGGATATTATGTGGTCTGTGTGAAAGTTATAGAGTCTACAAGCTATGGTGCAAATCATAAAAAAAATTATCACATCTGATGTACTGAGGCTTATCTCATTTCTTGAGA
The DNA here is from genome assembly GCA_028564925.1 of Lithobates sylvaticus. Classification (NCBI taxonomy): domain Eukaryota; kingdom Metazoa; phylum Chordata; class Amphibia; order Anura; family Ranidae; genus Lithobates; species Lithobates sylvaticus. The sequence goes on from CM053030.1 coordinate 289,095,745, forward strand.
CCCTAACAAGCCAGGAAAGTACAAATGCCCCCCAAATGACCCCTTTTTGGAAAGTAGACATTCCAGGGTATTTAGTAAGGGGCATGGTGAGTTATTTGAAGTTGACATTTTTTCTCACAATTCTTTGCAAAATTAAGATTTTATTAAATTTTTTATTTTTTTTTCACAAAATTGTCATTGTAATAGCTTATTTCTCTCACATGGAATGTGCATACCACAAATCACACCCCAAAATACATTCTGCCACTCCTCCTGAGTATTACGATACCACATGTGTGAGATTTTTTCACTACCTGGCCACATACAGAGGCCCAACATGCAGGAAGAACCATCAGGTGTTCAAGGAGCATAAATTACCCATCTAACTTGTTGACTACCTATTACACTTTTGAAGGCCCTAGAGCACCAGGACAATGGAAACGCCCACAAAATGACCCCATTTTGGAAAGCTAACACCCCAACGTATAATCTATGAGGCATAATGAGTCTTTTGAACGGTTCATTTTTTTTCCAGAAGTTTTTGGAAAATGTGGAAAAAAAATGAAAACGCATTTTTTTTTTTTTTTTTTACACAAAGTTGTCCGTTTATAAGATATTTCCAACCCATAGAATTTACATAGCAAAAATAAAACCCCAAAATACATTCTGCTACTTCTCCTGAGTATAACGATACCACATGTGTGAGACTTTTACACAGCCTGACCACATACAGAGGCTTAACATTGAAGTAGCACCTTCAGGCATTCTAGGAGCATAAATTACACATTTCATTTCTCAACCACCTATTACACTTTTGAAGGCCCTGGAGCACCAGGACAATGGAAACACCCAGAAAATGACCCCATTTTGGAAAGCTAACACCCCAACGTATAATCTATGAGGCATAATGAGTCTTTTGAACGGTTCATTTTTTTCCAGAAGTTTTTGGAAAATGTGGAAAAAAATGAAAACGCATTTTTTTTTTTTTACACAAAGTTGTCCGTTTATAAGATATTTCCAACACATAGCATTTACATAGCAAAAATAACACCCCAAAATGCATTCTGCTACTCCTCCTGAGTATAACAATACCACATGTGTGAGACCTTTACACAGCCTGGCCACATACAGAGGCCCAACATGCAAGGAACACCGTCAGGTGTTCAAGGGACACATAGCATGCACATACCAAGAATTACACCCCAAAATACATTATGCTGAGAAAAGGGTAAACAAAAGATTACCTGTGGTTTTAGTAGCGCAGTTGTCCACAGGAGGATAGCACTGGTCCAGGCAGCAGGCAGGGACTTGGTCAGCAACAGCGAACAATTTTTCAGGCAGCAGGCAGGGATACTGTCCATATACAGTCCAGGGTCAGTGCAGAGATATTGTCAGCAGTGCCAAAAATATTGGTCCTGGTAGTAGGCAGGTCCATGTGGTGTGGTCAGTGCGACAGACAGAGGCATGACGGCAGTAAGTCCTACAGGCAGCAGGCAGAAGTAGGGCCTCGTTCAGGACAGAATGGGGACAGGGGTAGAGGCTTCTCCCACCCAAATCTCTTTGAAGCCTCCGAGTCTCCAGACCCTAATCTAGGAATGAGAAAACAAAGAAAATAGTTTTCTTCATCCAGAAAAACTATTCTGGAGCCCCTCACATATGTGAGACCCCTGTGTTGAATCCCACTAGTCCAGTTGTAGGGTACAAGATCAGTCCAAGAGGCAGGCAAATATCATGGTCAAACAGTCCAAGGTCAGTTCCAGATCAGGCAGAGGTATGTACAGAATCGGCAGGCAGAAGCATGGTCGAATAACAGTCCAGGGTCAGTTCCAGATCAGGCAGCGGTATGTACAGAATCGGCAGGCAGAAGCGTGGTCAAATAACAAGCCAGGGTCATTTACAGAGCAGGCAGTGGCATAAGGGGTGTGAAGGTGTGTAAAGGCAGGAACTGAGGATTAAGTTTACCATACTTCACTAATAATTTATTGAAGTATGGTAACGGCGAAAACAGTCACCTATGCAGAGGCCTGGTTCGGAAGGACATTGTGCACAATAATAAGATGTGTCTCTTCTGACTCCTGCTCTGGTACAGACCTTACATCTTTTTTGACGTCTTTGTCCTGTTGGTTTGGGAGGGATTTTATCAGGAAAGTGGCGCTCGGAGAGTCGACTAAGAACATCTGATCGGATATTTTCTGGTGGGCCGTTCGGGAATATAAGGGCAGTGTAAACTTCCTCCTGGTAGCCATAGAAGCGTTTGGGGTTTTGGGTGGAGTTGCGGTAAATTACAAATGAATTGTATATGGCCAATTGAAAAAAATAAATCGCAACTTTTTTGTACCAATAGCATGTCCGTCTTATGGCAAGGTATGGTTCCATCATTTGGTCATTATAGTCGACTCCCCCCATGAACAAATTATAGTCGTAGATGCATTTGGGTTTGTTTATGGGGCCACTCCTTCTGGGGATTTCCACAAACGTATCATTGTGGATAGAAGACAACATGTATACATCCCTTCTGTCCCTCCACTTCACTGCCAGAATCTCCTTATTTCGCACACTTGCCGCTTCTCCTTTTCTCAACTTCTTGTTCACAAGACTTTGAGGAAATCCCTTCCGATTCTTTTTTACAGTGCCACATGCTGGTGTCTTCATCCGGTGGAGGTTGTGGAACAGGGGCAGGGATGTGTAGAAGTTGTCTACATACAGGTGGTAGCCTTTATCCAGTAGGGGGTATGCGAGGTCCCAAACAACTTTCCCGCTGGATCCCAAGTAGTCCGGGCAATTAGGGGGCTGCAGCTGGGTGTCCTTCCCGTCGTACACTATAAATGAATATGTGTACCCTGTGGTTCGGTCACACAATTTGTACAACTTCACCCCATAGCGGGCCCTTTTGCTGGGGATATATTGCTTAATTTTAAGCCTGCCGCTAAATTTAATAAGTGACTCATCCACACATATTTGTTGGGTCGGGGTAAACAATTGGGGGAATATTTCTGAAAAATAATTAAGTATTGGCCGAATTTTGTAAAGCCTGTCATATTTTGGGTCATTTCGGGGAGGGCACTGGGTATTGTCACTGAAATGTAGGAACCTCATCATCATCAGATACCTGGTTCTGGGCATTACAGCGGAGTAGAGCGGCATGTGGTGGATGGGGGGGGGTGGGTTGACCAATAGGTACGAAATTGATTTTTTTTGTCGAGTCCCATATTGAGAGTGAGGCCTAAAAAAACCTTGAACTCCTCCACCGTTAGGTCTCTCCATTCATAGGGACGGGCATAATATGAGGTTGGGTTTTGCTAAATAAATTGCTGGGCATAAAGGTTGCACTGGGCCACAATTGACCCTAACATGTCCTCCGTAAAAATTAAATTAAAAAAATCTATTGGGGTAAAATTCTCTGTGTCCACCTGGACTCCTGGCTGGGCAGTGAAAGGGGGAATGTTGGCTTCTCCTGAATTAGGAGGAAGCCACAAGGGGTTCTGAAGGGCATAGGGAAGGCTGGAATGGGTCCTAACCCTTTGGGGCTGAGGTGACACCCCACTGGTACTTGGATTTTCTTGCACTGCGGTGCTGGTAGATGGCACTGCGCTGCTGGTGGATGCCACTGCCTCCTCACTAGAACGCCTTTGTTTGGCGGGCCGAACAACTTCCTCCTCTGAGTCACTCAGTGTTTCACTACTGAGGACTGGCTCATAATTCATGTCAGATTCGGAATCCGAATTTGAAATGGAATCTGACATAGAGCGCTCCCCATTGCTCTCGTCAGGCGTGGAAAGAATTTGGTATGCCTCCTCGGCGGAAAAACATCTTTTAGACATGGTTGGTTGCTGGTGGTTATGAGACTGCACAGGTGTGTGCTAAGCCTGCACTGATGAGGGGCACTGATGAGGTGGCACTGTTGTGCACTGATTGGTGTGCACTGATTGATGGCACAGATGTGCACTGATGAGGAATGGGCACAGATGGGCACTGATCGCACAGATGTGAACTGATGAGGCGGCACAGATGTGCACTGATGATGAGCGGCACAGATGTGCACTGATGAGGCGGCACAGATGGGCACAGATGAACTGATGAGGCTGCACAGGTGTGTGCTAAGCCTGCACTGATGGGTACTGATGAGGCGGCACTAATGTGCACTGATGGCACAGATGTGCACTAATGAGGTGGCAGAGGTGGGCACTGATATGCACTGATGAGGCGGCACAGATGTGCACTGATGAGCGGCACAGATGTGAACTGATTGATTGCACAGATGGGTACTGATTGCACAGATGTGCACGGTTGAGGTGGCACAGATATGCACTAATGAGGTGGCACAGATGGGCACTGATATGCACTGATGCGGTGGCACAGATGGGCACTGATGGGTGGCACAGATGTGCACTGATGGATTGCACAGATGTGTACTGATTGCACAGATGTGCACTGTTGAGGTGGCACAGATGGGCACTGTTGAGGCGGCACAGATGGGCACTGTTCGATTGCACAGATGTGCACTGATGAGGTGGCACAAATGAGCACTGATGGGTCGGCACAGATGGGCACTGATGAGGTGGCACAGATGGGCACTGATGAGGCGGCACAGATGTGCACTGATGTGGCACAGATGTGCACTGATGTGGCACAGATGCGCACTGATTGGTACAGATGGGCACAGATGTGGCACAGATGGGCACTGATGTGGCACAGACGCACACTGCAGACAGGCACAGATGGGCAGACAGGCACAGGCGGGCACAGATGCCACAAGTGGGCAAAAATGCACACGGCTGGGCACAGATGGCACTAGCTATGTGTGCTAATGATGACTGTGGGCACTGATTGGGCACACTTTTTTTTTTTAATGTAAATTTTAACTCACTGACAACAGATCGCTCTCTCTCTCCTCACACGCTGTCTCTGTGTGAGGAGAGAGAAAGCCGGCAATGAGAGATGATCTCATATGTTTACATTTGAGATCATCTCTCATTGGAGGCGGCGATCGCGCTGTAAACGGCCGCTGTGATTGGCCGTTTACAGCGATCTGTGATTGGCTGTGTCCAGGGGACACGGCCAACACAGATTTTCCCCGCTGCATGCTCACAAGAGCGCGCAGGGAGCCAGGAAGAGGGACAATAGACGTAGTCCCGGCACGAGAGCGCGCGGGGAGCCAGGAAAGGGGACGACGTCAATAGACGTAGTCCCGGCATCTTAGATCAGAGATCCGCGCTGTAGCCGTCATTCGGCTCTAGCGCGGATCTCAGGTGGTTAAAAATCCGTCTGAAAAAATCGGATTTTGTGGTCGGAATGTCTGACCGTGGTGTACAAGGCATTATGCCTTGTACACACAGTCGGACATTCCGATGTATTTTGTCCAAAACTTGTGTTGCACACACGCGGTCGGACAAAGTTGTCGGAAAATCCGATCGTTTCGAACGAGGTGACGAACAAAACGTACAACAGGACTACGTAGAGGCCAGTAGCCAATAGCTTTCGTCTCCAAATTTCTTCTGAGCATGCGTGGCACTTTGTGCGTCGGAATTCTCTACACACGATCGGAAAAAGTCAGATCGGATTTTGTTGTCGGAAAATTTTAGATTCTGCTCTCAATTTTTTTCAGTCGGAAATTGTGATGGAAAAAGTCCGCTAGAGCCCACACGATCAGATTTTCCGTCAACATAATCCGATCTGACTTTCTCCATTGGAATATCTGACCGTGTGTACGGGGCATTATTTCCACCGGAAAATGAGCGATCAGATCATGTTGTCGGAAAAATCCGACCGTGTGTGGGCTCCATCAGACTTTTTCCATCAGAATTTCCGACGCACAAAGTTTGAGAGCTGGATCTAAAAATTTTTCCGACAACAAAATCCGATTGCGTCAATTCCGATCATGTGTAGACTAGTCAGACGGACAAAGTGCCATGCATGCTCAGAATAAAATTACGAGATGGAGCGCTTGGTCTGGTAAAACTAGCGTTCGTAATGGATATAGCATATTCGTCACGCTGCAATGTTAATTGTTTAATGCAGCGGATTCTCTTTTTCTTTATAATGCTAGAAGAATGAAGTTGTTTTGCTGCTCATATTCACACAGGCTTCTCACAAACTTCTTTCTTTATTCTTAGAATATCATGACTAGAATATTTTTATTTGTCAGATCTCCAGAATTATTTTAAATTTTTATCTTTTGAAAATGTTTAAAAATGTTGTGTTTTTTTTTTTTTCTCATTAAGATTTTTATTTTCACAAAGTAAAATCATTACAGAAGAATTCACTGTAAATCTAACAAATGTGACTAGTTAACATACCAATGAGACATTGAGAATTTAACAAAGTAAGAAATAAGTATGTAACTTAAGCTGTGACAACTCATTTGTATGCTATATCCCATATATCCCATTTGCATGCTATGTACCACACTCCAAGAAGGGTAGGAACTCTGCATCCCCTCCGACACCCCAACCGGGATCAAGCTGTGTCCAAGGAGGTGCAGATATCCCCCCCACCCCGCTCGAACGAAGAGAATTTACTATATAACTTCTGAGAAGCAAGATATAATACTATTAACTTTTCGAGTTGCCCAGACAAAATAAAATTGTAGATTCTAACATGGATACAACATCATGTTCTCACTGGATTAAGCCCAGGAAAAAATCCTATATTTAGTAAGACATACTAATGTAAAAAACCTGTCAATTCCTAGGTAATTCAAGGAAAGATACTCTAGTCAAAAAAAAAAAATATATATATATATATATATATATATATATATATATATAATAATAATATCCAAAATAAAAATAAAAAGGAAAGACTAAAAACTGAGAAGAGAGAGAAAAGAGATGGAAAGAAGAAGAGATGATGCCTTTATGTCCTATAAAAGATCCAAAGATCAGCGATTAATATTGCTATCTGTGCCTGACCTCAGTGAAATACCCAGATACTGAGCCCAGGGATCCCATATGATTTCAAATTGTGTGGTCTTGTCCAATAGGGAGCTGACCATTTTCTCTTGTTCCATTATCCATGAAATTTTCCTTTTCATGGACAATACAGATACCGAGGGCTTCTTCCAATCTTTTGCAATGGTTAATTTGGCTCCCGTTAATATAAATAGAATCAGTCTTCTAGTGTTTTTAGGCACGTGCGGCACTAATCCATTGAGCAAGGCAATCGCTGGTGTTTGGGGGACAGCATAACCCGTAACTTTTCTAATAATATGGAAGACCCTATTCCAAAATCCCCGGAGTTTGGGACATTCCCACCAAATATGTATCATAGAGCTCAGTCCTTGGCAACCTCTAAAGCATAGAGGCGAAGTGGAAGGATACATTGCCGCTAATTTTGTAGGAACTAAGTACCATCTTGTAAATATTTTGATGTTAGCCTCAATGAGAGAGGTATTGTAAATGCCTTTGATTGATCGAGAATAGTTCTCATACCAGTCTACCAGTTCCCAGTCAGTATGTAGATCCTTCTCCCAGGCCAGCATGTATGGTAGTTTATCAGAGTTAGACTCATAAATCACAGAAATCCCCCCCTTCCGCCCCATGGCTTGTTCACACCAGCTTTCATAAGCTGTAATTCTCAAGGGATTCAATTTATTTTTCCATATGGAGTAGATGAAACTGTAGATCTGATGAAATCTACTCCTTTCCGAAGAAGGGAGCTCCAGTTTTTCCACAAATTGTTTAAAAGGTAGAGGGCCCGTGCAAGATATAAAGTGTCCTAAGCGATATATCCCCTTGTCTAGCCACCATTTGAAGTCATCAATGTCCATGCCATGATTGTACAGAGGATTTCGGAACAAATTAGCCAATGGTTGTAGTTCAGAGCCCAGGGAAGGAAGCCTCCTAAGTGAATCCCACATAGAGAGAGATTGAGAGAGAGTTGGAGATAGAATGGGGGGTCTACTCTTGGGAGGACACCATAATAAATCTTCCAAAGTAAATGTAGGAGCTGCTTGACTTTCGATTTTTATCCAGTCCGGTTGTTCAGTTTTAAGGTATATAGCTGAGAGCTGTGCTAACCGAGCCGCTTGGTAGTACCAAAGAAGGTTTGGTAGGCCTAGCCCCCCTTGTTTGGGAAGATTAAACAGGGTACGGCGTGAAAGGCGTGGTCCTTTTTTATTCCTTCAAGTTTGCCTTGAAAGGTTTTTAGATGGTCCCTTCTGATCGGGATTGGAAGGGATCTAAACAGATATAGGAGTCTAGGTAGGAGAGTCATCTTAATTGAATTAATTCTGCCCATCCAGGCTATATTATGTGACTCCCAGTTCCTAAGGTCAGCTTCTAGTTTTTGGTACATCGGGGGATAGTTTGCTTGGTAGAGATTTTCAATCTTGGGAGTAATATTAATTCCCAAATATTTAATGGAGGACATGCTCCAACTGAATTCATATTTCTCCTGTAGTTGAGAAACTAAAGGGTCTGGGAGAGACACATTAAGAGCCTGAGATTTAGACATGTTCAGCTTAAGACCTGATATTAACCCAAATTTATTGAGCAATGTACATATTTCTGGTAAGGAGGAAGTTGGGGATGTTACAAAAAGCAATAAATCATCTGCAAACAGTGCGCATTTATGAGTTGCTGGACCACAATGGACCCCCTTGATGTTTGGGTCATTACGAATGGCTATCACCAAAGATTCAATCATTATTGCAAATATCAGGGGAGATAGGGGACATCCCTGACGAGTGCCCCTGGTTATCTCTATGGGGGTCAGAGAAAAGTCCCTGAAGTCTGATTCTAGCCTTAGGTGTAAAATATAGGGCTTCCAGTATACCTAAAATATTCGGTCCAAATCCCCAGCGTCTAAGAACCGCAAAGAGATATGGCCATGAAACGTAATCAAAGGCCTTCCGAAGACCCAATGATAATAGCATGCCTTCTTGTTTATGACCTCCCTCCCATTGCGATTGCATAACTGTTATCAGATCCACCGCTCTTCTCACTTGATCAGGACCCTGCCTACCAGGGATAAACCCTACCTGATCTTTATGGATATAAATGCCTATAAAGGACGCTAATCGGTTTGCTAATACTTTGGTCAATATTTTTATGTCATTATTAATTAGGGAAATAGGTCTGTAGTTCTCTATCTGACTGATATCTTTATCTGGTTTAGGGATTACTGTTATATATGCCATATTGAGTTGGTTACCTAACGGGGTGCCCTTAGTCATGTCATTGAAAAATCTAGTAAGGTATGGAAGTAGTATTTCAGAAAAAGTTTTATAATAGGGTGAGGAAAATCCATCAGGACCCGGTGCTGTACCTCCCTTTAATGTTTTGATAACTTCTGACACCTCCTCTATAGAGAAAGGTGCTTCCATCTCAGCTCTATGAGAGTCCGTCAGTGTTGGTAAATGCAAATTATCCAGAAATTCTCCTACTTTATTGGGGTTAGAATTTTTATCTGCTTTATATAAATCAGCATAAAATTCCTGGAAAGCCTTCATTATTCGTTGTGGATTCAAGGTAAAGGTGCCATCCTTTTGTTTAATTTTGGGTAGGGCATGAAAACGAAACCTGGGGGACAATTTGTGTGCAAGCATGGGACCAATTCTATCTTTTGTCTGATAAAACTTGGCCCCAGTCCACCTAATAGATTTATCAGCTTTCGCTGTGAGAGCCAAATTTAGAGCCACTCGAGCAGCATCTAGAGTAGAACTAGAAACTTACTTTTATGTAATTTACTCAGATAAGTAAAGTCTCTCTCCATTCTTTCTATGTCTCTCATCCTCTCTTTCTTACGTTTTGCTGCAATTTGAATTAGTTTACCCCTAATGGTCACCTTATGTGCAGCCCATAGAGTCTCTGCCGAAACATCTTCCACATCGTTAAGGCGAAAGTATTCCCGCAGAGCCTCCTGTATTTCCGATACCATGCCGGGATCTCTTAAAATAGACTGATTGAGAGTCCAATGAGAGGCTTGTTGTCCATGATTATCTTTACCCAAAACCAATAGAACCATGGAATGATCTGACCAGGAAACTTCTAAAATAGATGATGAAATAGCCAATGGAATGTGGTGCGTTGAGAGCAGGATATGATCTATACGGGAATAAGATAAATGTGGGTTTGAGAAGTGTGTAAAATCTCGTGCAGTTGGATTTAGTTCCCTCCAAATGTCCGTTAGTCTCGATTGAAAGATCAATCGTGCAATTTGTACACTAGATTTCCTAGGACTAATTGATTGAACTTTAAGTGGTTTAGATTTATCTAGACTAGTATCAAAGGCTGTATTAGAGTCACCCCCCATAATTATGACACCTTCCATAAATGGGTCAAGGATGTTGAACATCTGTTGGAAGAACTGTAGCTGTCCTCTATTAGGAGCATAGTACGAAATAAATGTATATATTTTATCCTCAATCATACCTTTAACTAGTAGGAACCTTCCCTCTGGGTCTCTGTGTTCCATTTTAAAGTGAAACTTGCAGTGTTTGGAAAATAGAATCGCCACCTCCTTTGTTTTGTTTTCTGCATTTGCCAAATAAAATGTGGGAAAGTGTGCATGTAAAAACGAGGGGGTAAATTGCTGAGGAAAATGAGTCTCCTGAAGTAGGACCACATCAATACGACGAGTTCGATAGACTTGAAAGGCCTTCCTTCTTTTGACTGGGGAATTTAATCCCTGAGTGTTATGAGATATTATGCGTAAGGGAGAACAAGTAGAATTATTATTAGCCATGGAGCAAAAGGGAGAGAGCGATGACCAACCTATATCCACTTCCATCAGTACATAAAGGAGTAACTAAATACATAATAGGATCATCCCCTATTATAAGGGTCAATATATCCGAGAACATCCTGAAGCAACATCTCATTGACAGGCAGGCTAGGAGAAAAAGGAAGATAGAAAGGAAAGAGAAGAAGAAAAAACAAAAAAAATAAAATATCAGCAGTTTGCTTAATACCATAAGGCCATAACCCGGCCCGGAATGAGGTGAGGGGGAAGACTCCCTCCCCTCATTCATAACAAAAATAATTGCATAGCCCATACAGAGGGCTATATCCCCACCACACAGAGCAGAAAAAAACTGCCTGAGTAGTAGGTGGGAGCGCAATGCATCAGCTCCAGCCAGTGACAGCACATAAAAAAAAAAAAACCTAGAACATTCAAATGTGCAGAAATCGCAGTAACATCTTTTATTATAGCATTCTAAAAGAACAAACTGGGGTAAACAAAGTAAATAGGGGTGAGGCCAAATTGACAAGGTTATTAAGTATCAGGTGCACTCTTGGTATAGAAACATTGTGCAGACCTCTAAACTAAACTCCATCAACTGTCATGTGTGATAAGAAAAAGTCAGTACAAATTCAAGATTGAAGATCAAACAACATTTTCTGCCTAAGTAACAAGGCAAAGAAAATAATTTGTAAATACAGGTGTGTTATACGTCCCCACATCAGGGAGGGGAGTTATCCTTGACTTTCTTATGTTTAGCCTTGTTCCATAGTTGAGAGGTTGCGCTTAGTGGAGATTGGCGTTTAGCGTTTGCTGTGCGGTAGATGTATCCATCTCCGAATCGTGGGTAATGATCTTCAGATCCAGTAACAGGCGCTCTCCCTCTGGAAAACTGCGGAATGTCTTTAGTTTACCGTTATAAGTAAATTTCAGAGCGAATGGAAAGGCCCAGCTATATTTAATGTCCTTCTTGGTGAGGGCTGTCAAAAGGGGTTTCAAGGATCGTCTTTTTTGGATGGTGTTTGGGGAAATGTCAACAAAAATTTGTATGACTTTCCCTTGGTGCTGTATCTGGTCCTGTTGGCGGGAACGTTTCATTACTTCTTCTTTTATTGAGTAAAAGTGCGGTTTTACTATAATATCCCTCGGAGATCCATCTTTCCTGAGAGGGCCTAGGGATCTGTGTGCCCTATCCAACTCCAATTTATGTACCGGGACCGAAGGTATCAGGGATTTGATAACTTCTTGAACTGCAGCCTGTACGTCAGAAACAGTTTCTGGTATCCCTCTAATCTGAAAATTGTCCCTTCTCAGGCGATTCTCGAGGTCGTCGATCTGAGTCTGGGCTGTGTCATGCTGTTCTTGCATAAAATGCAACTGGTCAGAATGTTGGTTTGCCCTAGAAATGGTAACATCCAACTTGTGTTCTATATGATCAATCCTGGTTCCCAGATTTTGGAAATCTGCCCTGATTTCCCCTGTGATCCTTTCAGCATTCAGGGTTAAACCTTTATCCAACAATTCAGAAAGTTTAAAAAACAGGTCAGGAACATTGAAGGGAATATCAAGAGCCTGTGCGGCTTGTGTAGAAGCAAAGTCTGGGTGAGTAAGGGATACTGTGTTTTCAGGCAATGAAGTGTGAGAGAGGTAGCTGCACTCTGTAACTGAGGTAAATATGTGAGGATCACGGGGAGAACAACTTGCTTGGCTGCTGTGGAGATTTCAGCTGCAGTCTGTGCACCTGTCTGAGGTAATGCCGCCATTTTAGATATGTCCCGCTTTTCAAAAAGCTCAAACTCAGGACCCGGGGTTCCTCTGGAATGTCTTCCCGGCATAAGAAGAAGCCCTGTGATATCTGCTGCCTTCTCCTGTTATTTAGGGAAATCCTGTCAGCCTCTTCCCGCTGCTTATTAAAGCTGTATGGCTAGCGCTGTGTGGAGCTCCAGGCTTACACAGCCATCCCGGGAGCCTCCACGCATGCACTCCCCATGTTGTGTTTTTTTTTTAACAAGATCTCCTTTTTGTACAATTTTGGGCATCTTCGTAATTTATTTTGTGTGTTTTGTGTGCCAACGTACCACAACACCATTATTATCTTGTAATTTTTCATCTGGAGGAGGTTGTTTGGTGTTGGTGTCCCTTGTTAATTTGACTTTGTATTTTTGAAATGTACCTGCCTACTCACAAATAAACTGTCCTTTTTGCATTAAAACACATAGGCAAGTATTTATTTAAACAAAACAAACCTTTGTTAGGTGTCATAATTAGGGTTGAGCGAAGTTCGGGTCCATACCGGACTTTTGGGTGTTCGGGTCCCGGACCCGAACCCAAACAATTAACTGTATGTTCGGGTTCGGGTCCGGTGTTCGGCGATGTAATGGTGCTTTTTAAAATGTCTTTTAAAAGCACTCGCGGCTATATAAATTGTCGGCTCCCGTCCCCCTTAATACAGAGAACAGTCATTGAAGTCATTTATTTTTAAAAAGTTAGTCATAAAAAGTGTTTGGGGACCCGGGTTTTAAAAACGTCCGTTTTTTCGGGAGCAGTGATTTTAATAATGCTTAAAGTGAAACAATAAAAGTGTAATATTCCTTTAAATTTCGTACCTGGGGGGTGTATATAGTATGCATGTGAAGGGGCGCATGTTTCCAGTGCTTAGAACTGTCTCTGCAAAAAGTGTAATTTTTGCCGGAAAAAAAGCAATTTAAAATCACTCGCGGCTATATGAATTGTCGGCTCCCGTAACACAGAGAACAGTCATTCATTGAAAGCCATTCATAAAAAAAAAGTAATTGATAAAAAAAAAAAAAAAAAGCGTGGGGGTCCCCCCAAATTCAATAACCAGGCCCTTCAGGTCTGGGATGGATATTAAGGGGACCCCAGCCAAAAAAAATGGCGTGGGGTCCCCCTCAAAATCCATACCAGACCCTTTATCCGAGCACGCAACCTGGCAGGCCGCAGGAAAAGAGGGGGGGACGCCCAAAGGGCTCAGACGACGTCCGGAAGTGACGAAATGCGGCAGGGTCGTGACCTCGCAGGAAGTGACGTTTGCGCTCCAGAGTGCGCTCCAGCCAGCCGAGGTACCAGGAAGTGTAAGGGAGATCTCTACACAGCGGTCTTTGGCGCTAGTTTCCAGTGGACGGAAACTTTACAGGCAGAGTGCAGTCTTACTTATATACAAAGTTGTTTTTCTTTTGTATTCTGGTACGCATGTTTTACTTGGGGGGAATATTGGAAGCTTAAATAAAACTTTTTATCCAAACTGTACTACGCTATCCGCTATATTCTGTTTCCTTTATGCTGGATATTGTTGGAGAGGAACTACTCTGATGTATGCAGGCGGAGGAGAGGCGGATGTACTAAGGAGGTTGCTGTTAACAGTGGTTTTCTGATTGGTATGCCCAATTCTGTATTTGCTCTGGTGAGTGTATCCCCAAAGGGGAGTTTTTTGCCAGCACGTGGTGATAAGAATTATTGTCGGGTGGAAGTCTCATCACTGTATCACAGAAAGAACCGGTTAAACTGCACTACGTACAGACTGTATTCATGATTTCATGTGTCATTTATGAACTTTCTACTTAAAGTCATTTAGCGCTGCTGCGATATTTAAAGAGACAGCACCCATTTAAAGGGTGTATTGGGACTCATTTTAGATATTGCCATATCACCATTCTTGTTTTTACTATACAGTAGCTGCTTTCACTAATCATTGTATGTGAATACATTTTAACATATCCATATTTTAATCATATTTATATATTGAGGTCTACATTTATATATTTATTGATTAACTAGACTTTAAGATCCAAATCCATGAGCGCAGAGTGATAGACCCAAGGCGGCGGCATTTTTTCTGGTTCTATCCTCATATCATTGCCTTCCCTTACATTAGGGTCCCCAGAGATCACCCCTTAAATCAGTGTCCTCAGAGAGCCTCCCCTTAAATCAGGGTCCCCAGAGAGCCCCCCCTTAAATCAGGGTCCCCAGAGAGCCCCCCCCTCACATCAGGGTCCCCAGAGAGCCTCCTCTCACATTAGGGTCCCCAGAGAGCCCCGCTCACATCAGGGTCCCCAGAGAGCCTCCCCTCACATCAGGGTCCCCAGAGAGCCTCCCCTTACATCAGGGTCCCCAGAGAGCCTCCCCTTACATCAGGGTCCCCAGAGAGCGCCTCCTTACATCAGAGTCCACACAGAGGTTCCCCTTACATCAGAGTCCGCACAGAGGTTCCCCCTTACATCAGAGTCCGCACAGAGGTTCCCCCTTACATCAGAGTCAGCACAGAGGTTCCCCCTTACATCAGAGTCAGCACAGAGGTTCCCCCTTACATCAGAGTCAGCACAGAGGTTCCCCCTTACATCAGAGTCAGCACAGAGGTTCCCCCTTACATCAGAGTCAGCACAGAGGTTCCCCCTTACATCAGAGTCAGCCCAGAGGTTCCCCCTTACATCAGAGTCCGCACAGAGGTTCTCCCGTACATCAGAGTCCGCAGAGGTTCTCCCTTACATCAGAGTCCGCGCAGAGGTTCTCCCTTACATCAGAGTCCGCACAGGGGGGCCCAACGGGTGGCTGAGTGACAGGTGAGAGGGGCCCCGCCCTCCTCCATCAGTAAAAACAATGCAAAACCAGTTTGTTATCTTATACAAAGCCTGTAGTCTCTTGTTAACTGTTCCTTTAAAACTTACAATGTTCCTGTACTATGTGCTTCTATACATACACCCATTAATGTAAGCATTTAACAGTAAGGCCCCTTTCACACTGGGGCGGTGGGTGCATAGGCGATAAAGCCCTGCTATTTTTAGCGGCGCTTTACCGTCAAATTCGCTGCGCTATTTGGCCACTAGCGGGTGCTTTTACCCCCCTGCTAGCAGCCGAGAAAGGGTTAAATCCACCGCAAAGTGCTGCTGAAGCAGCACTATGCTGGCGGTATAGCAGCGCTGCCCCATTCATTGCAATGGGCAGGAGCGGTGGAAGCAGGACTGGGTGGGGATGTGTGCGTTGTGGAGACTGGAGGGATGGATGGCGCTCTGCGTGGTTGGGGATGTGTGCGTTGTGGAGACTGGAGGGATGGATGGCGCTCTGCGTGGGTGGGGATGTGTGCGTTGTGGAGACTGGAGGGATGGATGGCGCTCTGCGTGGGTGGGGATGTGTGCGTTATGGAGACTGGAGGGATGGATGGTGCGCGGCGTGGGTGGGGATGCGTGTGCTGTGGAGACTGGAGGGATGGAGTAGATGCCGGGTGCGGAGTTACATAGTGAGGAGGCGGGCTCTCCAAAATGTAACTCATTTGCACCCAGTCATCCATTCTCACAATGCAAATCAATTATAGGCAGCTAGTCAGCCTAAGACCCCCTTCACACTGCGACCGCTTTTCATGCGTCACAGCGCTAAAAATAGCGCCTTCCTAGCACCCGAAAAAAGCGGTTCCACTCACTCCAGTGTGAAAGCCCGCTCCTCCAATGCTCCTCCCATTGAAATCAATGGGGCAGCGCTGCGATACCACAGTCAAAACGCCGCTCCGGTGGCGTTTTGCAGGAGGATTTAACCCCTTTTCGGCTGCTAGTGGGGGGTTAAAACCGCCCCCTAGCGGACAAATAGTGCCACCAAAACGACAGTAAAGTGGCGCTAAAAATAGCACCGCTTTACCGCTGATGCCGATGTCGGCACAGTGTGAAAGGGATCTCAGGATGTCCCATCCAAGAAGGAGATAAAGTCCCACTAAAATGTACAGGCAGCACAGGGGGCACAGTCAGCAGCAGTACACATTAAATATTGTGTACTGCACACTCCAACCTGTTGGTGTCTGTGTCGACGAGCTGGCCACTCCCCCTGGCCCTGTCCTGCCCAATCACAGTCCCATCTAATTCTGCAGCAGACATTAGGCTCTGTGTGTAAGTGTTTACTAGTGCCGCCCTCCTAAGAATAAACACTGCTCTGCGCTACAAGGATATGTTACTTGCAATATATGGGGTGGTCCTGGGATGACCAAGCCTGTAGATAGTGGCAGGTGTGTAAAATAGTTATTTAAATAAATAAATAAATAAATAAACATATATGTGCAAACTGCAATATAAATAAAAAATTATAAATATATGTGCATGATGTGCAATTTAAAAATTATTATTGTCTTCATATAATGTGGGTATATAACAATAATGATAGCTGCCGCTTAAGAATATCGAACTGTAAAAAGTACAAAAGTTTCTATGGTGGGCTAAACTTAATCCCCCCAATATTGAATTTTTGTAGCAGCGCTATTAAAGGTGAGCTTTCTCAAATAAATGTGAAAGGTTAATGAGATAAACACGCTAATCAAGGTGACCGTGAATGAAATAAATAAATAAATACATAAATATCAAAGTGACCATAAATAAATGTCTGAAATGTATATAAATAAATAAATAAATAAATCAGTCCATATGCGTGAAATCAATAAATCAATAAATAAATAAATAAAAATTCAAAATGGATCACAAATGGTGAGTAAAAAAAACGTGAAACCAATTTCTAATTTAGCAATTAATCTTTGTAGTTCGTGTATAAACGGGGTTTGCTCATCAAATGAGCCAGTGAAAAATAGTGACAGTTCAGAATTGATGTGAGCAACAGTTCTAAATAAATATTTCTTGAGTGATCCGTCCACCACAGCTTTCACCACGTGAGGGAATCGTCCCCTTCTGGGGGTACACTCACCAGAAATCTACTTTAAATAAGCCTGTAGTATAAATCAATCTGGACCTTCTCCTCCAACATCACCAGATAATTGCCATCCGCCAGCGCGGTTATTGGACCAGAGTTTCAGACTTTATATCCAGCATCTCTTGATCATAACTCCACCAGCGCAGTTGTATCATGTGTAAAAATAGATGGAGGGCCACATAGTGTGATATTGCTAAAAACTTTTTATTTAATTAATTTAAAACAGTTTCCCTTATTGTAAAAGACCCCCCCCAAACGATATCTGCGTACCAAAATTTATGAGATAGTAAGCATTGGGTAAACATAGAACGGTACTGTGCCTGTGTTCCTTTCTGTCAGTAGGAAGTGGATCCTTCAATTCCGCTCATGAGCGGCGTCCTTTCTTCCTGTTCTCCTGTGGAACGCACCGTGAACCGCAATACGTCGTAACGTCACTTCCTGTTGACCTACGCCCTGACGCGTTTCGTCATTTCCGACTTCTTCTCGAGGGCGTAGGTCACCAGGCAGGAAGTGATGCTTATATGTGTAAACGGATGGCCCGGGTGTCCAATGAGATAGCTAGATTGCTCACCCAATCAACAGCGGCACCATTAACCTGATACCCAAGCACTAGAGGTCCACTGCAGACCTATTAAAGAGGCCGGCCGTATTGATCTCATTGCCTGTGCATTAACCATCCAGACTAGCAGCATATTAAAAATAACGAACTTGCAACAAATTCAACAACAACTATAAATAGCAAGCGCAAACTCCGTCATAATAACAGTTTTGGCTACATACATTACTTGCAATGTGTTTTTTACAAATATTCATATATTCAATCTTAAAAAATCTTAAAAAAACTCTGAGAGAAGCAAGGATGACCGAGTGATAAATGGCCATTATTATACATTGTTATGATGTATGGCAACGGTGCTGTCTAATATATAGAAAGAAGGGGTCCCTTCTCTGTCTAATTTAGATGAAGCTGAAAGACAATTATTATTGAATATTGAATTGTCGCCCGTGCTTCCTCATAATACATCCTTTATTCACCAGTCAAGGCACATTCTCTATTCACTATTCAAGGAACGTGAACATGAGCCAATATAGACATGCATTGGGGAGCGAAGATTGCTTCTCTACAGACATGGATGAAATAAGTGAGGATATGGATATGATTTTAGATATTCCTCTACACCCAGAATATAAGAAATTGATTAAATATTAAATATATATATAAGATTAAAATGTATTAAAATTATAATATATTCAAATTGAATTAAAAATATGTTAAATGGTATTAGATTATAAAAAAATATATATATATTAAAAAATATATATAAAAAAAAAATTCAATATGGTTAAATTAGTCAATAAAAACATGTTGTAAGATAGAATGGTTAGTAAACATGTCGACTATATATCATAAGGTAGCATAAAGGACATTATGTGTTAAAAATTATTTTCATAAAAAATATATATTTTAAAAAATTATTTTCATGAAAAAAAATATATATATATATTTTCAATGTCCATTCAGGATGGTGAAGGGACATAGCTAGTGGTATCCAGAATATGGGGCCAGTTGCAGTGCGCAATAGAGGCCCATAAATTTGTGGTTAAGGAATATATGCAAGAACCGAGATTGTTGAAAAAGTATTCAGCTTCACAATAGCCTGAATACCTATATGTATCTCATATTCATGTTCCTTAAATGAGTGGAAGCACTTATACAATTTATATATAGGAGAACACACGGTCTGTTTGAACTGGACTGGACCCTGGAGTGTGTGTTGCACATTGTGTGGTGGCCAAGTGACCTGACATGTGGTGTGTTCCTGATATCGGTCTAAGTGTCGCTTATAAAGCAGTTGATATCTAGTTCAATGTTCAATCCTTTAGGTGAGAGGACGTCTGTTATATATATCCAATTAGTCTCCTTTTTCGAAAGTTCTCGCACCATGTGCATTCCTCTCCAATGAGGTTGTATTTGTTCCACCCCCCAAAACTGCAGCCCTTTGGGGTTCATATCGTGCTTCAGTTTGAAATGCAATGAGACGTTGTGGTCTTTAAAACCAATTTTTATGTTGTGTACATGTTCGGCTATGCGTACTCGCAATAACCTTTTCGTACGGCCTATGTACATTAAACCACACGGGCATTTGAGGGCGTACACCACATGTGTGCTGTTACATGTGATGAACTGTTTGATCGAAAAGGCCACGTTGTTTGCTGTAGAAGTAAAGTTTTCTAGTTTCCTGAGGGGTTTTGCCACCTCCCGACACGCTTTGCATTTTCTGCAGGCGAAGAAGCCGTTCTGTTCCCAAAATGTGGGTGGTTTCCTCGGTGGATCTATTACCTTCTTCACCACTTGATCACCAAAATTGGTTGCTTTTCTATAGATGAACTTCGGAACAGGAGGTAAGGCGGTTGCTAATTTCCTATCTAATAGTAGAATGTGCCAATGTTTATTGAAGATTTGCTCCACCTCTTGATATTGTGTGTGGAACCCCGATAGGAATGCCCATTCTAGATTTTGTTTACTAGTGGGTGTGTCATCGTTCTTCTTTTCCTCAAGAGTTGTGGACCTGGGTATTGAATTGACTTCTTCCACTATTTTCTGTAATTTCGCTGGGTTATATCCTCTTGCTTCGAATCTTTCTGTTAAGATTTTTGACTGTTCAATGTAATTTATTTCTTCAGAACAGTTTCTCCTCACTCGCATTAGTTGACCCTTGGGAATATTCTTTAACCAGAGTGGGTGGTGTCCACTTGATGTTGGCAAATAGCTATTGCGGTCAGTTTTTTTAAAAAATACTTTACTCTCCAATTTATTTTGTTTTCGATAAATTGTGACGTCTAAAAAGTTAATTTCGTTAAAATCTCTGACCGAGGTTAGCTTGATATTGTTATTGTTAAGACCACTTAAAAACAACTCTAAAGTAAAATCAGACCCTGCCCATATAAAAAACAGATCATCAATAAAACGTTTATAAAACTTCAGTTCTGGTCGCTGATTATTAAAAATGGTCTTATCTTCCCATTCGGCCATGAATAGATTCGCAATACTTGGGGCAAATTTAGCCCCCATGGCCACACCTCTTTGCTGGGAATAAAAATCTCCTCCATACCAGAAATAATTGTGTGATAAGCAGAAATCTAGAGCATTCCTTAAAAACATCTTCTGTTTAAAAACAAGGTCCTCTCGTTTACTTAAAGCCCAATTCAGGGCTAGGAGAGCGTCGTCATGCTGTATGATCGAATATAAAGATGATACGTCCGCTGTTACGAGTATGATCTGTTCATTTTCTTCTATGTTTACTTCTTGTAGCATATTGAGGAAATTCTTCGTGTCTCTTAAATAGGATTTTGTTTCTCTTACACTTTTCTGTAGGAAATTGTCCAAATATTGGCCCAGTCTAGATGAGACCGATTCAATGCTGTTGACGATCGGTCTAGCGGGTGGGTTTGTTGGGTCCTTATGGATTTTCGTGAGGGTATACAACGTGGGTACCCGACTACTTGTTGGTAACAGGTATCTCCTCTCTTTACTGGAGAGTACCCCCGTGTTGGACCCCATCTCTACAAGTCTTTCCAAATCTTCTCTGTATGGTTGCGTGGGGTCTTTTTTCAGTATTCTATAGGTTTCTTTATCTGACAACATCTCTGAAATTTGACCGTGGTAGAAATCTTTAGATAATATTACCACTCCACCACCTTTGTCTGCCGGTCTAACTATAATGTCTTTTCGTTGTTCTAGAAGTTTTATGCCTTCTTCCACATGTTTTACATTTAGTTCTTTTTTAGGTTTCAATGTTTCTAAATCCTGAAGTATCAGGCTCTTAAACACTTCCACCTGGTGGTTTGGGTTATTAGGTGGATTGAATAATGATTTGTTTTTCAGTCCACTATTAATAATCCTAGGTCCTTCATTTGTTGTGGTTGATTGGATGTTACTTGTTATTTCGTTAGTGCCGGTATTTCCCAAAAAAAACTTTTTTATATTTATTTTTCTAATATATTTGTGTATGTCTATATACACATTGAACTTATTGATGGGTCGTTTCAGGCCACATTTAAGGCCTAAATTTAAAATGTTCAATTCTTTGTGAGTGAGTTCTACTCCTGTGAGATTAAAAATGCCTCCTACTCCGATCCTCTTCTTCTTTTGTTGCACCTTGAGTCCTGCCCTGCATCCTCTGTATTTTCTTTTTTCGGTGGTTGTGTATGTTCTCTGGGTTTTAGTTGGTGATCTTCCCTTTGATTGTACTCTTTGTACTGGCCTTGGGACGGTGGGTACTTCGGATAAGGTGATGAGTTCCTCAAATAATATGGGGTTTGGGACTGCATTGGGGGCCGTCCCCTGCGTGGGGGGGTGCCCCCTGCCTCTCTGTTGGCCTCCCCGGCCTCTCCCTAAAAAAGGACGTGGTACGGGTCGAGATTCATAGTCCTCCTCATAATTATATATGGGCTGGAACCTATTGTGCGTGACTATACCATGGGATTGTTGTTGATGTTGTGGTTTTTGATTGTTTCCTCTAGTTCCCTTATTCTTCCCTTTTCCTCTATGGACTGGAGTCGAGTAATAGGTTGGGGAATTCATGTATAGATTTGCTTCGTACTGGTCTCTTTCCTCCATCCAAGGTATATTGGGTTTTGGAGCTGGGGTAGTATTTGTGTTTCTTGTTGGTTGTGCAGCTGTCGCTCCTTTTGGTTTTTCCCTATCTATATCAGGATTGCCCGGAGCTTGTTGCTATGAATACATTTTATTGTTCTTGAAATCATCTAAATCTTTATGGTATTTCTTAATTTTCTTCTTTTGTGTGTCCTTGTCTACCTTTTCTAGTCGTTTTTGTACTTTTAAATTAAAATCAGTGATCTGTTGGGTATCCTTAATAGGGTCCAACTGGATCTTTAAATCATTGATCTTTACCTCAATGTTTGCCATTTTGCGTTTTTTTCTCTGTATGATTAGTTGCTGTAGTTTAAGGCCGACCCCGTTAAAAAAATCAAGCCATTCCTGGGTTGATTCCGGGTCGTCGAGACCATCATGGGGGATAACATCCCATCTTAAACTTTTAATGATGATGCTATCTTTCATATACTGCTCAAGGGTACATAGTTGTTTTATAGTTGTTGTTGAATTTGTTGCAAGTTCGTTATTTTTAATATGCTGCTAGTCTGGATGGTTAATGCACAGGCAATGAGATCAATACGGCCGGCCTCTTTAATAGGTCTGCAGTGGACCTCTAGTGCTTGGGTATCAGGTTAATGGTGCCGCTGTTGATTGGGTGAGCAATCTAGCTATCTCATTGGACACCCGGGCCATCCGTTTACACATATAAGCATCACTTCCTGCCTGGTGACCTATGCCCTCGAGAAGAAGTCGGAAATGATGAAACGCGTCAGGGCGTAGGTCAACAGGAAGTGACGTTACGACGTATTGCGGTTCACGGTGCGTTCCACAGGAGAACAGGAAGAAAGGACGCCGCTCACGAGCGGAATTGAAGGATCCACTTCCTACTGACAGAAAGGAACACAGGCACAGTACCGTTCTATGTTTACCCAATGCTTACTATCTCATAAATTTTGGTACGCAGATATCGTTTGGGGGGGATCTTTTACAATAAGGGAAACTGTTTTAAATTAATTAAATAAAAAGTTTTTAGCAATATCACACTATGTGGCCCTCCATCTATTTTTACACATGATACAACTGCGCTGGTGGAGTTATGATCAAGAGATGCTGGATATAAAGTCTGAAACTCTGGTCCAATAACCGCGCTGGCGGATGGCAATTATCTGGTGATGTTGGAGGAGAAGGTCCAGATTGATTTATACTACAGGCTTATTTAAAGTAGATTTCTGGTGAGTGTACCCCCAGAAGGGGACGATTCCCTCACGTGGTGAAAGCTTTGGTGGACGGATCACTCAAGAAATATTTATTTAGAACTGTTGCTCACATCAATTCTGAACTGTCATTTTTTTACACTGGCTCATTTGATGATCAAACCCCGTTTACACACGGACTACAAATACTAATTGCTAAATTAGGAATTGGTTTCACAAATTTTTTTTCACTCACTATTTGTGATCCACTTTGAATTTTTTTTTTATTATTTATTGATTTATTGATTTCACGCATATGGACTGATCTATTTATTTATATTTATTTATTTCTATATATTTCAGACATTTATTTATGGTCACTCTGATATTTATGTATTTATTTATTTATTTCATTCACGGTCACCTTGATTAGCGTGTTTATCTCATCAACCTTTCACATTTATTTGAGAAAGCTCACCTTAATAGCGCTGCTACAAAAATTCCAAATTGGGGGGATTAAGTTTAGCCCACCATAGAAACTTTTGTACATTTCACAGTTCGATATCCTTAAGCGGCAGCTATCATTATTGTTATATACCCACATTATATGAAGACAATAATAATTTTTAAACTTCACATCATGCACATATATTTATAATTTTTTATTTATATTGCATTTTGCACATATATTACTTATTATTTATTTATTTATTTAAATAACTATTTTACACTCTGCCACTATCTACAGGCTTGGTCATCCCAGGACCACCCCATATATTGCAAGTAACATATCCTTGTAGCGCAGAGCAGTGTTTATTCTTAGGAGGGCGGCACTAGTAAACACTTACACACAGTATTTTTGGCATAAGATTTCTCTGCAGCCATGGATGTACTGCAATTTTTAAATAGTAGGCACATAGATATCAATACCCTTTTTTCGGATCACACACCCTCACCGATTGAAACCAACTACAATGGAGCCATGGCAGCTCTAAGTAATATTTTGGAAAAGCAAGTTAGGACATGGTGGGACATATGTACCCTCGAGCAGTATATGAAAGATAGCATCATTATTAAAAGTTTAAGATGGGATGTCATTCCCCATGATGGCCTCGACGACCCGGAATCAACCCAGGAATGGCTTGATTTCTTTAACGGGGTCGGCCTTAAACTACAGCAACTAATTATACAGAGAAAAAAACGCAAAATGGCTAACATTGAGATAAAGATCAATGATTTAAAGATCCAGTTGGACCCTATTAAGGATACCCAACAGATCACTGATTTTAATTTAAAAGTACAAAAACGACTAGAAAAGGTAGACAAGGACACACAAAAGAAGAAAATTAAGAAATATCATAAAGATTTGGACGATTTCAAGAATAATAAAATGTATTCATGGCAACAAGCTCCGGGCAATCCTGATACAGATAGGGAGAAACCAAAAGGAGCTACAGCTGCACAACCAACAAGAAACACAAATACTACCCCAGCTCCAAAACCCAATGTACCTTGGATGGAGGAAAGAGACCAGTACGAAGCAAATTTATACATGAATTCCCCAACCTATTATTCGACTCCGGTCCACAGAGGAAAAGGGAAGAGTAAGGGAACAAAAGGAAACAATCAAAAACCACAACATCAACAACAATCCCATGGTATAGTTACGCACAATAGGTTTCAGCCCATATATATATATTATGAGGAGGACTATGAATCTCGACCCTTACCACGTCCTTTTTTAGGGAGGGGCCGGGGGGGCCAACAGAGAGGCAGGGGGCACCCCCCACGCAGGGGACGGCCCCCAATGCAGTCCCAAACCCCATATTATTTGAGGAACTCATCACCTTATCCGAAGTACCCACCCACCCAAGGCCAGTACAAAGAGTACAATCAAAGGGAAGATCACCAACTAAAACCCAGAGAACATACACAACCACCAAAAAAAGAAAACACAGAGGATGCAGGGCAGGACTTAAGGTGCAACAAAAGAAGAAGAGGATCGGAGTAGGAGGCATTTTTAATCTCACAGAAGTAGAACTCACTCACAAAGAATTGAACATTTTAAATTTAGGCCTTAAATGTGGCCTGAAACAACCCATCAATAAGTTCAATGTGTATATAGACATACACAAATACATTAGAAAAATAAATATAAAAAAGTATTTTTTGGGAAATACCGGCCCTAACGAAATAACTAGTAACATTCAATCAACCACAACAAATGAAAGACCCAGGATTATTAGTAGTGGACTGAGGAACAAATCATTATTCAATCCACCTAATAACCCAAACCACCAGGTGGAAGTGTTTAAGAGCCTGATACTTCAGGATTTAGAAACATTGAAACCTAAAAAAGAACTAAATGTAAAGCATGTGGAAGAAGGCATAAAACTTCTAGAACAACGCAAAGACATTATAGTGAGACCGGCAGACAAAGGTGGTGGAGTGGTAATATTATCTAAAGATTTTTACCACAGACAAATTTCAGAGATGTTGTCAGATAAAGAAACCTATAGAATACTGAAAAAAGACCCCACGCAACCATACAGAGAGGATTTGGAAAGACTTGTAGAGATGGGGTCCAACTCTGGGGTACTCTCCAGTAAAGAGAGGAGATACCTGTTACCAACAAGCAGTCGGGTACCCACGTTGTATACCCTCCCAAAAATCCATAAGGACCCAACAAACCCACCCGCTAGACCGATTGTCAATAGCATTGAATCGGTCTCATCCAGACTAGGCCAATACTTGGATAATTTCCTACAGAAAAGTGTAAGAGAAACAAAATCCTACTTAAGAGACACGAAGAATTTCCTCAATATGCTACAAGAAGTAAATATAGAAGAAAATGAACAGATCATACTCGTAACAGCGGACGTATCATCTTTATATTCGATCATACAGCATGACGACGCTCTCCTAGCCTTAAATTGGGCTCTGAGCAAACGAGAGGACCTTGTTTTTAAACAGAAGATGTTTTTAAGGAATGCTCTAGATTTCTGCTTATCACATAATTATTTCTGGTATGGAGGAGATTTTTATTCCCAGCAAAGAGGTGTGGCCATGGGGGCTAAATTTGCCCCAAGTATTGCGAATCTATTCATGGCCGAATGGGAGGATAAGATCATTTTTAATAATCAGCGACCAGAACTGAAGTTTTATAAACGTTTTATTGATGATCTGTTTTTTATATGGGCAGGGTATGATTTTAGTTTAGAGTTGTTTTTAAGTGGTCTTAACAATAACAATAACAACATCAAATTAACTTCGGTCAGAGATTTTAATGAAATCAACTTTTTAGACGTCACAATTTATCGAAAACAAAATAAACTGGAAAGTAAAGTATTTTTTTAAAAAACTGACCGTAATAGCTATTTGCCAACATCAAGTGGACACCACCCACTCTGGTTAAAGAATATTCCCAAGGGTCAACTAATGCGAGTGAGGAGAAACTGTTCTGAAGAAAAGAATTACATTGAACAGTCAAAAATCTTAACAGAAAGATTCGAAGCAAGAGGATATAACCCAGTGAGATTACAGAAAATAGTGGAAGAAGTCAATTCAATACCCAGGTCCACAACTCTTGAGGAAAAGAAGAAGGATGACACATCTACTAGTAAACAAAATCTAGAATGGGCATTCCTATCGGGGTTCCACACACAATATCAAGAGGTGGAGCAAATCTTCAATAAACATTGGCACATTCTACTATTAGATAGGAAATTAGGGACCTCCTTACCTCCTGCTCCGAAGTTCATCTATAGAAAAGCAACCAATTTTGGTGATCAAGTGGTGAAGAAGGTCATTGATCCACCAAGGAAACCACCCACATTTTGGGAACAGAACGGCTTCTTCGCCTGCAGAAAATGCAAAGCGTGTCGGGAGGTGGCAAAACCCCTCAGGAAACTAGAAAACTTTTCTTCTACAGCAAATAACGTGTCCTTTTCGATCAAACAGTTCATCACATGTAACAGCACACATGTGGTGTACGCCCTCAAATGCCCATGTGGTTTAATGTACATAGGCCGTACGAAAAGGCTATTGCGAGTCCGCATAGCCGAACATGTACACAACATAAAAATTGGCTTTAAAGACCACAATGTCTCATTGCATTTCAAACTGAAGCACGATATGAACCCCAAAGGGCTGCAGTTTTGGGGGGGTGGAACAAATACAACCTCATTGGAGAGGAATGCACATGGTGCGAGAACTTTCGAAAAAGGAGACTAATTGGATATATCTAACAGACGTCCTCTCACCTAAAGGGTTGAACATTGAACTAGATATCAACTGCTTTATAAGCGACACTTAGACCGATATCAGGAACACACCACATGTCAGGTCACTTGGCCACCACACAATGTGCAACACACACTCCAGGGTCCAGTCCAGTTCAAACAGACCGTGTGTTTGATTTATATATAAATTGTATAAGTGCTTCCACTCATTTAAGGAACATGAATATGAGATACATATAGGTATTCAGGCTATTGCGAAGCTGAATACTTTTTCAACAATCTCGGTTCTTGCATATATTCCTTAACCACAAATTTATGGTCCTCTATTGCGCACTGCAACTGGCCCCATATTCTGGATACCACTATCTATGTTCCTTCACCATCCTGAATGGACATTGAAAATATATATATATATATATTTTTTCATGAAAATAATTTTTTAAAATATATATTTTTTATAAAATAATTTTTAACACATAATGTCCTTTATGCTACCTTATGATATATAGTCGACATGTTTACTAACCATTCTATCTTACAACATGTTTTTATTGACTAATTTAACCATATTGAATTTTTTTATATATATATTTTTTAATTTATATATATTTTTTTATAATCTAATACCATTTAACATATTTTTAATTCAATTTGAATATATTATAATTTTAATACATTTTAATATTATATATATATTTAATATTTAATCAATTTCTTATATTCTGGGTGTAGAGGAATATCTAAAATCATATCCATATCCTCACTTATTTCATCCATGTCTGTAGAGAAGCAATCTTCGCTCCCCAATGCATGTCTATATTGGCTCATGTTCACGTTCCTTGAATAGTGAATAGAGAATGTGCCTTGACTGGTGAATAAAGGATGTATTATGAGGAAGCACGGGCGACAATTCAATATTCAATAATAATTGTCTTTCAGCTTCATCTAAATTAGACAGAGAATGGACCCCTTCTTTCTATATATTAGACAGCACCGTTGCCATACATCATAACAATGTATAATAATGGCCATTTATCACTCGGTCATCCTTGCTTCTCTCAGAGTTTTTTTAAGATTTTTTAAGATTGAATATATGAATATTTGTAAAAAACACATTGCAAGTAATGTATGTAGCCAAAACTGTTATTATGACGGAGTTTGCGCTTGCTATTTATAGTTGTTGTTGAATTTGTTGCAAGTTCGTTATTTTTAATATGCTGCTAGTCTGGATGGTTAATGCACAGGCAATGAGATCAATACGGCCAGCCTCTTTAATAGGTCTGCAGTGGACCTCTAGTGCTTGGGTATCAGGTTAATGGTGCCGCCGTTGATTGAGGGAGCAATCTAGCTCTCTCATTGGACGCCCGGGCCATCTGTTTACACATATAAACATCACTTGCTGCCTGGTGACCTACGCCCTCGAGAAGAAGTCGGAAATGACGAAACGCGTCAGGGCGTAGGTCAACAGGAAGTGACGTTACGACGTATTGCGGTTCACGGTGCGTTCCACGGGAGAACAGGAAGAAAGGACGCCGCTCACGAGCGTAACTGAAGGATCCACTTCCCACTGACAGAAAGGAACACAGGCACAGTACCGTTCTATGTTTACCCAATGCTTACTATCTCATTAATTTTGGTACGCAGATATCGTTTGGGGGGGATCTTTTGCAATAAAGGGAAACTGTTTTAAATTAATTAAATAAAAAGTTTTTAGCAATATCACACTATGTGGCCCTCCATCTTTTTTTACACATGATACAACCGCGCTGGTGGAGTTATGATCAAGAGATGCTGGATATAAAGTCTGAAACTCTGGTCCAATAACCGCGCTGGCGGATGGCAATTATCTGGTGATGTTGGAGGAGAAGGTCCAGATTGATTTATACTACAGGCTTATTTAAAGTAGATTTCTGGTGAGTGTACCCCCAGAAGGGGACGATTCCCTCACGTGGTGAAAGCTTTGGTGGACGGATCACTCAAGAAATATTTATTTAGAACTGTTGCTCACATCAATTCTGAACTGTCACTATTTTTCACTGGCTCATTTGATGAGCAAACCCCGTTTATACACGAACTACAAAGATTAATTGCTAAATTAGAAATTGGTTTCACGTTTTTTTTTACTCACCATTTGTGATCCATTTTGAATTTTTTTTATTTATTTATTGATTTATTGATTTCACGCATATGGACTGATTTATTTATTTATTTATTTATATACATTTCAGACATTTATTTATGGTCACTTTGATATTTATGTATTTATTTATTTATTTCATTCACGGTCACCTTGATTAGCGTGTTTATCTCATTAACCTTTCACATTTATTTGAGAAAGCTCACCTTTAATAGCGCTGCTACAAAAATTCAATATTGGGGGGATTAAGTTTAGCCCACCATAGAAACTTTTGTACTTTTTACAGACATTAGGCTCTGCCTCCGCAGGGATGGATAGGGCTGAGAAGCAGGGGGAGGACGTGCTGGCAGATGTGCGACCTTCCAGGCTGTGGCTCTGCTGTTGTAGTTGTGCCAGGAGGTGGAGGAGGAGGGCGATGGTCGACGGTCGACCTCCTGGCTGCCACAGTCTCCTCCCGGCTGAGGTCTTGCTGTGTATGAAAATGGGACATAGTTTTAGTTTTTTGTTCATCAATCACTCAATTTTGTGCTCATGACTGATGCAAATTGAATGTTAATAAATAGAACAGACTATCATTTAGAGCCCAGCATTTTTTCCTTCTTGTCCCAAACATTTTTGGTCACTATTGTCTATTAATATGTCAAACACTTTGTTAAATTAGAACTTACTGATCAATAATAACATCATTAAATTTACCACAATAAATATGTTGAACAATGCTCTACCTGACTCAAGCTGGGCTCCACCACATCTTCCCGCCTGGAAGGCCCAGGTTGGACATCAGAAGCCTCAGCTGGGGGGGGAAGGAAGCCTTGAAAGAAGACTGTTGAGTGTTGGCCTCTAGTCTGCTAGAAAATGCAGCCTGTCATAGTACCACAGCCTGGGGACAGAAATGTTATCTGCTGCAGCTCCTGATCTCAGGTAATTCTGAACCTTCCTGCGCTCCATCAGATATGTACTCCTCAAGACACCAATTTTGGCCTTCAAATAGATGATGTCTGCCATGGGGACCATCGGCTTCACAAATGCAAGCAGTTTCTCCAGCGCTGCCTGCCTCTTTCTTAGGTTCTTGTAAAAGGGGTGGTTCATCTGCCACAGGCAGGGCAGCTTCCTGAACAGATCAATGAAGATGGGGACAAATTCATGGTCTTTGAAGGGATCCATATTCTCTGCAAGACACAACACAAGACAAACCCTAATGTCAGGCAAAACTCTTCTAATCTTGTCCCAATATAAGCCTCAATCTAGAAACAGTATAGGCCAGTGATGTACCAATTTAAAATTGTACCTTCGTGCGAACGATCGGCGCTTCCGCTACTCCTTCCTTCACTCACAGATCATACGTAAGACGCACGCATGTTACGTTTTATATACACTGCGCATGCGTGAAACCCTGCCCGCTCCCCTGATGTTCTTTCTAGTCTATACCCACCCCTTCTCTTTCGGCGCAGATGGGAGAGCACATGGCGGAGAGACAGCAGGTGCATGATAATTCCACTAACAAGGAGGAGGAGGATGACGAAAGCCTGAAATCAGAAACATCCCGATCCCGGAGGAGGAGGAGATTTAAGGCCTCAAATATGTCTTTTGTAGAGATGGCGGAGATGGTGGACATATTGAAGAGGAACGACTATGATGGGAAGTATGGCCCTTACCCAAACCCAAACTTTAGAAAGGCCAAGATCATGGCTAAAGTTGTGAAGAGTCTGCAGAAGATGTTTGGGGTCCAAGGATCAACTGAGGAAACGCTGGTCAGACCTGAAACTGAGGGAGCACGATCAGTACAGAAAGATCAAGAGAGTTCTTCAAAAAAGTAAGTAGTTGTCCTGTTCATATTATTTATTAGTACTTGCATACTGCTCCATGTGCTTTGGTTTAGTGTTGCACATTTTAAAATGGCCACTTTCATGTTCATGGGTTCAAGCGTTCGTACTAAACATCGTTCGTCCACTTCAAATACGAGGTTTTCTAGGAGCACTAGTGTGGGACACCAGAACACCCATTTTATAACAGTGTCACACACGTGCTCCAGTGGATACTATAGGGGTGTCTCCATATGTGAATCTTCCACAAAACAGGTAAGTAGTCTAGCTAGAGAAAGGATCAAAAATAAATGTTTTCAGCTTTGAACTCTGCTAAAAAAGACAATTGTATGACACTTCCAAGCAATGTTTTATCTTCCTATTTTTGCCCTCAAATATCAGTGTGCTAAGTAGACCTTATTTTCACTATCATAGGGGAGAGAAGACTCGGAACGTCTGAAGACACCAGGGACCCCACACCTCCCAAAGAAGGGGGAATCCAAAAGAAACAGAAGTAGGAGGTGGAAGAAGGAGAGGTTGTTGAAATTGGCACCACAACAGACAGGTAATAGATGTGTGCTGGCATTTTTATAATACATGGTGTGTTTTTTGGTTTATTTTTAGGTGATGTGGATGTTGTGGAAGAAGAATCACATTTTACCAGTGAAAGTGCCCAGATCCTCATCGGGGAGATAATGGGGTGCAATTGCGATTTAGATAATTTCAAGAAAAACATCAATGATGTTCAACAAAAAATGAAGAACATTGATGTTTTAGGGAGAATCTGAAACACACAAAACTAGCTAGCATCGCTTTTATCTTTTAAAGAAACAGTTTTATATTTTTACAAAGGCCAAATTTGGAAGATGCACACAGTGTGTTAACATTTGCTATCTCCCATCATGGGGGATAGTTGTACGCGTTTTGTGGGTACAATACCTTCCTTGCTACTAAAGTGGCTGAGATGAAGGGATTGTACCCACAAAACACGTCCATTGATCCCCCCATGATGGGAGATAGCACATGTTGACATTAGCCATGCGATCAGGAGGAAAATGCCAATTTGGAATCCAATTTTTGTGTGCATCTTCCAAAATTTGGCTTTTACAGGGGTGACACCCCATGTGATGAAGGCAATATCACAGTTTGGACATACTCATGCCTGATATTGTCTTCACTTTTCAAAGTTGAACTTTGTAAGTTCCTCAGTTCTGTATGTTATGCTTTGATACATGCCTGTTTCCTCAAAAACGGCAAGTTATATTAATGTTACCCAAAATAATGTTATATACCCAAAATATGTTGGTTTGTTGTAAAACCCTTTGATAAACGCACATGTGAATGTGCTTTAAGTAAAACAAAAAAAATGAAACAATGTGTCAGGTTTTTATAGTAAAGTTGTTGTTTTCAGTGTCAATGGGTGTTATTTACTAAAGACTAATCCACTTTACACTCCAAGTGCAATTTCAAGTGCACTTTTGCAGTACACTTGTAGTGCATAGTGGATTGGCCTTTAGTAAATAACACCCACAGTGCTTTGTAATTTTATCCAATCACA
>CM053030.1:289129138-289520950 GCA_028564925.1 Lithobates sylvaticus
GACTGTGGCCTCCCAGTTTGCCCAGCTGTGGGATTTCCCTAACTGCGGAGGGGCAATCGATGGGAAGCATGTCCACATCGTCCCACCACCCCATTCGGGGTCATACTATTTCAACTATAAGGGGTTCAATAGTATCGTGTTGATGGCGGTGATGGCGGTGGTGGCGGCGAACTATGAGTTCCTATATGTGGACGTGGGGCGGAATGGTCGGATGTCGGATGGAGGAGTGTTTTGCCGGACAGAGTTCTACCGACTTCTCGAGAGTGGTTGCTTGGGATTGCCACCCCCGGAGGAGAATGTCGAGGGACTCCCGTTTGTCTTCGTGGCAGACAAGGCGTTTGGTTTGGCAAACCATTTGATGCGACCGTTCCCCCAGAGGACCCTCACCCCGGAGAAGAGGGTATTTAATTACCGGCTGGCCAGAGCCAGAAGAGTGGTGGAGAATGCGTTTGGTATTCTGGCCAGCTGGTTCCGCCTGTTCCAAACGGCCATAAATATTGCGGAATATAAACTGAACACCATCGTGGTATCATGTTGCATCTTGCACAATTTTTTTAAACGGACAAACCCAAATTATGTGGTTACAGTTGGGCCTGACGCTGGACTGCAATCTCTGACGTCCCTGGAAGTGGCCCGTCCTGGCTTGCCCCCCCCCCCCCCAAAGCACCCGTGAAGTGCGGGAAAATTATTCTGAATATTTTTCGGGGAGGGGGGCCATTGCTTTGCCAGCAGTGCTTGAATAAATTTTACCTTTAATTATCTTGAAAAATCTTGCTTTGAATTTCCTGCTTGTGTTTTTTTTTTGTGTCTCCTAGTGCACTTGTAGTGCCAAGTGGTTTGCACATTATTATCTAAACACCCATTGTCACTGTAAAACACCAATTTAAACACCAAGAAATGGTATTGAAAGAAGAAGGCACACATTGTTCAGCAAAAAATATTTTTTTTACTCCGTACACATTCACATGTTTTTTTTTTTTATACAAAAATAACAAGTTTTGCATTTTCACCCCCAAAAATTGGGGTAACGGTACATAAACAGCCATGTTTCCAAAAATAAAATACACAACTGGTGCATAACAAAGTTCTACGTAGAAAAACTTTTGAAGCCAAGATCGCACATTACATTGTCCAAAATGTGTGGATCTTGCCTTCATCAGATGGGGTGCAGTCACCCCTGTAAAAGCCTAATTTTGAAGATGCACACAAATTTGCAGGCAAACTGGGGATTTACATCCTGATCCCATGCCTAATGTCAACATGTGCTATCTACCATCATGGGTGATCAATGTATGTGTTTTGGGGGTGCAACCCCTTCCTCTCACCGACTTGAGATTTGAGGAAGGGGTTGCAGGCACAAAACGCGTACATTGATATCCCCTGATGGCAGATAGCACATGTTGACATACTGTGTGCATCTTCAAAATTAGGCTTTTGAAAATGTTGTAAACTTTTTTAATAAAACAGAAAAAAGAAAAGGTTGGACATTTTTGGGAAAAATTAGATTCTCCCAAGGACATCAATCATGTTTTTAAGTTTCACTTCAATATCCCTAGTTTTTTTGCGAATTATCTCTAAATCCTGACTACAAAACATTATGTCCTGGATTAGCCTTTGAGCACTGTCAGTGGTGAAATGATGTGACTGTGACTGTTCTTCCACAACCTGTACTTCACCTAAAAATAAAAAAAACACACCATGTATTATAAATAGGCAGGCATACATGTCTGATTACCTGAATCTGGGGTGTCAGACACTCACCTGTTGTGGTCTCAATCTCGACCACCTCTCCTTCCTCCACATCCTCATATTCTGGTGGTGACCTTCGTTCCCTTCGTTCCGGAGATGGCCGGTCCCTGGGGACATGATATTTCCCGATTCTTTGCTCCCCTATGAGAATAAAACAAAAGGTATACTTAGCACACAGATATTTGAGCCAACAAATATAAATGATAAACATTGCTTGGAAGTGGGGGGCAATTGTCTGTTTGGGCAGAATTCCAAGCTGAACACATGATTTATTCCCTTAATTCCTCAGGCTGGAATACTTACCTTTTTTGGATATTTTTCCCATCTGGAGACACCCCAAAGTATCCACTGGAGTACCTGTGTTTGAGACCCTAAAATGTGCACCTGAGTCCAGATGTGTAAACAGCTGCAGAGTGTCCTCTACATACATTACACTGAATGAAGATTGATATTCCTTCTAGGTTCAAACACATCTAGACAACAATGTCCTAAAAAACTCTTTTGGATAAATGTGCAAAATTGAAGGCCCTACAGTATTTAATAATTTATCTGTAAAAACATCGTATTTTGGATAAGGAACGAGGTTTACAACGAACGATTACTGCGTATGACCATGAAAGTAGCCATTTTGGAGTGTACAAGACCTTATTAGGGGAAAACACATGGCGCAGCATGCAATATTAATAATAATAGGTACACATGACATAATATACTTACTTTTTCGAAGAACTTTCTTGATCTTCCTATACTGATCGTGCTCCCTTAATTTGAGGTCCGACCAGCGTTTCCTCAGTTGATACTTCGTTCGTCGTACCCCAAAATTACTGTACAGACTCTTCACAACTTTAGTCATGATCTTGGCCTTTCTCATATTTGGGTTGGGGTACGGACCGTAATTCCCATCATAGTCGTTGCTCCTCAAGATGTCTACCATCTCCATCATCTCCACAAAGGACATATTTGAGGCCTTAAATCTCCTCCTCGATCGTGACGTTTCAGGCTCCGGGCTATCCTCCTCCTCCTCGTTACTGCTTTTATGCACCTGTTGTGTCTCCGCCATGTTCCGCTCCCTCTGCAACGAAAGAAACTGGGCGGCGAATATTCTAGAAAGAACGTCAGGGGCGGGCGACGCGGGCGGAAATTCACGCATGCGCAGTGTATATAAAGCTTCAAACACGTGTGTGTCGTAACTACGTTCTGTGTGCACGGGAAGGAGGAACAGACGCCACCAAGAACGTCGAACAATGACGAACGTTAGAACGAAGGTAAGATTTGAAACTTTTTGGAGTCATGTGCGGCCTATACTGAATCTAGATTGATGCCTATATTGTGTTGAAAGATTATCCTGAAATTTTTATTTTTGTATTTTTTTTGGTCTTGCAGAGAAAATGCTCCCATTTAAGGACCCGAATTCCTTGGGGAATTCATAGATAAGTACAGGTATATGATAAATCTCTGGGAGGTGAAAAACCCCCTGTACCACAATAAGCCAGCTAGGAGGGCAACGCTGGAGAAATTGCTTCAATTTGTTAAGACCCGGGTCCCTGATGCAGACATCAAATTTGTTGAGGCAAAAATAGGTAGCTTGAGAAGCACCTATAAAAAGGAGTACCAGAAGTCCCTGAGGTCCGGAGTAGCAGCAGATAAGGTGTATGTGCCCAGTCTGTGGTACTACAACAGGATGAGGTTCATAGATGACCGGATGGAGGGCAGGGAATCACTTTCTACCCTTCCGGCACCCCTTCCCTCCAGCCTTCCAACCAGCCTTCCCTCCAGCCTTCCCTCTACCCAAGCTGAGGCATCTGTGGACCAACCTGGGCCTGCCATACAGGAGGAGATTGAGGAGCCCAGATGGAGCCAGGTAAAGGTTTTTTATACATAATTTATCTGTGCAAAAAAAAGATTGTTGGTAAGTAGATGTTATTATTGCTAATAAATGAATGAAGTAACAAAAAGTGTTTCACAGATTTATAGACAGAAGTGGCCAAAAAAGATTAGGACAAGAAGGGAAAATGCTGGGCTCACAATGATAGTCTTTTCTATTTATTAACATTAAATTTGCAACAGTCATGAGCTGAAAATTGTGTGTGTTTGATGAACAAAAAACTAAAACTATGTCCCTTTTTCATACACAGGATGACCTCAGCCAGGACAAGGCTCTGGCTAGTGGCACACAGGAGGAGGCAGGGGGAAGTGTCACCCAGGAGGTGGCAGGGCCCAGTCACACCCAATCCCAGATTCCTCCCCTCATCCTTCCCTACAAACGCCAGAGGAAGGGCAGCACTGGCCCTGATCAGGGAGGCTAACGAGTCCCTCAGATCCCCCATTGATGCTACGGAGGCCTATGGCATGTATATTGCCTCTAATTTGCAACAAATGGAGGAGGGCCAACGGCAAAAGTGTGAAAGAATCATTTTCGGTACTATACAGAAGGGGTTAAGTGGGGAAATGTCAGACAACCAACACCTCTGTTCTCTCCCCCATCCTCCTCCTCCTCGTCTTCCTCCTCCTGCCACAATGCCACCTCCAGAGCCACAGCCTCCAGGGAAGGCTGCAGGGAAGGCTGCACGGAAGGCTCTACGGAAGACCAGGAAGTGATCCCCTGCCTTCACGTCTCAAAGACCAGGAAGTGATCCCCTGCCTTCACGTCTCAAAGAACCAACATCCTGTTGTAGGACCACAGATTGGTACATATTTCAAAAATACAATGTCAAAATTAACAAGGGACACCAACAACAAACAGGTTTACAAATAATACATAATAATGGTGTTGTGGAAACATAACATTAAAAAATAAAAAGTTTAACCACTTCAGCCCCGGACCATTGGCAGCCAAAGGACCAGAGGTCTTTTTTCAATTTCGCACTGCACTACTTTAACTGGTAATTGCGCGGTCATGCAATTTTGTAACCAAACGAAATTTGCGTCCTTTTCTTCCCACAAATAGAGCTTTCTTTTGATGGTATTTGATTGCCTCTGTGATTTTTATTTTTTGCGATATAAACGGAAAAAGAGCGAAAATTTTGAAAAAAAAAGAGATTTTCTACTTTTTGTTATAAAAAAAATCTAATAAACTCAATTTTAGTCAAACATTTGGGCCAAAATGTATTCAGCCACATGTCTTTAGTAAAAAAAATGCCAATAAGCGTATATTTATTGGTTTGCGCAAAAGTTATAGCGTCTACAAACTAGAGTACATTTTCTGGAATTTACACCGCTTTTAATTTATGACTGCCTATTTCATTTCTTGAGGTGCTAAAATGGCAGAGAAGTACAAAACCCCCCCAAATGACCCCATTTTGGAAAGTAGACACCCCAAGCTATTTGCTGAGAGGCATGTTGAGCCCATTGAATATTTTTTTTTTTAGTCCCAAGTGATTGAATAAAGACAAAAATAAAAAAGATTTTTTTTTTTTTCAAAAAGTTGTCACTAAATGATATATTGCTCACACATGCCATAGTTATATGTGGAATTGCACCCCAAAATACATTTTGCTGCTTCTCCTGAGTATGGGGATACCACATGTGTGGGACTTTTTGGGAGCCTAGCCGCGTACGGGGCCCCGAAACCCAAGCACCGCCTTCAGGATTTCTAAGGGTGCAAATTTTTGATTTCACTCCTCACTACCTATCACCGTTTCGAAGGCCATAAAATGCCAAAATAGCACAAAACCCCCCCAAATGACCCCATTTTGGAAAGTAGACACCCCAAGCTATTTGTTGAGAGGCATGGTGAGTATTTTACAGCTCTCATTTGTTTTTGAAAATGAAGAAAGTAAAGAAAAAAAAAAAAATTTTTTTTTTTT
This sequence comes from Lithobates sylvaticus, assembly GCA_028564925.1. Lineage (NCBI taxonomy): Eukaryota > Metazoa > Chordata > Amphibia > Anura > Ranidae > Lithobates > Lithobates sylvaticus. The sequence goes on from CM053030.1 coordinate 289,134,694, forward strand.
TTTTCAATTTTCAAAACTTTGTGACAAAAAGCGAGATCTGCAAAATACTCACAATACCTCTCAGCAAATAGCTTGGGGTGTCTACTTTCCAAAATGGGGTCATTTTGGGGGGTTTTATGCCATCTGGGCATTCCATGGCCTCCGAAACTGTGATTGGCAGTGAGAAGTGAAATAAAAAAATTACACCCTTAGAAAGCCTGAAGGCGGTGATTGGTTTTTGGGGTTCCGTACGCAGCTAGGCTCCCAAAAAGTCCCACACATGTGGTATCCCCGTACTCAGGAGAAGCAACAGAATGTATTTTGGGGTGTATTTCCACATATGCCCATGACATGTTTGAGCAATATATCATTTAGTGACAACTTTTTGTAAAAAAAATATATATATTTTTTTTTTTTTTCATTATTCAATCTCTTGGGAAAAAAAAAAAAAATATTTAATGGGCTCAACATTGCTCTCATCAAATAGCTTGGGGTGTCTACTTTCCAAAATGGGGTCATTTGGGGGGGGTTTGAACTGTCCTGGCATTTTATGCACAACATTTAGAAGCCTATGTCACACGTCACCCACTCTTCTAACCACTTGTAGACAAAGCCCTTTCTGACACTTTTTGTTTACATGAAAACATATTTTTTTTTTTGCAAGAAAATTACGTTGAACCCCCAAACACTATATATATTGTTAAAGCAAAGGCCCTACAGATTAAAATGGTGGGTGTTGCATTTTTTTTTTCCACACAGTATTTGCGCAGCGATTTTTCAAACGCATTTTTTGTGGAAAAAATACACTTTTTTTTATTTTAATGCACTAAAACACACTATATTGCTCAAATTTTTGATGAAATAAAAAATATGATCTTAGGCCGAGTACATGGATACCAAACACGACATGCTTTAAAATTGCGCACAAACACGCAGTGGCGACAAACTACATACATTTTTAAAAGCCTTTAAAAGCCTTTACATGATACCACATTAGATTCACGGAGGAGGTCTACTGCTAAAATTACTGCCCTCGATCTGACCTTCGCGGTGATACCTCACATGCATGGTGCAATTGCTGTTTACATATGACGCCAGACCAACGCTTGTGTACGCCTTTGCGCAAGAGAAGGGGGGGCAGGGGTGCTTTTTTTTTTTTTTTTTTTGTTTTTTTTTTTTATTTATTTAGCTTTTTTATTTTATTTTTAAACTGTTCCTTCCATTTTTTTTCTTTGTTATGATTTTTATTGTTATCTCAGGGAATGTAAATATCCCCTATGATAGCAATAGGCAGTGACAGGTACTCTTTTTTTGAAAAAATTGGGGTCTATTAGACCCTAGATCTTTCCTCTGCCCTCAAAGCATCTGACCACACCAAGATTGGTGTGATAAAATGCTTTCCCAATTTCCCAATGGCGCGGTTTATATCCGGGAGGGGGACATTCCCTCCCACTGCTTGTAAAAGCAGTCTAGAGGCTAATTACCCGCTAGAATTGCTTTTACATGAAAGCCGATCACTGGCTGAAAAGAATGATACCAAGATGATACCTAAACCTGCAGGCATCATTCTGGTATAACCATTCAAAGTCCAGCAACATACTGGACATATATTGTAATCTTTTTTTTTTTCATGCAGCCTCTTGGCTGAACGAAAAAAAGAGATTGATTGGTGGGTATGCCCACCATTAGAATACCTCCCTTCATCCACCCACTTCTAATGATGGGCATACATGCACCATTTATATATGCCGATGCATGGGGGCATCCTCCCGCAAAAGTTATGCCGTGTACACACGGTCGGAATTTCGACCGTATGTACGTGGCATTAGGAGCCAATCGCTCCTCCCCCCCCCTGCTGCCCCCATGCTTCGGCATATATGCTCTTTTTTTTAACTGTGGTGGTGAAATCACCTCCTACAGCGTTGGAGTCGCGGCTTTATGTATCGTGGGAGCAAACGCTGTTGCTGTCAAGATAAATAAATCCGCGTTGCAACTGAATGGCGCACCTGAAAACAAAAAAATGCTCAACACTAAAACACACAGTAAACAAAATTACATACCTGAAAAGCAAGCATGATAAAACATAATAAAACATAATAAAACATAATAAAACATTGCAGAATAGAATGGAGTAAAAAAAGAGCAACAATAGAGAGAGAATAGAGTGAGAGAGAGAACAATAAAACGACAACTATTTTATTTTTTTTTTTTTTTTTGAGATTCACAGGTAAAAAAGCTCCTGACTGAAGCGACTGAATCAAAACGCTACCACAAAAAAACTGTTAGCGATCGCAGGGATCAGGCCTGACTCTGCGAACGCTGCAGTTATGTGTGCTTAGTGTTTTGTAAGTGACAGTGATCGATCGATACTGCACTTGGGTGGGCTGGGCTGGGCTGGGCGGAGGGGGAAAACGCAGGTGCTAGCAGGTATCTGGGCTGATCCCGCTAACAATGCGTTTTTTTTTGGAACCCTAAACTGCTGGGACGCTAGTATAGATCTGATCAGATCAGATATTGATCTGTTCAGATACTGTGCCACTAAGGGAGGTGTATGCTTTGCGCGTGGGTGTTTGCGGTACTGGCACTAACCTGGGGCGACGCAGACCTTATTTGACCCTAAAACCTAATTGATATCACCCGCCGGGCGATCAGGGGGTTAAACCGTTATTGGGTAATAAATGGCGGGTGCCCTGACAGTATAAAAAACAAGCTAACTAACCAGCGTCACCCGTAACAGTAATACAAAAAAAAACTGGTTACCTAGCGACACTAATGCAGCGATCAGAAAAACGATCGCTTAGTGACACTGGCAAAAGGGGGTGAAAGGGTTAACTAGGGGCAATCAGGGGGTTAAAACCTTTATTAGGTAATATATGGGGGTACCTGACGCTATATAAAAACCTGACGGGGAACCTAAATAACGAAATAACTAACTGGCTAACCAGCGTCACCAGTGACAGTTATACAGTGATCACTGGTGAAAGGGTTAACTCTAGGGGCAATCAGGGGGTTAAAACCTTTATTTAGGTTGTAATATGGGGGTACCTGACCTATAAACCTATTTATGAACCTATATAAACATGGCGGTTACCTAAAAAAAAAAAATGGTTACCTAGCGACACTAATGCAGCGATCAGAAAAACGATCGCTTAGTGACACTGGCAAAAGGGGGTGAAAGGGTTAACTAGGGGCAATCAGGGGGTTAAAACCTTTATTAGGTAATATATGGGGGTACCTGACGCTATATAAAAACCTGACGGGGAACCTAAATAACGAAATAACTAACTGGCTAACCAGCGTCACCAGTGACAGTTATACAGTGATCACTGGTGAAAGGGTTAACTCTAGGGGCAATCAAGGGGTTAAAACCTTTATTTAGGTTGTAATATGGGGGTACCTGACCTATAAACCTATTTATGAACCTATATAAACATGGCGGTTACCTAAAAAAAAAAAATGGTTACCTAGCGACAGCAGTGACACTAATACAGCGATCAGAAAAACGATCGCTTAGTGACACTGGCAAAAGGGGGTGAAAGGGTTACCTGGGGGGCAATCAAGGGGTTAAACCTTTATTAGGGGGGGGTGGGGGGCTACCTTGGACCTAAAACTAACTGCACTGACAGTTATTACAGTCACACTGACACTAAATGCAGTGATCAGTAAAAAAATGATCACTGCAATTAGTGACACTGTGACTGGGGGGGGAGGGGGTGATCTGGGGGGTGATCTGGGGGTGACAGGGGGGTGTTTTGTGTGCCTATGTGTACTGGTGTCAGTGTACTGTTGGTGCACTAACCTTTAGATGTTCACAGCTCGGCGTTCCGGTCACATAGACCGGCGCACCGAGCGTGACATCACTTCCTCTGCCTGTGTTTTGATTGACACAGACAGAGGAAGCATCTGATTCGCCAGGAGCGATCGCGAGGGGGTGGCCAGAAACCACTGGCCGTCCCCTCATCCCGGATCGCTCCTGAAGCGATCCCGACCGTCCCCGCCGGCCGGGGGGGGTCCGATCGGACCCCCCACCCGCCGGAAGAATGGCACGTACAGGTACGTGGTTCTGCCTGTACGTGCCATTCTGCCGACGTATATATACAGGGGGCGGTCGGCAAGTGGTTAAACAGAAATTCCGGACAGAAAAAGACCGTTGACCATACACACGGTCGGAAAATCCGATGAAAGGCTCCCATCTGACTGTTTCCATCGGAAATTCCGACCGTGTGTACGCCGCATTATACTTGTTCTAGTGAAACCTTTAAGTCTATGCAAAATATTCTTCAGTAAACTTAATCTGCTATTTACTGTGAGTCTGTGTTATTACAAGAATGGAACCCGAAGTGTCAGAGGTAAGGGTAGCTCCAGGTGTCTGGGATGGCCAGTGGGAAAATGAACAACTTTGCAGCTCCCAAGGGAGTAGTGCGCTACATGGAGGTCCCACTGAGATTTCTCAACTGGAAAGCCCGAATAGACCAGGGGAGGGGTCAAAATTGGAGGAAGTAATGGACCCAGATACAACGACTCTATGGAGTCAAGAATTTGGAAGTGCGGCCCAGAAAACCACCATTCTAAGACTCCCAGGAGACCAGTGGTTTGATAGGGAGGTGCAGCAATTAATGCGGAAAGCGGACAAGGCTGCTATTTGCTACACTTAAAGCAGGATGTGCAGGAAGACTTTACCTATGTCCTCTTAGAGTGGAAAGAAGCCACCCCAACAGAGTTCAGGGAAGGGATGGTGAGCTTAGCAGAAGGCCTGGATGGGTGGGTGTTTCCCGACACAAGAACCAGAAGAACCCCCATCCGTGACACTGCCAGGGAGTCCTTTGTTGAGACGCTCGATGAGGGGCAGCCCAAGCTTTGTGTGCCCAACATCAGGTGAGAACCTGGAGCATAGGATGCCGCCAGCTTACTTCTACTTAGACATGAGTCGTTTGGTTGACAGCATGATACAAAGCCACCAGACATCCACGAATGAGAGGTATCTGAAGCTGCCAAGGCCAGAGGGAGAGGAAGATTTTGAGAACTGGATGGATCAAGAAACGAAAGCCTTGGAGGATTGGAATGTCCCAGGTCACTTAGGGAGAAGGCGGATTAGTGAAAGCTTGTTAAGTCCACCAGCTGACGTCATCAGAAGTTTCAGGAGAGGAAAACCAGACTGTGATGCCAGAGATTACATTAACCACTTCCCACCCGTCCAATGCATATAAACGGCCGGGTGGGCGCTCTCTCCTTCTGAGTGGACATTCAGGAACGTCCCTCAGAAGGAGGGGGATCACGCGCATGCCCGCGCAGTGGCGTGATCCCGATGCGCTCATGTCACCAGGATACGGCGCATCTCCGATCGGCAGGATCACATGACGGCAATGTCCAATCACAGCCCTCATGAGATGTAAGCACAGAGCCGGTTGCTAGGCAATCGGCACGCCTCTCCTCACACGGAAGTTGACTGTGAGCAGAGGAGAGCAGATCGCTGCAGCCGGCTGGTGATCAGTGAGTATGTGCTGTTTTTTACCGCTTTTTACTCACTGATCACCAACCTAGTGTTAACACACTTCACCACACAGTATAAACACACATGTGCCTACACAATGTCCCCAAAACACATGTCCCCAAATAATAAAAACACATGTCCCCCACATACAGTGGTGTGAAAAGTGTTTGCCCCCTTCCTCATTTCCTGTTCCTTTGCATGTTTGTCACACTTAAGTGTTTCGGAACATCAAACCAATTTAAAAAATAGTCAAGGACAAACACAAGTAAACACAAAATGCAATTTGTAAATGAAGGTATTTATTATTAAAGGTGAAAAAAAATCCAAACCATCATGCCCTGTGTGAAAAAGTGATTGCCCCCCTTGTTAAAACATACTATAACTGTGGTTGTCCACACCTGAGTTCAATTTCTCTAGCCACACCCAGGCCTGAATATTGCCACACCTGTTCACAATCAAGGCATCACTTAAATAGGAGCTGCTTGACACAGTAAGGTCCACCAGAAGATCCTTAAAAGCTACACATCATGCCGAGACCCAAAGAAATTCAGGAACAATTGAGAAAGAAAGTAATTGAGATCTATCAGTCTGGAAAGGGTTTATAAAGCCATTTCCAAAGCTTTGGGGAATCCAGCGAACCACAGTGAGAGCCATTATCCACAAATGGCGAAGACATGGAACAGTGGTGAACCTTCCCAGGAGTGGCCGGCCGCCCAAAATTACCCCAAGAGCGCAGCGACGACTCATCCAAGAGGTCACAAAAGACCCCACAACAACGTCCAAGGAACTGCAGGCCTCACTTGCCTCAGTTAAGGTCAGCGTTCATGCCTCCACCATCAGGAAAAGACTGGGCAAAAAATGGCCTGCATGGCAGAGTTCCAAGGAGAAAACCACTGCTGAGCAAAAAGAACATCAAAGCTCGTCTCAATTTCTCCACAACACATCTTGATGATCCCCAAGACTTTTGGGACAACATTCTGTGGACCGATGAGACAAAAGTGGAACTCTTTGGAAGGTGTGTGTCCAAGTATATCTGGCGTAGAAGGAACACTGCATTTCAGAAAAAGAACATTATACCAACAGTAAAATATGGTGGTGGTAGTGTGATGGTCTGGGGCTGTTTTGCTGCTTCAGGACCTGGAAGACTTGCCGTGATAAAAGGAACTATGAATTCTGCTGTCTACCAAGAGATCCTGAAGGAGAATGTCCGACCATCTGTTCGTGTACTCAAGCTGAAACGAACTTGGGTTCTGCAGCAGGACAATGATCCTAAACACACCAGCAAGTCCACCACCGAATGGCTGAAGAAAAACAAAATGAAGACTTTGGAGTGGCCTAGCCAAAGTCCAGACCTGAATCCTATTGAGATGTTGTGGTATGACCTTAAAAAGGCCGTTCATGCTCGAAAACCCTCTAATGTAACTGAATTAGGACAATTCTGCAAAGATGAGTGGGCCAAAATTCCTCCAGGACGCTGTAAAAGCCTCATTGCACGTTATCGCAAACGCTTGGTTGCAGTTGTTGCTGCTAAGGGTGGCCCAACCAGTTATTAGGTTTAGGGGGCAATCACTTTTTCACACAGGGCCATGATGGTTTGGATTTTTTTTCACCTTAACTGAGGCAAGTGAGGCCTGCAGTTCCTTGGACGTTGTTGTGGGGTCTTTTGTGACCTCTTGGATGAGTCGTCGCTGCGCTCTTGGGGTAATTTTGGGCGGCCGGCCACTCCTGGGAAGGTTCACCACTGTTCCATGTCTTCGCCGTTTGTGGATAATGGCTCTCACTGTGGTTCGCTGGATTCCCAAAGCTTTGGAAATGGCTTTATAACCCTTTCCAGACTGATAGATCTCAATTACTTTCTTTCTCAATTGTTCCTGAATTTCTTTGGGTCTCGGCATGATGTGTAGCTTTTAAGGATCTTCTGGTGGACCTTACTGTGTCAAGCAGCTCCTATTTAAGTGATGCCTTGATTGTGAACAGGTGTGGCAATAATCAGGCCTGGGTGTGGCTAGAGAAATTGAACTCAGGTGTGGACAACCACAGTTATAGTATGTTTTAACAAGGGGGGCAATCACTTTTTCACACAGGGCCATGATGGTTTGGATTTTTTTTCACCTTTAATAATAAACACCTTCATTTACAAATTGCATTTTGTGTTTACTTGTGTTGTCCTTGACTATTGTTTAAATTGGTTTGATGTTCCGAAACACTTAAGTGTGACAAACATGCAAAGGAACAGGAAATGAGGAAGGGGCAAACACTTTTTCACACCACTGTATGTCCCACTAAAATCACATGTCCCAATGATTATCTGCACATATATGTCCGTGATCACCTGCGCACATCTGTACATGATCATTTGCGTACATATGTCCGTGATCACATGAACCAATTATTATACACTTTTTTTTTACCAGAATACATTTTGGCTTAAATTTATGACAAAATTTGATTTTATTGGATTTCTTTTAAAATAGAAAGAAGAAAATATTGTTTTTTCTTCAAATTTACACTCTTTTTTCGCTTATTTCGCAAAAATTTTTTAAAACGGAGTCGATAATAAATACCACCAAAGGAAAGCTCTATGTGTGTGAACAAAATGATAAAAATTGAATTTGGGTACAGCGTAGCATGACCGTGCAATTGTCATTGAAAGTGCGAGAGTCCTGAAAGCTGAAAAATGGTCTGGGAAGGAAGGGGGCAAAAATGCCCAGTATTGTAGTGGTTAAAGCCCTCTATGCTGTGTATGGGAGGGTAGAAAAATTATCTGACCTGATGTATCGGTTCTAACATACTCATCAGAAGAAGGGAGAGAAACTGTCGGCATACATTGTTCGTATAGATCAACTCCTGCACCAAATTATTCTAAAGAATGGTGTTGACCCTAAGGAGGCAGACAAAGTCAGATTAGAACGGACTTTGCAAGGGGCCAGGCCGAACCACCACATTGCCATTCGGCTACTCCTAAAAAGGCACCAGTGAGACTCCTTCCTATCCTGATTTGATAGGGCTAGTGAGAGAAGAGGAGGCCATCTTGGAAGAAAAGGATAGAGAGACCCGGATTGCCACAGGCATCTTGCAAAGGAGTGAAAGGGCCGCTCAGGGGATACCATTCAAAGGAACTCTAACGCATCGCTTAGGATTGGCGACCATAATTCTCAAAATAAAATAAAGGAGAAGAAGGAATGCCTTACTAACAAGAGGAGGCAGTCGGAGAACTTCCCGGATAAACTAGTGGGGCCATCCCCAATTGTATCTGTACAGATAGAATGAATCTTCACCCAGGCCCTACTGGATACAAGAGCACAAGTTACACTGTTGTATCGAGATTTTTATGACCAACACTTGAGTCATATTCCCATCCGCAAGTTGGAGGAGCTTGAGATCTGGGGGATCGGGACCACCAGATGCCCTTACGATGGCTAAATCCCCATCCAGATCTCTTTTGGGTCTGCGGCTGTAGGGAAAGAAGAGACCTTTGACATGCTGGCTGTTGTGTGCCCCAGGCCCCCTGGAGCCGGGCGGAGTTCCATACTAGTGGGGACAAACACGGATCTGGTGAGAAGACTGCTGTTTGCCGAAGGAAGTACCACCAATAAAATCCATCCACAGTTACGACAAGCATACTACCGGGTGGTCAGAGAGAAGGAAGCCCTGAGAGGAGAAGTGGGGCTGCTGTGGAGCTTCAAAGGCAGAGAAAGGACAATATGGCCAGGAGAGGTTGCTCAAGTGAAGGCCCCTGTCAAATTAAAGTGGGATCAGCCAGGCCCATTTGTAGTACTGGAAACGGATGAAAGAGTTCGAACAAGAGGATTGGAGAAGGTTCCTGAATTGGTCCCCACCCGGGACCTGTACCGAACAGGAAGAAGAGTGCCCATCCGTTTGACGAATGTGACAGACCAGCCAATAGCGCTGAGGCCCCGGATGCTAGTGGGACAAGTCAGCGCGGCCAATCCCTTACTTCCAGATGAGGTGACAAGTGAGGGAGGTGGTCGGGGTCTGACGAAGGATCTGCAGCACTGCACGGAGAATTTGCCTCCTCTTTGGCAGGAAAGGGCGAAGACCCAGTTGAAGAGGTGGGAGAAGTTATTCGCTCAGAATGATTTAGATGTGGGATGTGTAAGGAGTGCTAAGCACACAATTCGCCTCCAGGATGACAAGCCATTCCGTGAAAGAACCCGGAGAGTACCGCTTAGCGACCTGGAAGACCTAAGAGAACAACTGGCTGAGTTGAAGAGGTCCGGGATAATCCAGGAATCCCTATGCCTCCCCTATGGTGGTAGTGAGGAAGAAGACTGGGTCTCTCCGCATGTGCATTGATTATCGCACTTTGAATCAACGCACTGTCCCTGATCAATATACCACCCCACGCATTGAAGATGCATTGCAGTGCCTCACTGGAGCCAAGTGGTTCAGCGTGTTGGACCTGAAAAGTGGGTATTACCAAATTCCCATGCATCTGGCAGATCAGGAAAAGACTGCATTTATATGTCCATTGGGCTTCTATGAATTCTGTCTAATACCTCAGGGTCTGTCAGGGGCACCTGCCACATTCCAACGCCTTATGAAAAGGATGGTCGGAGGCATGAATTTCGTGGAGGTCCTAGTGTATTTGGATGATATCATCATGTTTGGGAAGACCCTTGAAGAACATGGGGCTCGACTGTAGAAGGTGTTCTCCCGACTTTACGAAGAGGGGTTGAAGCTGTCGCTAGAAAAGTGTCAGTTCTACTGGACTTCGGTCACATACCTGGGGCATGTAGTCTCGGCAGGAGGAGTTGCTACTGACCTGCAGAAGTTGGAGGCTGTCACCAGCTGGCCCCGGCCAAGAACGGTAATGGAGTTGAGATCCTTCTTGGGTTTCTGTTCTTACTACCGGTGGTTTGTGGAGAATTTGAGCTACTGCACAAGGTCATGGGGGAAGACGAAAAACAAGGGACAAAGACGAAGCGGAGCAGCACGTGAAAGAAAGGAGAGTCTGTACAGGATCAGTGGACCCATTCATGTGAAGAGGCGTTCAAGAGACTAAAGAAGAACCTGACAGAAGCTCCAGTGTTAGCATATGCTGCTCCCAGTCTACCTTATGAGCTACATGTAGATGCAAGTGGAGACGGTCTAGGAGGAGTGCTGTACCAACATCAGGCGGGGAAGTTGAGACCCATAGCCTATGTGAGTAGGAGCCTTACCCCCTCCGAAAAGAACTACCCTGTGCACAAGCTGGAGTTTTTGGCCCTCAAATGGATGGTGGTCGACAAGTTAAGAGACTATTTGTATGGAGCCGAGTTCACTGTCAAAACAGACAACCCTTTGACTTACGTTTTGACCCCCGCCAACTTGCCACCGAACACAGGTGGATAGCAGCGTTGGCTGGGTTCCGGTTCAGTCTGAAATATAGGCCTGGGGTTGGAAAACGAGATGCAGATGCTCTATCCCGAAGGCCACACGGACAAGAAGAAGAACCAGCAGAATGGGCCTGTGTGACTGAAGGGGTGCAAGCTCTGTGCCAGGGTCTGGACAAAAAGAGAAGCGAGGAAGTGGCTGCAGAATACCTAGGGGTTCATCCATTGGGCATCCCTAGACAATATTGTGGGCTGGCACAAGTGAGGGGAGAAGGTTTGCCGCGACGGTCAAAAGTAGACCTGAGAAGGGACCAAGTGGAAGACTCAGTGGGCAGATTAGCGGTGCACGCCTTGAGTCAGAACCCTGAGGTGCTAAAAAGAAGTTGAGAACCCGAAGCAAATATTTTACACAAGGAATGTAATCGACTGAAACTCAAGGATGGACTATACCGAAGTTGCGTCACAGAGAATAACGAAGAAAGGTGGCAATTGTTCCTCCCAGAGAAACACTGGGCTACTGTCTTAGCCTCTCTGCACGATGAACATGGTCATTTAGGGGCAGAAAGAACTTTCTGGCTGATTAGGGATAGATTCTACTGGACAAATATGCGAAGAGAAGTGGAAAGCTACTGTCACTCTTGTCTCACGTGCATTCAGAGAAAGACTTTGCCACAGAGGGCAGCCCCTATGGGTCATTTGCAGAGCCAAGAGCCTCTGGAGTTGGTGTGCATTGACTTTCTGTGCTTGGAGCCCGATAGTCGTGACGGATCACTTTACTCGCTATGCTCAAGCCTACCCCACCAAAGATCAGAAAGCCAGCACAGTAGCCAAGGTGCTTGTGGAGAAGTTCTTCATACACTATTGGTTGCCAGTGAGGATCCACTCAGGCCAAGGCAGAGACTTTGAGAGCTGGCTAGTACGCCAACTGTGTACTCTCCTGGGCATCAAGAAATCTCGCACTGCACTTTATCACCCCCAAGGAAACCCTGACACCAGACAAGAAGCAATACTGGGGAAACCACATTGCAGCACTAGTTCACGCATACAATTGCACTGAGAGCGATGTCACTGGGTATTCCCCATATCGCTTGATGTTTGGAAGAGAAGCCAGACTCCCTGCTGACTTGGCTTTTGGTACATCTCTGGATGATGTTCCCCTTACCTCACATAAAGGATAGGTAAATCTATTGAGGAAGAAACTGAGACAAGCGTATGAGCAGGCAGTAGAGCATGCCACTGTGAGAGAGTCCAGGAACAAACGGAACTTCGACGCCAGAGTAAAAATTCAAGATCTACAGCCAGGAGATTGAGTACTGTTAAAGAATCTGGGCATACCAGGAAAGCACAAGTTGGCAGACAGGTGGAAGTCATAGCCTTGTATTGCGTGTCCCTGGACTGCCAGTGTATCAGATCCGACCAGAAGGAGAGTCGGCGCCAAAGAAAATGTGGCATAGAAATCATCTGTTGCCACTGTTTGATGCAGTATGAATTCCAGAGTTTTCTCAGGCGCCCCCTGAAAGATTAACCCCAGCTTGTATCCATTCGAGAAAGAACAAAGCAAGGGAAATCAACGAAAGGGACAAATCTGAAGATGACTATGAGTATTCAGAGTACTCAAGTTCGAGATCATAACCGGAGAAGAGAGATATGGGAGCAGTCGATGATGTGGTGTCCTTGCCTACGGAGTTCTGGGTGGAGGAAGAAGGAGAAGTGATGGATGTGAGAACTGAGACTATTGACTCTGCAGAGCAAATTGGAGATTTGATGGACTTTCTTGGTGAAGTACTGTCCACTTTGGAGACTGAGGCGCTGAAACAGACTTCTGAAATCGAAATTCAGGATTCGTCTATCAATACCAACACTCAAACAAGAGAGCCGGACACAATGGAAGACTCAATAAGGCAGGAGGAGAGTTCCTTGACTATGAAGTTGAGACAGAAAGTGCACCCACCCCAAAGACTCACGTATGACACGTTAGGGGAGAGTTCTGAAGAACCAGTTCCTACAGTTCACAGATCTGACACCGAGGCTACACCCCCTACTGTCAATTGGGTAGGGGTGAATCTACCTTAACCTCTGACACTTCAGGGTGGGACACGGCAATTGCCCTGGCCTTATCTGAAATCGGTTGTGAGCTTACACCTGATATATGCAAGTTAATTAGTGAGAGCCCAGAAGTGTGTAATTATTTGTCTACATTCAATTGGGACTAGAATATAACTTATTCCGTGTTGTAAGTAAACTCCAATTTTATCTTTGGGGACCAAAGATATAAAATAGGGGGAGTGTGTAGCGCTGACATTACCGCCAGGCAATGTTAATCTATGAGCAGTATTATACTTTGGCATCTGGCATCATCTTGTGGCCAATACTGGAAATGGATTCTAATTATTTTCTTTTCCAGAGGATTAGAAATATAACAGGAAGTGACTGTTTCCATTTTACTATGACCTACTTACCCAAAATGCCAAGTGACCTACCCATGATCACTCAGTACTGAACTGCATGCTGGGTAGGCTATAAAAGAGCCCGCACGGCCATTTTCTCTCTCTTCTGGACGTGTGGTCTGCCTGCAAGGACCTGTGAGGAGGTCTCCAGAGAGCGCGCCTACAGCCACTGCGGAATGGAACATTTAGAGACTCTGCCTTATACCTGTGTGCTGGAAAGACTGTGTGAGCGGATCGGGGAGGATCCAGAGACATCTGTCGGAGCCATCAGAGGGTCCAAGTTCATCTTGCGTAGCTGGAGCAGTGTGACGACGCCGGCCGGCCGGCCGGTGCGAAACAGGACGAAGACCAGTGGAGCGGAGCTGTTTTATTCTTCAGATCCAGTTTGGTGAGAGGGTTGTTGCCCACAGTTTCCTAATGCACTTTTATACACTTAGACTTTAACACAGTGTTGCTGGGACCTGTAGTCCCATGGAAGAGAACCTAAAAAGGAGACTGAGTTTAAGCAGGCCTCAAGCCTACTCTTCACTGTACTACTGCCACTGTGTTATTCAAAACCAATTGGACCGGAGGCAGTTACAGGTGTACCACACCTACAGGAACAGTTCTAACATTCATCTTACGTTAATTCTTGTTTGTTTCACTGTTGGATTACAATTATTATAACAAATAGCTAGCAGAAGACAGAAGACCAAAGACTGCATCTCTCATTGCAAGGCCTTGCATCCTATTAAAGTAGGGGGAGCTCCCTAGTAATTGTGTTGTTCTTTATTAATAATTTTGCATTTCTGTAGTCACCAGAGTGTGCTGGAAGTGGGAAGGGGCTCGTTTTCACTTTGAGCATTAGTCCCACTTGTGACCCGTACACACGACCGGACTATCAGGCGGGATTGTCCGCCGGACAATCCGACCGTGTGTGGGCTCCGGCTGACTTTTTCTTCCCAAAAGTCCGGCGGACTTAGTAAGAAGTTTCGACTCAAAATTGTCCACCGGACTCAGCAGTCCTGCGGACAATCCGGCCGTCTGTGTGCTAGTCCGCTGGACTTTTGAAATGAACGGACTTGCCGACACACGGAGTAAAGTCCGTTCATTTAGAACGTGACTCCAGGTAGACGGGATGGATTTAGTATGGATTTAAAGGGGAATCACGCAGCCCGGCCGGTCAGGAAAGGGGACGAGCAATGAGTCGGTGGCCCCGCCCCTTGTCCCTATATAAGTGACAGCACAACGTGTCTCTGCCATTACGGCCAGAGAGAGCGTCGTGTCAACATCGAAAGGAAGAAGAAGGAGAAGAAGAGGAAGGAGAAAAAGGAGAAGAAGGAGAAGAAGGCGGCGGCAACAAAAGACAGAGCCAACGCTAGTAAAAGAGCTACAAGAAGATAGTGGAGACCCTGCAAGAAGAACCGAAGAGCAGGACAAGACCCCGAAGTCGGAAGAAGATCCCGGGCGGCGGCGGCGATGAAGAAAGCCGGGCTCCTACGCTAGTAAAAGAGCTAGCAGAAGATGGAGTGGAGGAGTCCGGCGAGAAGACCCCCCAAGATGGAAGAAGACCCCCGGAGCTGTGTAATAAAGTATTTTAAAAACTTGTGTTTTTACTTACACTTTTTTCACCAAGTGAATGGGTAGGAGTACATCGTACCCCATACTCATTCACATAGGGTGGGGGGCCGGGATCTGGGGGCCCCCTTATTGAAGGGGGCTCCCGGATTCCGATAAGCCCGCAGACCCCGACAACCAACGGCCAGGGTTGTCGGGAAGAGGCCCTTGTCCTCATCAACATGGGGACAAGGTGCTTTGGGGTGGGGGGGCGCAGAGCCCCCCTTCCCCAAGGCACCCCCCCATGTTGAGGGCATGTGGCCTGGTATGGCTCAGGAGAGGGTTTGTTTGTTCCTGACCGGCCGGGCTGCGTGCTCGGATAAGGGTCGGATATGGATTTGGGGGGACCCCCACACCGTTTTTTCGGCGTAGGGATTCCCCTTTAAATTCAAACCAGGTGACGGGGCTAGCGAGGTTTCAAACTCGCCGATCGAGGCGGTGGCATTTACTTCCTTCGCTAGTCCCGTCTACCTGGAGTCACGTTCTAAATTAATGGACTTTACTCCGTGTAAAAATCCGGCGAACCTCTGCCAAAATTGTTCGCCGGAAAAGTCCGGGCGTGTGTGGGCAAGTCTGCACATTCGGAAAGTCCGGCGGACCTCCGCTGGAAAGTCCGGCGGACTAAGTCCGCTGGATAGTCTGGCCGAAAAGTCAGATCGTGTATACATGGCATTGGAGACGCACTCTTAGGGGTCATTCCAGACAAACTTATATGTACAAACTGTTGTGAGTATTCACTGTACTGTTGCACTACGTTGGTGGAGCAGTGCAGTTACTGTAATCACTGTTATACTTGTTCTAGTGAAACCTTTAAGTCTATGCTAAATATTCTTCAGTAAATTTAATCTGCTATTTACTTATAAAACAGTGAGTCTGTGTTATTACAAGAATGGAACCTGAAGTGTCAGAGGTAAGGTAGCTCCAGGTATCTGGGATGGCCAGTGGGAAAATGAACAACTTTGTAGCTCCCAAGGGAGTAGTGTGCTACATAAGTAAAAAAAAACACACTTCATTCAAGCTAAATTTCTTTCTCCAACTTTTTTTTTTTTGTTCCCCCAAGGCTTCAATTGAGTTGGTTAAAAAAAATATATATTTTTTAAACTCTCTTGTTATTTATCCTCCTTGCTCTCTCTAAACGTTAGGCCATTGTAGTAGGTTAGCTCATATCTCACCAGTGTAACTGATAGGGATTGGGGGGGGGGGGGGGGGGGGGGGGGGTGTGATTAATTGTATTTGCTTTAAAATTATGTTAACAGTTCTATTCAAATCCAGTTTTCTAAAGCAGAAAACTACACTACACCTGAATATTAAAATGGTAATTACAAGAGCAAATTTTGTAATACACAGTACTGTACTGTAACATTAATCTGGATACTAGTAGACTCAGCAAATTTGACTTTATCAAATTATGAATTTCCGCATATCCAACTGATGCTTTCTTGGTGAAAGGTTCCATTTCACAATATTTTGTTAGTAAGACAAATAAAAATGTAAGGGGCTTTATTAATTACTTTTACTAAACTTGTGCATTTTATATCAAATACAAACCAGTGATTTTGTAATTCCATATTAAACTGGATATATTAAAATGCATGTGCTTTGCAATGAACTGTGTGCTTTACTTTCCAGTTTGAATATTATTACAAAAAGTTTGTCTTTTGTTGTATTAAATGAATGAGCAGTGAATTGAAATCAAAGGAATATTAAATGACTGCAGCTGTAAAAGGAAGCCAATGAGCTGGGGATAACAAACTACGAAATGCTGAACATCTTCAAGCACTATAAGATCTTCACGATGAGTCCTAGCAGAGCATTGCTTCAAGCTCTGTCACAAAAGTAAGAGTTTATTAGACTGATTTGTTTACCTGGCTAGCTAGCATTGCTCTTTTTACCTGAAATCATAGCTTTAACTGCTTGGAAATGTCCTCAACATATGACTGGAGCTGCTATAAAAATAAGAAAAACAACAGGATAAGTTTTTCAATTTGGCATATCCGGCTATTCTAATTCTATGAACACATTTCAGAGTATGTAAGTAAAAGTCATCTTTAAAGAAACCAGTTAGAAGGCAAGGAAAATATTAGCTGTAGAAAAACTACAGTCAAAACATTAATCACTGTAAAAAATGGCCTCCAGTATACACACTTGTTTTCTATTTAACCACTTGCTGCACTTTTTTATTCACTCTTTGCATAATACTAAACATGGATTGAATTTCCTACTTATCATTGGATTTCTGTGCTATCGTTTTACATTTAAATTGCATTTCTATGTTTTTGTTGTTCGCACTGGGCAGAACTGACAACCTTGAAAGGGTGGTTAGTAGGGTTGATGTGGAGGGGGGAGGGGAAATTCAGGATTATCAGGTAGGAAGATGGGTTACTGTAGTCAGAGGGAGTGGTAGGGGCTCACAGAAAAGGAAGGCCAGCACTGGGTTTGAGCACCCAAGCAGATTTGCCAAGTTGGTTGAAGATGTGGAAGATGTCACTGCTACCCCCAACAGCCAGGAGAGCAGCCCATATAGTAGGGATGGTGAGGGTAGTGCAGACAGGCCTAGACAGTTGGTGATAATAGGGGATTCTATCATCAGAAGGACTGATAGAATAATTTGTCAGCAGGGTCGCCTTAACCGAATGGTTTGCCGTCTCCATGGTGCCAGGGTTTGGCATGTGGTGGACCGGGTTGATAAATTACTGGGAGGGGCTGGGCACGACTAAGCTGCATTGGTCCACATTAGAACCAATGACAAAACATATGGAAGGTGGAGGCTCCTTAAGAATTAATATAAAGGACTAGGCTGCAAGTTGAAGGGAAGGATCTCCAAGATGATATTGTCTGAAATATTGCCTGTGCCATGCACAACACGGGAAAGACGGGGGGGGGGGGGGGTTGGAGAACCGAATGCATGGCTAAAGACGTGGTGTAAGAAGGAGAGATTTGAGTTTCTAGAGCACTGGGCTGACTTTTCATTGGGATACAACCTGTAGGCTAAAGATGGTTTGTAACTAAATGGAAGGGTGTCTGCTGTGCTGGGGGAGAGGTTTATGGGAAGGCTGGAAGAGTATTAAAACTAGGATAGAGGGGGAGGGAGAACTAGATTATAATGGGGAAGACAGGTCAGACAAGGGTCAGTCCATATTTATGGGTGGAATTGGGAAAGATGGGAGGGCTATGACAGGTGATAAGAAGTTTCCCATTTTACAAACAACCAATGGAAATGGTACTATTTGTACTTAAAGAGGAAATGCAGTCTGCTCACATAATTTGTAATACAAACATCTTTGCCATTCTGAAGCTTCCCCCCAACCACTTTGCATATTATTTTATAGATACTGAAATATGCTGCAGAAATTTCCCTCCAGTCTGGCTGCAGCCATTTTAACTGTGGGCAGCTAAAGCTGCTGCCTGTTTACTTCCTGGATTTACACAGACACACAGAGGCACACCTCCAGCTCTGTAGCCCTGCAGCTTTTATTGGCCCTCTCTCATCCCCCCTCCCTTCCTGGCAAACTCTCACGAGAGCTGTGTATGATGTCATAAGCTTCGGCTAATGACCAGACAAGAAACAGGAAGTGGGCTATATAAGGTATTTACTGGCAGAAAGAAAAAAAGTTTTACTATCCAAAGTTAAAACGACATGGGAAGAAGATTGAATAGATGGAAAGTTTAACCACTTGCCACCCGCCCACTGTCAAATTCTGGGTTGATGTCATATGACGGCCTCCCAGAACGACAGTTCTCACGTGCCCCCGGGGGCACGCAGCACATCGATCGTAGCCACGCCATGTTGCTAGGACATGGCGCGACCATGTGATCAGCTGTGTCCAATCACAGCCGGTCACCTGTAAACACAGAGATGTGTTTGACAGAGTGTGAGGAGAGCCGATCAGCGGCATCTCCTCACAGGGGACAGCTAGGTATGTAATCAGGGCACTGATTATTAGTGCCCTGATTACAATTAGTGCCCACCAGTGCCAGCAATGATTGCCCAACACTGTCAGCAATCAGTGCCAACCAGTGCCCACAGTTGCCACCAATCAGTGCCTACAAGTGCCAGCAATCAGTGGCCATTAGCAATGCCAGTCAGTGCTGGCTATCAGTGCTGCCCATCAATGTCCATCACTGCTGCCCATCAATGCTCATCACTGCAGCCCATCAGTTCCCATCAGTGTAGTCCATCATTACTGCCTATCCATGCCGCCTATCTGTGCCCACCAGTGCCTCCTTTCTGTGCCCAGTGCCCACCAGTACCACCTATCAGTGCCGCCTATCAGTGCTTATCAGTGCCCATAAGTGCCACCTCATCAGCACCCATCAGTGAATGAGAAAAATGTATTATTTACAAAATTTACTGACAGCCCGGTCTTCCGGAATTTCAGCCCCCTCCTCTGCCGCAGGACCAATTAGAAAGCTTCACGCATGCGCAGTAGGGAACCGGCTGTAAATCTGAAAGTCTTTATTGCCGGGTTCTCTTACCAGGAATGGTGTCGGTTGCACCCAACAGCCAATCCAAAGATCGGCTGGGGTGCTGACATCCCTGACTCCTTGGACAGGTAAGTGTTCTAATAATCCTACTCGCATATGATTGTGGCCTTTCTTAAGTGCAATAGGCAAATATATACTCACTGTTCACTCTCAAGTTAAAGGTATTCAGCATTTGTCTCACCCTTACATACAATGTTCAGTTATTCCAGTTTGAAAAGATTTAGATCAAGGGGAGGTACAGTGGTGGAGCTCAGGAGATCTAGCAGAGTTTTACAGCCCTCCCCTGCTTTCTCAGTGATGTTCCATTGTTTAAACCTTTCCATAAATATTTCTACTAATGAGGTTGGTGTACATACATACTGAGGCATTCCACACCTGTGCACCCACATTGTCCTTGGCACATCCCCCATCATCCTCATCACCTCTCACAGCATGACAGAATGGCATCACAGTACATGCACAGCATGGGCAATCCCATAACACATGCACATGGAGGACTATGCCAGGCCACCAATGCCGCACTGGCACAAGAACAATGTGGGCCACTCAAACCTTTTGACCCATAGGGGATGAAGGATATGCCCAAGGTCCCAAGTGCAGAGGGGGTAATGCAGGTGTCCTGCCCTGCATGACAATCTCAAACAGAATTCAATAACACTCTCCTTGTTGTATGGGTATCAGTCTAATGTCATTGTATACATCTTTATATTCCTTTTAAGGTTGCTCCTATACTTTCTGTGATTGAACTTTATATGCATATTTGCCATTGCTCGTATGAGAAAGTATCCTGTTTTCTTCGTATGCTTCCTTTATGTGAAATCCCTGGTGTTCCTGCCAGTCCCTCTGCTTTCCCATTAAAAACTGCCAACACTAAGCAGGAGAACACTAGCTATGCTGGGAACTCAGTGCACTCTCCTACAATAATGAGACTCATCCTGACACGCCCCTGCTGCACAGCCATTCACTGGGAAGCTCAGTGTACTGCTGCTTCTCCTCCCCTCAGCTTTTATGCAGCTGAGAACGGAGGGAATGTGATCACTTATAAAAAAGGGAAAAAAGGTATTTATATATTTTTTTTATATCTATAGAAAGAGGTTTTGCCCTTCATTTCTATTTTAAACTGAATGGGTTGTTTTACAACGTGATCGTTTACAATCACTTTAGGGCAGTTAAATCCGGGATAAATAAATATGGGAATTAAAGAACTATCAGAAGCAGCCCTCAAACTAAGAGTATACATTTGAAAATTGACTTAGTCCACGTGACTGTCAATAAAATCTATATATCCACTATGAGTTGGTACTGTGTGTTGATATAATTTAGTGTACACTAACACTGCATATACCCAAAATATAGTTCCAGGACGGCACACCTGAGAGATGAGAGGCTCCTCCCTACAGGAAACACAATTAATCAACAGCTGTTTTAAGTCACCACCCTTCCCCTTGATCCTCAGTTTTTGATTGTGTTTCTCCCTACACAGCGAAACTGTTTGTTTTTTTCCAAATGACCCGAAGCCTAGGGCTGGTGGTCTCCCCCTGGGAGCCAGACCACAAGCTTGGGAAGCCTGTGGGTCTGGTAGGATATTCTTGTCCTTCCTGGGGGTGGTCCCCTATCTTTTCCTCAGGGGGGGCAGTAGAAATTGGAGAGCTGAAGGGCCCTGTGTACAGTGGTGTACCCAGAAATTCAGGGGCCATTATCCTGCCTTCCACCTTACCACCTTACCTGTCCAGGCATCTGTTCAGACAGGGGTGCTGGCCATCGGTTCTTTCTAGGGGGAGCGTGTTCCCCGACTCCTGGGCCCTTGGTAGCTCACGTGAGCTGCTAGGGAGGGCACCGGCCGACACTGAACAGGGTAGAGTTAACGGCAACAAGCATCCGCGTCATTTTCAGACTTCGGGAAAATGGCGGCAGCGTTTTATACCCAGGAGAGAAGGCTGAGAGTCAGCAGGAGCAGGTGCCCACATCCTCCTTCCGCTAGGCGAAGAGGCACCAGTTCACTACGGTGACTGTCTGCCCCTAACCTGGCAGCTCCCTATGGGGACAGGAGTTGGGGGGAGCACTTTGGTGGCTATCCTCCTTGCGTGTGGACCATAAGGATGGAAAAGCAAGCCCCGTGGCTGTGGCAAAAGGGGAAGACGACAACGGTGAGTACTTTCCTTTGCCTTGGGAATTTACCTGCAAAATCCCCAATTCCAGGCAGATCGTTTCTGGGCAGTTGAGATAATCTCCCCTGGGGTCTGGATTTAAATAGCCCAGAAGCTTCTGATAAAAACACCAGCCGCAGCTCCCTCTTACATCAGAGACGCTGTATGGTGGACAAGTGGTGCAGAGGAGAGAGTGTGCCTAAACCACCTCAGATGGGAAAGAGGTAGGTAAGGCATTGCTTCCCCTTCACTGTGTTTATACTGACTGGTGCAGTGCAGGACCTGGAGTCTGGATACAAATAGCCCAGAAGCTACTGATAAAACCACCTGCCACGCTCCCTCTTACAGCAGAGACACTGTAGTTATTGCAACAGTAGGTTGCCAGCCTCTTCCTACATGCCCAGTTGTGGTACATTAGTAGGGGTGAATATAGCAAACAGGGGGGAACTGGAAGATACACAGGTATACCCCTGAACAAGTTATTAATTGTGCAGTGGTTGGAGGTTTCAGAAGCTCGCCTGGTCAGCAGGTGCACTAGGATACCGACCCTATTTTTGCTTAAAAGCTGACCTAACTTTCAAACGATAGGCAGGGACCAAGCTTCTGTGTGGCACAGTATGGGTTCCCTTGTGACAGATCCTCCTTTTGGGGGTTGCTTGCTATGGGTAACTTTTCATAAACTCCAACCTCCCACTCCACCTTTAGACTGTGGTTATATTATAGTGCAGGAGGTAAGAAAAAAAACTTTTTTGTTGGTTTGGGCTACAGTCCACTCAGTGGCAGATCTAAAGGCAATTTTACCATAAATCGCTTTGTATATCCTTTAATTGAGGATTTTCTATGCAAACCTAGCAAGAGCTACATGATTGCTTGTTTAAGGCCTGCAGGTAGCTATTTACCTCCAGGCTAAATTGGTAACCACCTCTTCTAGAGGCTGTCTTAAATTGGTCTCTAGGGCTGAGCTCATTGAGACTTTAGTTGCTGATTATCCCCACCTGGGTATGAGTCAACTAGCGTTTGCTCAGTCTACGGAGGTAAGATAGGTCAACAGCTACTATAGTCAGGTGTCCAACCATTTTAAGATTTGTTCCTTCACTGGTGGTGAAGGGTTAGTATCTACAGCCCAGGCTATGCCTATGAAATTAATTACCCGTTTGGTTATTTCATAAAAGGATGCACCATGACTCCTTCTTGGCTGCACGCCAGTAGACCTCAGTAGTGAAGGTTTGTCCTTGCTGGGATGTTTTGTGGCACAGCAGAAATACACATTGAGATTTGTGACATCTCTGCTCATAAGGGGTATATTGCTGTACATCAGAAATGCACTGCACTAAAGCTTGTTTGGTGTCCTTTATATCCTAAAGTACTGCTTCGTTTGGCTACAGATCAGAAAAATACAACAGTGAGGGTGATCTGTACTTTCTGGTTTTGTGCCGCACGGCAGAAATGCACATCATTGAGTCTGGTGACATCTCTGCTCATAATTGTTATATTGCTGCACATCAGAGATTGAGGTCTGTCTCTGGGTTTTTGTGTCCTGTATTACTGCCTTGTTGGTTGCTTATCAGAAAGGCAGCAATAAAGAGTGAGAGTTCTGATTTGTTGGGCTACATAGCAGAAATACAAATTGAACCTGTACCAGGGGTAGTATATATACTGGCTTTGGTAATCGGTGCAGCACCACAAAGTGGCGTTGTGCCGATTCAGACAGTGCTATTAACGGCAATGGCTGCCGATTTTAGGCATGCGATTTGACATGTTGAGTCGCATGCCAAATCACTTCAATATGGATGTGCTATCTCTATTCAGAATTGTTATATTGTTGCACATCAGACATATACAAGATTGAAGGTTGTCTGTCCTTTATGTCTTACATATACTGCCTTATTGGCTGTGTATCAGAAAGGACACAGCAGTGAAGGTTGCTTGTCCTTTTCTGATTTGTTTTTGCTGCTCAGCAGGGAGATACATTGAGGATGGTGGCATCTCTGCTCAGTATTGGTATTTTGCTACACATCAGACATACACAAAGATTGAAGATTGTTTGTGTCCTGTATGTCCTATATTTACTGCCTTATCGTCTGTATATCAGGCACAGCAGTGAGCAGTGTTTCTCATTGATCTACCTTGCTGCTTCTTAGGGATGCACAGCAGGGGGTTGTTGGCTGCACTCCTCCAGGGAGTCGCAGCATTAGGGACCCCTCGCTTGTTCGACCTGAAAATTGCTTTTTTTTTTTTCCCTGCGACCTGTGTAATCTTGAGGTCTGTGGATCCAGAAAGCGGGGACTGCGGGAGTCGCACAGACACGAATGGTACCCATTGGAAGCCATAGTGTATGACTTCTTATGTGTCTTGCAGTCCCAAGTGGCAGGTTGGGTCGCACGGGTGTGGGAGCCCCAAGCTTATCTGTCCCTTCTGGTTGAGGTTTTGCTACACTGCAGGAATACTCAACATGGAGTTATTGCCTTATTTTGCAGTAGACCGGAAAGATTGCAGCTGTAAAGGCTGTCTATTTTTCTGTTTTTTATGTTGCTGCACAATAGAAATACTCAACATTGAAGCTTGTTGGGGCTTTCATATTGCCTTACCTTTCTGCACTTCAGAAAAACTCAATGCTGCAGGTTGCTTGTTTCCTCTCTGTGTTGGTTCTATCTGACTACACTACAGAACTGCATAACAGAAAAAAATTGTCTTGTGTTCCATATTTTACCCTGTGGCACAGCAGAAATGCACAACATGGGAGTTGGTGTTTTTTTTTTTTTTTTTTTTTCCATGTTCATATTGATCTTATAACTGTATTTGGTGGTTTGTCAGAAATACGCAACATAATTTTGTTTTGCTGTACATCAGTAAAACACCACAGTAAAGGGGGTTCCCGTCCTTTCTATATTTTTGTATCAGTTATGATCTAGCTAGCTGCACTTCAGAAATACGCAGCATTTAGGCCCCTTTCACACTGGGGGCGGGGAGCCGCGGTGACGGTAAAGCAGCGCTATATTTAGCGCTGCTTTACCGTCGTTTTAACCGCGGTATTCGGCCGCTCGCGGTGCGGTTTTACCCCCCGCAAGCGGCCGAAAAAGGGTTAAACACCCCCGCAGAGTGCCGCCGTAGCAGCGCTTTGCGGCGGTATTGCCGCGGTTTTACCGCGGTTTCCCATTCTAATCAATAGGAAGGCGCGGTATAGGAGCGGTGAACACACCGCTCCTATACCGCTCCAAAGATGCTGCTAGCAGGACTTTTTTTGTCATCCTGCTAGCGCACCGCTCTAGTGTGAAAGCCCGCCGGCTTTCACACTGGAGTTAAAGGGGCCGGATTTTTTCATGCGGTGAACAGGCGCTATTTTTAGCGCTGCACCGCATGAAAAACGCCCCGGTGTGAAAGGGGCCTTAGGGTTTGATTGTGTCTTAATGCTTACATCTTGGCAGCACATCAGAAAACAAGACTGTGAGGACTGTTTGTCTACATTGAGGTTCAGATTTGGGTCTCTTCCCATATTTGATATGTCGGTTTAGCTAGTCGCACTCAGATACATAACATTGTTATCTATGCTTGTGTCCTTTCTGTCTAAATCTATTGTGCTGTGCTTACAATCTATGAAAAAAGCGGGTGAAAGTATTGAGACCCGCTTTGCTTGGGAATGTGGCCACATAGCCCCCCTTTAGGTAGTTAGGGGTTAACAGGTTTCAGGTTTAAGTGGGTGGGGTTCATGCAGGTAATCAGGCAGGTGCAGGTGTGGGGGGCCCAATAGTGAGTGAGGGAAGGTTCTGGTACCTGTGTAAAGTCTATATAAGGGCTGCAGAGGGTTTTGGACTTCCTCTGCAGCTGCACAAGGAGAAGAAAGAAGAGCTTGCACTTGCCTGTATCCTGTAATGGAAGCCCTATTGCGTGACCTGGTGGAGAGAGCCGAGACTCAAGGGGGCGTAGCCTGGCTGCAGCGTTGCCTCGAGATGCCGAATGGAGGAGAGGAGGCGGCCGTGGAGGAAGTCACCCAGCAACATGGCGGGCGCGGAGCGGAGCGGGACCCCCCCGGACGGCGGACGAGACGAAGCGGGCCACCGGAGCGGCAGGAGGCTGAATGCTGTGAGTATCCGGGCACTTCAGGGCCGGTCAGCGGTGAGACTGTGGGGAGACAGACTAGGCAGAAGAGGAGGCTCCGGTCACAGTCCCCTGCGAAGGGGAGGGGCGGGAACTCACGGCCTCAGGGAAGAAGAAGAGGAGCAATGGCGCCGCCTGCCTCTGGGGGCGCCGGACTTCAGGCAGCAGCTTCTCCTCAGCTGCTGGCTCAGCAGAATGGCCTGTTTCCAGGCGGGCTTTTTGAAAAAGGAAAAGGTACAGAGCAAGGCTGGTCTAGGGCTTGGGATACAGCTGCATCTGCAGCTGTGCTCAATACAGCACCAGGTTTGGGTCCAGCAGTACCAGCGTTTTTAGGACCAGCGCCGGTACCAGGAACAGTAACAGGACCAGTACCAGAACTAGCACCAGTACCATTAAGTGCAGCACCAGTACCATTGGCAGCACCAGTACCAACACCAGTACCATTTGCAGCACCAGTACCATTTGCAGCAGTACCAGTAGCAGCAACAGTACCAGTGACAGGATCAGTACCAGCACCAGTATCTGTGTCAGCACCAGTGCCAGGGATAGCATCTGTACCAACGTCAGCTGCAGGGTATGGGTCAGCGACAGTAGCAGCTCCAGGTCCATTGGCAGGTCCGGCAGGGTTTGCAGGTTCAGCAGGTTTTGTGCCAGCTCCAGCACCGGTGCGGGTGTCAGCGCCAGCCCTTGGTCCAACAGGGCAGGGTGAGTCATTAATGCAAAATGTGTTACCTAATGTGATGGGTTATCTGTCTGCTATCTCCGCTGCACTTTCTTCTGCTGGGATTCCTATACCAGTGGGTTTACCTATTTCCACCGCTGCTTCCTCCCTGGGTTCTAACTCCTGTTCTTTTCAGGCTAATGCCTCTGTTGCTAATTGCGCCACACCAGCACATAGTAGTTTGAGTGGTTTTAACCAGGATTTGCGCTTGCATTCGGAGACGGCGAGGTTGTCAGTCCCGGAGGTGAGTATGAAGGAGGCGTTGCCGTGCGAGATGTCCCCTTTGGGGTATCATTTACCAGGGACAGTAAGAGAAAAAATTTGGGCGGGGGAGTTTGTGGATATTTTATCCCTCCTTCCGGCGTCAAAAGATTTTATTTTTAAAACTGAACGGAAAGGGGAGGACAGGCAGGAAGAGGATAGGCGCAGGCCTATTGCTCGGTCATTTAACAATTGGCTGCAGGCTTTCTTTGTTTTTTCCAGTGTGCTAGTGGAAAAGAAACCTGAGCTGAGTGGAGGCCTATTTCAGCACATGGATCATGTGCTGGAGGCTTACAAAAGTTTTGGCGGTCTGGGCTGGTATTTTTATGATGAGTCCTTCCGCCAGAAACTGGCGGTGCATCAGTCCTTAAGATGGGGAATGAAGGATGTGGGCCTGTGGCTGAATTTGATTGTTCCCCAGAGACCGTCGATAGGTAAGTTGGGACAGGTTAATCCGGTGAACGCAGGGTACCGCAGGGGTTGCTGCTTTGCATTCAATGAGAATTCCTGTCGGTTCAATGCGTCTTGCAAATATAGACATGAATGCTCATTGTGTGCGGGTCCTCACCCGATGTTAAAATGTTTCAAAAAAGCGGGGCCGCAGTCTCCAAGGGATATTTTTCCAAAAAGCCTGCACGCCAGTGAGGCTGGAAAACATGCGCCCCTGGTTGGAGCTGTACCCAAACAGGGAGAAGGCGCTTTTATTAATTGAGGGTTTTTCATGCGGTTTTCCCCTCCCAATTTTCGCAGGAACAGGGTGTTCGTTAGTGGAGAATTTAAAATCTGTACAACGGTTCCCGGAGGTGGTGCGAGAAAAGGTGTTTAAGGAAATAGCGGAAGGGCGGATGGCAGGGCCGTTTTCGTTGCCTCCTTTCCGCAATTTCCGGATTTCACCGATCGGGGTGGTGCCCAAAAAAGAGCCAAACACTTTCCGGTTGATTCAGCACCTCTCTTTCCCTAAAGGGGGTTCGTTGAATGACGACATTGATAGTGTTTCTTGTTCGGTGGTTTACGCGACTTTCGAGGAAGCCATCGTCAAGGTTAAGGCCCAGGGTCGGGGGGCTCTGTTAGCGAAGACTGACGTTAAGTCAGCCTTCCGACTTTTGCCCATCGCGCCAGCAGCATTCAGTTCCTTGGGTTTTTGTTTTGAGGGTGCTTATTTTTTTGACAAGTGCCTCCCAATGGGGTGTTCGTTGTCTTGTACATATTTTGAGACGTTTTCCACGTTCCTACATTGGGTTATGTTTTTTGAATCAGGACAGGATGCTGTGGTTCATTATTTAGATGATTTTTTGTTTGTTGGCCCCGCGGATTCAAATCTCTGTTCCCGTTTGTTGCATCTGTTTACGGTAATTGCGGGCCATTTTGGGGTTCCCCTGGCAGGTGAAAAAACCTGTCTGCCGGCGACACGGATGGAATTCTTGGGAATTCAGATTGACACCGAGGTCATGGAATTCAGTTTACCTATGACTAAGGTGGCGAGGATGCGGAACCTTATCGCCTTCTTTTTAAGGAGGCGGAAGGTTCTCTTAAAAGAGATGCAGTCGTTATTGGGCCTTTTGGCATTTGCGTGTAAAATCATGCCGGTAGGTAGAATTTTTTTGCGACGGCTATATCTCGCCACTTCCGGTTTAAAATCTCCATTTGCACACATTCGTTTGACAAAATCTTTGAAGGACGACCTGGTGGTGTGGGAGGATTTTTTAGTAGAGTATAATGGACGATCGATTTTTCAGTCGGATTTTATTTTTGCGCCCGATTTTCGATTGTTTACGGATGCAGCTGGTTCGAAGGGTTTCGGGGCCATTTGGGGGTCACATTGGAGTTGTGGTGCCTGGCCGGCAGCATGGGTCCACAAAAAGGCAACAGGGAACATTGTTCTCCTCGAGCTGTTTCCAATCTTGGTGGCCGTCTCATTGTGGGGTCGCTTTTTCGCTAATAAACGGATTTTGGTAGAGACCGACAATAAGGGCGTCCTTTTTGCAGTTAACTGTCTCTCATCGGGATCATTGTTTGTGATTAAAATTCTACGTCACTTGGTTTTTTTATGCCTCAAATATAACATTTGGATTAAGGCACGGTATACACCGGGGGTTTTGAATGTGGTGGCTGACTCTCTCTCTCGGTTCCAGATGCAGCGGTTCAGGGAGTTGCTTCCGGAGGCAGACGAGGAGGGCACTCAGTGTCCAGAGTACCTGTGGGAACTGATTTGAAACTAGTTTTAAGGGGTGCAAAGGTTAGGTTTGCCCAGGGGTCTTTTCTCCCCGGAGATCAAGTTCCATTTTATTAGTTAGGTCTCAAGCGGGTTACGCAATTTATAGTTGATCCCAGTCCTGCAAGGTTAGGGCGGCATAGGTTTTAGTGGCGCAGGGCTCCCGGCTTCGGCCAGCAGGGGTTGGGTAAATGGAAGTCCGTTGGTTCAGAATGTTGTGTCAGATCTAATCTCTTGTTTTAATTTATAGGTTATCATCATTATGTATGGATTGTGGGCCATTCATACGTGCACTGGGCACGGAAACGTGCGGCTCAACGTGTTTACTCAACAAATTTGTCATTACAGCCTGAAGCTTTTACGGTGTTCTGGAAAGGTGTTCGGGGCATGAAGTGGCATCAGCTATACTTCCAGTTGTCACAACTGTGCCAGGTTTGGCCACTTCCCACTATATTAATAGTTCATTTGGGTGGGAATGATCTGGGTAACACGAGTACACTAGATTTGTTGGCCGCAGTTAAAAGGGATCTGTCCCGTTTTCATTTGTCCTCCCCGGATACAACGATAGTGTTTTCGGAGATTGTGCCGCGATTGAGCTGGCTAGCATCTCCGTTGCGCAGGGTAATGGAGAAGATGAGAAAAAGGGTGAATCGGGGAATGGCGAAATTTATGCCATCCTTGGGAGGTTTGACATACCGACACGTGGATCTGGAAGGTGGATTTGCGGGGTTGTACAGGCAAGATGGGGTCCACCTTTCGGATGTAGGTGTGGATATTTTTAGCCTGGGGCTACAGTATGGGATTGAAATGGCCGCGTATATGGGGTAGGCCGGGCTTTGTTGCTCAAGCCCGGCTGGTGGGGACATTTTCAATGTTTAAATTCAGGTTATTGCCCGAGTTCTAAAAACTGGGCAAAATAGTTGATGTGGTTTTTGATTGGAATAATAAAAGTGTTTTCAAAGATATATGGTGTTTTAAGATGTTCTTAAACCAATAAAGTGCCGCGGCCATTTTTTGCCATCTAAAACTGGTGTGGTTATTGGGTTGGGGGTGATTGTATCTGGGGAGTTAGGTGGGGGGCGTGTTGTGGCCTACAGTCCCATGAAAAAAGCGGGTGAAAGTATTGAGACCCGCTTTGCTTGGGAATGTGGCCACATAGCCCCCCTTTAGGTAGTTAGGGGTTAACAGGTTTCAGGTTTAAGTGGGTGGGGTTCATGCAGGTAATCAGGCAGGTGCAGGTGTGGGGGGCCCAATAGTGAGTGAGGGAAGGTTCTGGTACCTGTGTAAAGTCTATATAAGGGCTGCAGAGGGTTTTGGACTTCCTCTGCAGCTGCACAAGGAGAAGAAAGAAGAGCTCCCTCCCTCCCCTCCCGTCGCGGCATCTTATGTGGTTGGGTCACCTCGGAATCCGGGGGGGACATTTTCAATGTTTAAATTCAGGTTATTGCCCGAGTTCTAAAAACTGGGCAAAATAGTTGATGTGGTTTTTGATTGGAATAATAAAAGTGTTTTCAAAGATATATGGTGTTTTAAGATGTTCTTAAACCAATAAAGTGCCGCGGCCATTTTTTGCCATCTAAAACTGGTGTGGTTATTGGGTTTGGGGTGATTGTATCTGGGGAGTTAGGTGGGGGGCGTGTTGTGGCCTACAGTCCCATGTTTTCTGATTCCATCTTTAAGAGCCCACTCCACCTAGATCCTGCATCCGAAGCGGAAAAGGCAGGGACATCTGTGGAGCAGACCTGCAGATCAGCCGCATGATCCAGCTAAGATACCTTCATCAAGCATATGGAGTGGAGGTAAAGCTCACTGCAAAACCCGAGGTTCGCCAAGAGGGACTTGCAGTGGTCCCACCCTAAGGTAGGCCTGAGGTACTTGTTTATCCTCTCAGGTGTGCCGCCCTGGAAGATGATTTGAGAAAGTTACCGGTAATTGTCTTTCTGGGAAATCTTCCAGGACGGCAGGCCTCCTTCCCGCCTGTTGGAGGAGGAAAAATGTAGTTACACCGCAGCAAGACAATGTTGTCAAGGAGGCTTCAGACACTTTATGGCACCTGCTATACAGTACATCTGTTGAACTTTTTTGTCCACAGTACCATGTTACTTCAAATACTTTAATTAATTTACCTTACTTAAAATACTGACATACAGCTTTCAATATACTCAGCAGTGCAATTAACAGGCATAGAAATAAGCCATGTATACAGAAATTTCATTAATTCAAAAATTAAATCATTTTCCTAAAGTGTACAAATTGAAGAGTTAACCCAGTGAGTCTAATGACTTCAGTAAATCAGTCAGATAGTTCACGTGTGACCAAAAGCAATCATATAAAACCAAAGTTTTTAAAGAGAAGAAATTAAGTAAAATATAATTACTAGTAGGTAATAGTATAAAGAGAGTATCCTACTAAATGCTACATCTAAATTCTACAAATATTTGTTTGGATGGCCTATTTAAAACACAGTATTATAATTTAGTTTTTTTTTTTTTTTTTTTTTTACAAAAGCCCTTGCTAGTCATTTTAAAATTGACATAAAACAGTAATGTCCTATTCCCATTATGATACAGATCACCTGGCATGACCTTAACCACTTGCCCACCGTATGTCGTCATATGACATCATTTACTTTGAGTGGAGATATCTGAATAATGTCTGCAGCTGCAGGCATCCTCCAGATATATATATTTTTTTTCAGCAGGCGATTCCCTGCCATGTAAAAGCAATCATGGCATTCAGCCCACTAGCTTGATTGCTTTTGCAGGCAGTGGGAACACACTTATTCATGTTAATTATTGTCCAGGGTGCACGGCTTATAGGTTTTTCCTTTTTTTTTTTTTTTCATTTTTATGCCTTGGGTTTACCATGTGTACCGGAGGCAATTGTGTAAGGGTGGATTTATTTTTACTTTCCTGCGATTTAAACCATTATTGTAAACAAGAATGTAGGGTTTCTACAGGCGGTGGAAAGAAGACACTTCAAGCTATTTGCTAAGAGGCATGTTGAGTCCATGGAATATTTTATATTTTGCCACAAGTTTTGGGAAAATTCAAATTTTTTTTTTTTTTTATCTAAATTTTTTTTACACAAAGTTGTCACTAAATGATATATTGCTCAAACATGGCATGGTTATATATAGGGATGGCCCCGGTGTTCGATTCGAACCCATGTTCGAATCAAACATCGGGCGTTCGCCCGCTCGGCGAGCCTGTGGCCAATTATAGCTCAGGGGGTTTAGTACACGCCCAACACTATAAAAGGCCGCCACGCCGACGGCCTTGTATAGTGTGTTCCAGCGTGTCAGTGATATTATGTGCTGTGATCCATTCTGCAGTGCTGCTGACTGCTGACATTAGCTGCTGTGATTCTGGGGATTAGTGTGTGCGTGCTGTTAGTACAGCATTGCAGTATCACATAAAACACCTTCCTTCCTTTCTTCATCCTGTTGTGTCATCTAAGGCAGCCATCTGCGGCTAATGAATTGCCGGTTCCCGTAACACAGAGAACAGTCAATCATTGAAAGTCATTGATAAAAAAAAATAAAATAAAAATAAATAAAGCGTGGGGGTCCCCCCAAATTCAATTACCAGGCCCTTCAGGTCTGCTATGGATATTCGGGAACCCCCGGCCAAAAAAAAAAAAATGGCGTGGGGTCCCCCCTCAAAATCCACCCCAGACCCTTATCCAAGCACGCAACCTGGCAGGCCGCAGGGAAAGAGGGGGGACGAGAGTGGCCCCCCTCCCTCCTGAACCGTACCAGATCCCGCCCCCCCCCTGTGTGAAAGGGTAAGGGGGTACAAAAGTACCCCTACCATTTCACCAAAAAAGTGACAAAAATGGTAAAAATGACAGACGGTCTTTGACAATTCCTTTATTAAAATCTTCTTCTTTCTTCTTCCTTCTTCCTTTCTTCATCCTTCGGTTTCTTCATCTTCTCCTTCCGGCATCTTTTTCCTTTTTCTTCTTCCATCTTCTTCTTCCTCCGATCCGCTTCTTCTTGCTCTGGTCTTCTCGTCTGGCATCTTCTTCCATGGTGTCGTTCTCTTCTGGGCCGCTCCGTGCAATGGGAGGCTCCTGCTGTGTGAGGCTTCGCTGCGTCTGACAGGACTTTCATAACACGGGGACGTCATGGGGAATTCCCCTATGGCTTTCCCCATGACGTCAGAGGGGGGCGGGGTCACCAGGTGGCCCCGCCCTCCGTTATAAAAGACCTGTCAGACACAGCGGGAGCCTCCCATTGCGCGGAGCGGCCCAAGAAGAGACGCTGACGCCATGGAAGAAGATGCCGGACGAGAAGACCAGAGCAAGAAGAAGCGGATCAGAAGAAGAAGATGGAAGAAGAAAAAGGAAAAAGATGCCGGAAGGAGAAGATGAAGAAACCGAAGGATGAAGAAAGGAAGAAGGAAGAAGAAAGAAGAAAGAAGATTTTAATAAAGGAATTGTCAAAGACCGTCTCCTGTCATTTTTACAATTTTTGTCACTTTTTTGGTGAAATGGTAGGGGTACTTTCGTACCCCCTTACCATTTCACACAGGGGGGGGGGGGGCGGGATCTGGGGGGTCCCCTTGTTAAAGGGGGCATCCAGATTCTGATAAGCCCCCCGCCCGCAGACCCCCACAACCAATGGCCAGGGTTGTGGGGACAAGGCCCTTGTCCTCATCAACATGTTAAAGGGCATGTGGCCTGGTACGGTTCAGGAGGGAGGGGGGGCGCTCTCGTCCCCCCTCTTTTCCTGCCAGGTTGCGTGCTCGGATTAGCATCTGGTATGGATTTTGAGGGGGACCCCACGCCATTTTTTTTGGCCGGGGGGTTCCCCTTAATATCCAGAGCCGACCTGAAGGGCCTGGTAATTGAATTTGGGGGACCCCCACGCATTTTTAAATTTTTGTTTTTTATCAATGACTTTCAATGAATGACTGTTCTCTGTGTTACGGGAGCCGACAATTCATTAGCCGCGAGTGATTTTAAATAGCTTTTTTTCCTGCAAAAATGACACTTTGTGCAGGGACAGTTCTAAGCACAGGAAACATGCGCCCCTTCACAGGCATACTATAGACACCCCCCAGGTACGAAATTTAAAGGAATATTACACTTTTATTGTTTCACTTTAAGCATTATTAAAATCACTGCTCCTGAAAAAACGGCCGTTTTTTTTTTTTTGCATTGATACATGTCCCCTTGGGCAGGACCCAGGTTCCCAAACACTTTTTATGACAATAACATGCATATTAGCCTTTA
This sequence comes from Lithobates sylvaticus, assembly GCA_028564925.1. Taxonomy (NCBI): domain Eukaryota; kingdom Metazoa; phylum Chordata; class Amphibia; order Anura; family Ranidae; genus Lithobates; species Lithobates sylvaticus. Next base: position 289,168,702 of record CM053030.1, read on the forward strand.
AAACTAGCCCTTTTGATTTTGAACGTTCGCGTCCATTGTAATTAATAGGGTTCTTAAGTTCGCATGGACTTGAGGTCTGTTTGCGGGTTCTGGTGCGAACCGAACCCGGGGGTGTTCAGCTCATCCCTAGTTATATGTGGAATTAAACCCCAAAATACATTCTGCTGCTTCTCCTGAGTATGGGGATACCACATGTGTGAGACTTTTTAAGAGCCTAGCCACGTATAGGACCCCAAAAACCAAGCACTCAGGAGAAGCAACAGAAAGCATTTTGGGGTGTATTGTAAATTTCCTGAAATCGTGGCAAAATATAAAATATTCCATGGACACGACATGCCTCTCAGCAAATAGCTTGAGGTGTCTACTTTCCAAAATGGGGTCATTTGTGGTGGTTTTGTGCTATCTAGACATTTCAGGGCCTCCGTAACTGATAGGTAGTGAGGAAGTGATATTACCATTTTACGCCCTTAGAAAGCCTGATGGCTGTGATTGGATTTCGGGGTCCTATACACGGCTAGGCTCCCAAAAAGTCTCACACATGTGGTATCCCTGTACTCGGGAGAAGCAGCAGAATGTCTTTTGGGGTGTAATTCCACATATGCCCATGGCATGTTTGAGCAATATATAATTTAGTGACAACTTTGTGCAAAAAAAAGTTTTTGTAATTTTCCCGAAATCATGGCAAAATATAAAATATTCCATGGACTCAACATGCCTATCAGCAAATAGCTTGGGGTGTCTACTTTCCAAAATGGGGTCATTTGAACTGTCCTGGCATTTTATGCACAACATTAGAAGCTTATGTCACACATCACCCACTCTTCTAACCACTTGAAGACAAAGCCCTTTCTGACGCTTTGTTTACATGGGGAAAAAAAAATGTTGCTAGAAAATTACCTTGAACCCCCAAACATTATATATATCTTTTTAAAGCAAAGGCCCTACAGATTAAAATGGTGGGTGTTGCAATTTTTTTTTTCACAGTATTTGCGCAGTAATTTTTCAAATGCAATTTTTGTGGAAAGAAAACGCTTTTTTTAATGCACACTATTATTGCCCAAATGTTTGATGAAATAAAAAAGATGATCTTATGCTGAGTACATGGACACCAAACACATGCTTTAAAATTGTGCAGCGGCGACAAACTACATACATTTTTAAAAGCCTTTACAGGTTACCACTTTAGATTTATGGAGGAGGTCTACTGCTAAAATGACTGCCCTCAATCTGACATTCAAAGTGATACCTCACATGCATGGTGCAATTGCTGTTTACATATGACACCAGACCGACGATTGCATTCGCCTTTGCACATGAGCACGGGGGGGGGCAGGGGTGCTTTTCTTTAATTTTTTTTATTTTATTTTTTTAAACTGTTCCTTTCATTTTTTTTTTTAAATAATTGTTATTGTTATCTCAGAGAATGTAAATATCCCCTATGATAGCAATAGGTTGTGACAGGTACACTTTTTATTTTATTTTTTTTGAAAAAAATGGGGTCTATTAGACCCTATATCTCTCCTCTGCCCTCAAAGCATCTGACCACACCAAGATTGGTGTGATAAAATGCATTCCCAATTCGCGCTGTTTATATCCGGCGAAACCTAAGTCATGAAATGCTCATAGCTTCCAGTTTCTTAGGCCATAGAGATGATTGGAGCCATTCTAGTTTCCAATCAGCTCTATGGTCAGCTGGTGAAACCACCGGCTGCATTCTCGGGTTCCCCGTTGGGACAGGAGAGCCAGAGAAAACCATGGAAGATGGTGGAAGGGGGGGCGTTCCCTCTCACTGCTTGTAAAAGCAGTCTAGAGGCTAATTAGCCCCTAGGATTGCTTTTACATAAAAGCCGACCTCTGGCTGAAAAGAATGATAACAGGATGATTCCTAAACCTGCAGGCATCATTCTGGTATAACCACTCAAAGTCCAGCAACATGCTGACGTAACACGCCGGCGTAGGGGGAGGAGTTTTTCGGCAGCGGCGGTGACACAGGCCGCATGGAACACCGGCGGAGGATGAGAGCCGGGAAACGACAGGCGGAGGTGAGAGCCCGCTTGCACGCTACCTAAGCCCGCCGGACAGCGTACCCCCCGGGGACACCCCTGCCGCCGGACGACCCGCGTAAGAGGCATTCCGCCCCACAAACCAGTGGCGCGCCGGAGCCCCGATCCCCGGACTCCACCCCAAGGGGAGAAACGGCCCATCGGCAAACTCAGGTGCTCGTTCCGGCCCCACTAGGAAGCACAGCAGCTACCCTCCCAAGCAACTACAATGCGCTTTAGCGCCTGAACGGGAGAAGAAGATTGGCCGTCCCTCCACAGCTGCCCTCCTGCACGCACGCCAACAATAGCAGGTACCTAGAGGGGAGACTAGAGGGGAATTCATCGCTCAGGTATGGACTTTTTTTTCTGCTTCTTTTACTCCTGTAACATGATTTATTTGCGCATAAAAGACAAAGTCAACCTGACCTCTGCAAGGCTCTGTTAAATGTGATCTCCCTGAACCATGGACTGCTTCTTTTTCTTTGTTTTGGCTTGATGTTTTTTTTTTTTGCGCCCCTGGGCTGCTTCTAGCTATAAAGCGATAAAATTTTAAAGCTAGAATCCTGATTTCAAAAGTGGTTGATTACGTTGAACATATCTGGGTGACTGGATAACCTGACTATGAAAGAGAGATAAGTGCTATTATTGATAAATACCTCACTGCAACTTCAATCTACTGTCTCTGCTCAATGAGTTGCCCGCATATATAAAGCCATAAAATTACAAAGAACAATAGCAGGTTTCCAGAGGGGATAGTGGAGGGGCATTCCTCGTTAAGGTATGGCCTTTTTTGCTATCTGTACTCTTGTAAACATGATTTATACGCTCACAAAGATGAAGTCAACCTGACCCCTCTAAGGCTTTACTAAATGCGGACTCCCTGAACTATGGACTGTTTTTTTTTCCTTTTTCTGCTTTGATGATTTTTTCTCCGGCTGGACTGCTTTTAAAGCGACAAAATCATAAAGCTAAAACCCTGACTCTAGCTGCTGTTGAATACATCTGTGCGCCAGGAGACCACTACTATAGCAGAGAGATAAATACTAGCATTATTAATCATCTGTCTCTGTCCAATGGTATGCCCGCACGTATAAAGCTATAAAGCTACAAAGTCAACTTGCCCATGCTCTTATTTCGCTTTTATTTCTATCAATAGCCTGCTAAGCACAGCGGGGTGCAGGGACACCTGGAACTGAACGAGGAACCTAGTGATACCACTGATAAATACTACTACGGCACATCTAAAACCCTATTAAAAATAAAGGCTCAAAGTTAAACGTGGCGGAATTGTAACTGCAGCGGTTGAAGTGTGAAAGCCCATTGACACATTAAGAGGGTCTAGCACAAGTAAGAGAGTGGTGGTTGAGAAACTTGGGCAGAAGAAGAAGCAGAGGGATAAGGTTTGACACAAAGCATGCAGGAGAGGCTACGACACCCCCTATCCTGATAAAAAGACATTTTGTTGCAAATAATCATATATTCCAGGGTAAGGAGAGTAATGCTTTTTTTTTTCCCATCGACTTGAGAGATAATTATGAAGGGGAGGTCACAGAGGAGCACTGATCCCAAAACCCCCAAAGAGAGTTTGAACTCCAGCTCTATCCAAAAATATCTCAAAGACGTTAGCCTGAAGAGCCCTGAGATGGAAAAAAAGCAACTTGGGGCCAAGGAAAAAAAGAAAGAGCAGGAAAAAATAAGGGCAGAGCAGGCGGAGATATCCAGATTAGAACTGGAGCAAGACAAGGTGGCTGAAGTTACTCCGGATCAGAGGGACATTACACAAATTCCCACAAAAACAGACATGGCCGAGATGTTCTCCAAACTAGAGAACTCCATCAAACTGGAAATTCTAAATGTGAGAGGAGACATGTGCGCCCTGTTAAAAAGAGTGGAGACAGTAGAAGAGTCTACAACAATACAAGCGCAAGTAAACCAGGAATTTAGAACACAAATGGGGCAATTCCTAATGCATCAAAGAGATATGATTTATAAAATGGAATATATGGAAGACCAGAGCAGAAGGCAGAACCTAAGGATTAGGTCTCTTCCTGAACAGAGAGGGGAAGATTTAAAGGAAAAAATGCTAAAACTCTTTAAACCCCTATTGGATAGGGGGGAAGACTACGAGTTAAAAATGGATCGGATTCATCGGGTTAGGAAACCCCCGGCGATGGGAGAGGAAATACCGCGTGACGTCCTCATAAGATTTTACTCTTATGAAGATAAATCGCAAATTTGGAGTAAGATCAGAGGAAATCCCCTAAAATACGACGACTCTGAACTGCAGGTGTTCCCCGATCTTTCCGCAGGAACCCTTGCAAGACGACGACAGATGAAGCCCTTATTGTCTAGTTTAAGGACTTTGAACCTGAAATACACTTGGGGTTTCCCGACAGCGTTGATTGTGGTTAAGGACGGAAGAACTTTTCGCCTGAAGTACCTCGATGAGCTACAGAATTTTTGTCAAGATTTGGGGATCCCTATCCCAGTAATGCCAGCCAACCGGAACTAAAACAATAAACCCCGGTCAGATGAGGGGAGGCTGGGAGATGGGGGGAAGAAGTCTAGAAAAAAGGGGGAGAAGAGGAGGGGAGACGTGGGGGGAGGGGGGTTGGTGGGGAGGAGAGGGAGACTTATATATTTTTTTTTTTTTTTTTTTTTTTTTCCTCTTCTTCTTCTCCTCTCTCCCTCTCGCTCTCTCCCATATATCCCCGAGCAAAAAGGGCAAGATCAAAAAAATTTTAGATGCGAACGGAGGCGGTAGGGGTGGCGGGGACCCCGGGGAGGCCATGTGGCATTGGTAGACTCCCCCCCCCCCTATTGGGAGGGGGGACTCTACCGTCTACCGCCAATACCGTAACTGCACCCTGAAGGCGCAGTAGCCAGGGGGAATCTCGTAGAGATGCTTCGCTGCCTACAAGGGGTCGAAAACAGACCCAAGGGAGGGAGGGGGGAGGGGGTGAGGGGAGGGAAATGGGTGGCGGGGGGTTGGGGGGGTGAGGGAAAAGAACGGGGGAGGGGGGGGGAGTGGAGGGAGGGATTAAGGGTGTTTCAGCCAAACGGGATCGGATAAAATGGATCGCCATACAAAAATTGTATCAAACTAAGGAATACACCTAAGACTATGCCTGATAGTGACTTAAAACTTGTTACATACAATGTTAAGGGGCTTAACGATAAGGTCAAGCGACATAAGATCTTGAAGGAATTAGAGTCATACCACGCACAGGTGATTTTTTTACAAGAGACCCACATACCCTTAGACAGCAGCACCAGAATACTCTCCTACGAGTACCCGTTGTGGTTCCAAGGGGATACACCGACCAGAGGAGCAAAGGGGGTGGCCATAGGGTTTGCGAGAGGAACCAAATTTGAATACAGGGACAGGCTGGTAGACCCCGAAGGGAGGTTCCTGTTTTTAAATGGAAGAATAGGTAACAAAAAAGTAACACTAGCAAACATATATAGCCCAAACAAAAAGCCGACGGAATTTCTAGCACAAATGTTGAGACGTCTAACAATTTTTCGGACGGGCGAAATTATCCTGGCAGGCGACTTGAACTTCGGTTTAGACCCTAAGATGGACTCTACGTCCAAAACACGTTCTCTGAATACCCGACAACGGAAAACAATAAAACAAAAATTGAGAGACGGGCAGTTAATTGATGTGTGGAGGATACAACACCCAGACACTAGAGACTACACTTTTTTCTCGCCGGTCCATGGGACACATTCCCGGTTGGATTATTTTTTTGTGGAACATAAAAAACTAGATCAGGTATTAGAGTCCCAGATCGAGATAGCGACTTTATCAGATCACGCGCCTCTGTCGATGTCTATTAGACTTACGGGAACCCCAAGGAATCCAACCACATGGAGCCTCAATGACGGCCTACTAACAGAGGCCGCCACGGAGGAAACCATTAGGAAGGAAATAGTATCTTTTTTTGAAATAAATGACACTGGGGAAACCCGCCCGGCTTCACTGTGGGAGGCACACAAATCCTATATGAGGGGGATCTTTATTTCAATTGGAGCGGGGAAAAAAAGAAAGATCAAGGAGCAAAGAGAGAAACTGATAGAAGAAGTGCGTAACTTAGAAAAAGAACACAAGGATGAAAAAACAAGAAGACACGATACCTTCCATAGATTACTGAATAAAAGAGAGGAAATAAAAATGGAAATGGACAGAGAAGCTAGGAAATGGTTCCACAAACTAGACATAGACCGACACAGGTGGGGTAACAAAAGTAGTAAACATCTGGCAAAAATGTTGAAAAATAAGAGAGAAATTAACTATATAGATAAGATTCAGAATAAAACGGGGTTAATGGTTAATGTTACTAAAGACATAGCCAATGAATTTAAACTATATTACGAATCCCTCTACGATGTCAGGACACAAGGACAGAATTTACAAATCCAGTTAGAAGAGTCTAGGAATTTCGTCAGGAACAGTGCAGTCCCTGCCTTACCACTAGATGATAGCTTATACATGGATAGGCCCATGACCGAACAAGAAATTGCTGAGGCGCTCAAGAGCTCCCCTACTGGCAGAAGCCCGGGGCCAGACGGATTTTCTCTAACTTACTACAAGAAATTCGCAGATATCTTAATCCCCAGGCTCTGCCAGTATTGGAACCAACTTGGAGGAGAGCATAGAATGGACAAAGAAGCTTTAATGGCCTCTATAACACTTATATTAAAGGATGGGAAGGATAAAACGCTCTGCTCAAGCTACCGCCCTATCGCCTTACTGAATACAGATATAAAGCTCTTCGCGAAAGTCCTGGCGAATAGAATTAAAACCAAGATAGCGGACTTAATACACCCAGACCAAGCTGGTTTCGTAATGGGAAGGGAGGGCAGGGATAATGGGACAAGGGCACTATTGTTGATGCAGGCATGTAGGATAGCGGACGTCCCCAGTCTATTCTTGTCATTAGACGCAGAGAAAGCGTTCGACAGAATAGACTGGGGACATATGTTCACAACATTAGAGGTCATGGGAATAGGCCCAAGGATGAGGAGTTGGATTGAGATATTATACAACTTCCCACAAGCGAGGGTGAAGGTGAACGGTGTTTTGTCACCGGCCTTCACCATGAAGAACGGCACTCGACAGGGCTGCCCCCTGTCTCCGCTCCTATTTGTTCTAGCCTTGGAGCCCCTACTCTCAACAATAAGGAATATGCCCGATATCGGAGGGATTAAGGTGGGAGATGAGGAACACAAGCTTGCCGCATTCGCGGACGATGTGCTCTTCTTCCTCACTACCCCCCGGATCACTCTTCCTAATCTACTTAAAGTACTGAACATCTATGGCCAGTTGTCCAACTTTAAAATCAACACCGTCAAATCGGAGATTCTGAACATCAACATAAAAAAAACAGAAGTGGCCCAATTAAAAAGGGAATTTCAATTTCCTTGGAGGGAGAACATTAACTACTTAGGGGTTAGACTGGCAAACACATTGAGAAAAACGTATCTGATAAATTATATACCCTTGTTGGACCAGATAAAAAACGAGACAAAAAAGTGGACAACGAAATCGCTCTCATGGGTTGGAAAAATTAATGCTGTAAAAATGATCATCGCCCCGAAAATAAATTATAAATTTCAAATGCTTCCATTAGCAATTCCCAGAGCGTTCTTTGGGACCTTAAAGAGCGTTGTCTCGAGATTTGTCTGGTCCAACAAGAAGCCGCGTATCGCAGCGGAAATCTTGACAAGAGAAAAAAAATCAGGGGGTCTGGCCTTACCGGATTTTGAAAAATATTACAATGCAATAGCACTCACTCGGGTTATAGAATGGACAAAAGAAGAGGGGAAAAAAAGATGGGTTAATATAGAAAATACACTTAGTAACACGAATTTAGGTCAAGTGATATGGAATCCACCTGAATTCAGGGAAATAGGGTCAGGAACACATGAGATTACACGAGTCACTTTGAAAGCTTGGAACAAGTTACACAGTAATAATAGATGGGAATATAATTCACCACTGATTTTCTTAAAAAATAATATATATTTTGAGCCAGGAAGAAGTAAAACATGGGGCAATTGGATTAAGAAAGATGATGCACGATTAAGGGATATCACGAAACACGGTAAATTAAATACTATTCACGAATTAAGACAAATGCGGGATTTGCTGATGATTGACACCTGGAGATACTCCCAATTGAAGCACTTCGTAGAGAGATTACCCCAGCCAATTAGAAGCGGGGAAGACTACACAGAAATAGAGAGGATTTGTCTACGTCCATCCACTAGAAACAACATCTCCCTCATATACAAAATCCTGATAAGAGAAGGCTCAGGGGGAGTCCCCCCGGGTGTCAAAAGATGGCTAAAAGAACTAGGATCCCAATGTAACCAAGCCAGATGCGATAAAATTTTTAAGTTTATGCACGGGGGAGCAGTAGACATAAAAACCACAGAAATAAATTATAAATGCATATCCGGCTGGTACACTACCCCAGTCAAGATGAGTAAATATCAGAAAGGCGGTTCCCCTGCGTGCTGGAGAGGCTGTGGTGACATAGGCTCTATGGCACACATATGGTGGTACTGTCCTATAATTAAAAAATTTTGGCGATCAATCCTTGAATTAATTAAAAAGATAACAAAGCAGAGTATCCCAGAAGATCCATGGGTAGTACTGTTCCACGGGAACGATATCCCCCTGGGGCAGTACCAAGCTTCACTCGTGCCCATCCTCCTAGACGAGGCAAAAAAACTAATTCCGAAAAAATGGAAGAAAAATGAGAGTCCCCAGATAGGAGAGTGGATAGCGCGAGTGAACATTCAGCAAAGATTGGAAAAAACAGAACCCAAAGGTGATGAGGAATCGAGAGAAGAGGTGGGAGAGGGGAGGTGGGAAAGTTGGATCAAATTTAAAAACTCGTGGAGATACTATGAAGAGATAACTCAGTAAGGAGAAAGTCCACCTTCGCAAAGTCTATTCAAACAGCACAAGAGAGGGGGTGAAAGGGATAAGGGTGCTCAATAGGAATAAGATGAACTGGATAGCTATAAGCGAAAGATAGATGTTGTATGGTTCTATTTATGCTTTTCCGTTTTGGCTGGGAAGGGGGTGGGGGGGGAGAGGGGGGGGGGTGAAAATATCAACTAGACTGTTTTAAGGCGAAAACACGTTTTGTTTGAACTTCGTTTATGTGCGTGCATATGTGTGTATAAAAATTCTGTCTCTTTTTTGAAATAAATAAAGATTTAAATAAAGAAAAAAAAAAAAACAACTAGTCATTGAGGTTCACCCCTCCCATATTAAGGTTATATTCATGGACACAGAGGGGTTTCTCCACAACACCATTCGCTGTAGGAATTTGGACCGTCGTGTCTGCGTGAAGGGATGACAGAACAAAAACATTCTTATTATCCCTCCTTTTCACAGAGAGCAAATTATTAAACTTCAAACAAGCTCTCTCTCCCTCAGCAGGGAATCTACAAGCTGCTTGGGTAAGCCCCGGCGATTAGATTGCACGGGGCCACACTCCATGATCAGACAAGACTAAAAAGTGGTACACTCTTGCAATAATTGTCCACATACAAGTGGTACCCCTTTCCGAATAAGGGTGACACCAAGTCCCACACAATCTTACCAGCGCTCCCTATGTAGTCTGGGCAGTTCTCTGGCTCTACGTAACTATCTCTTCCCTCGTAAGCCATAAAACTATATGTATAGCCTGTTGCCCTGTCACAGAGCTTATACATCTTGACCCCATATCTGGCATGCTTGCTGGGAAGATACTGTTTGAATGACAAGTGGCCAGAAAACGTTATCAGGGACTCATCAACGCAGACAACTTGATCGGGAGTAAACAAGGATGCAAACTGCTGGTTGAAGTGGTTTACGAGGGGCCAAACTTTTGTAGACTCCGAGGACGACAGAGTTCATTGTCATTGAAATGCATGAACCACAAGATCTGCTCGTATCGTGTCCTGGTTATGGAGGCCGAGAACACGGGCATGGTGAATTGGGTCAGTGGACCAATATGACCACAACTCACTTTTATTAGTTATACCCATGAGGAGGTATAGGCCCAGGAAGGTCTTGCCTAAATTCGGAGACCGTATTAGGTCTCCAATCTCTGGCAAGGGTCAACTGGGGATTAGCGGCGATGAATTGGCCAGCATACAAATTGCTTTGGTCCAAAATGGATCTATAGAGATCTTCTGTGAAAAACAGTGAATAAAAATCAAGTGACGTAAAATCAACTGTTTCCACCTGAATTCCGGGTTGGCCAATGAATGGGGGAAGTATGGGTGCCGCAGAAGTGGTGGGCTCCCAATTTAGATTAGCAAATGCAGCAGGAAGGGCACTATGGGCTCGATAGGCCTGACTTTGTCTTCTTGGTGGCTGCGGGACACTAGATGTGCTAGCCGCCTCACCAGCTTGAACTGCACTTATGGGACTCGCCATATCACCACGTGTTACTGCAGTGCTGGATGTATGACCAGGATGTATTAGACCGCTGGTGCTTGCCAGTTCACCAGAAGGATGAACGGCACTAGTACTGACTCTCTGCTCCATACGAGAGCCCTGCGTTTTTTGCACCTCAACAACAGCAGAACGGGGTCAGGAACGCCTGACCTTGGCAGAGCTATCTGTCAGGGTGCCTTTGCTGTCTACTGGTTTCATATTCTGAGCCAGAATCGGACAGATGGGTGACTTCCTCTTCACTCTCATCTGTCAGGCTCAGAAATGTGTAGGCCTCTTCACTAGTGTACCTTCGATTGTACATTTTGGCCTCTAAATTTACTAGTACACTAGTGAGACTCGCAGGAAAAAAAAGCACCTGACTGTCAGTGACTGCTTCAAACGCTACCAAAAAAAAACTGTTAGCTTTTGCAGGGATCAGGCCTGACTCTGCAAATTCTGCAGTTATGTGTTTAGTGTTTTGTAAGTGACAGTGATCGATTGATACTGCACTTGGGTGGGCTGGGCGGAGCGGCTAAACGCAGGTGCTTGCAGGTATCTTGGCTGATCCCACTAACGCTGCATTTTTTGGGAACCCTAAACTATTGGGGACGCTAATATAGTTTTGATCAGATTAAAGATATCAATCCATTCAGGCACTACACTACTAAGGGAGGTGTATGGTGCGTGGGTGTTAGCACTACTGGCAATAATCTAACGCTGCCTGGGGCGACGCAGACCCTGACTGATGCTAAAACCCGATGACTAATGCTAAAACTGATATCACCCGCCAGGGGTAATCAGGGGGTTAAACCTTTATTGGGTACTAGACGGCGGGTGCCCTGACGCTATAAAAAATAACTAGCTAACCAGTTTCACCAATGACACTAATACGGTGATCACTGGTGATCGGGGAAATTCAAGGGGTTAAACCTTTATTAGGGGGGTCTCTAGACATATCTGTCGCTACTACTAAGTACCCTAAACGCTGATTAGTGTCACAAATTACACCAGTACAGTGATCGAAGAAAAATATGAAAACTGCACTGGGTGACATAGTGACAGGGAGTGAAGGGGTTAACTGGGGGGGGGGGGGGCGATCGGGGGGTGAAATGTGTAGTGTTGGTGCACATCACATTTGGATGTCCTCTCGCCTCTCTCTGGAATGAAAAATAGTTCCACGAGGGGAGATACACCAGAGTTTCCCAAACGTGACCTAAAATTCCACCTGCAGGTCATGATTTCTATGCATTCACACAAATAATTTTATCATCTTACTGAAGCACAGATTACTTCACTTTTGCAGTTTAGAGAATATACTGTACACCTACACCCAACATGTACCCCTGCTGTTGGGACATGTTTTCAACTTTCAAGTGTCCTTTCAAAAGCAGTGCAGTTCCTCTGACTTTCAACATTCAGCACTATATTGAATTGCAGATGCTACTTTTGCTGTAGGAGCAACAAACAGTTATTTGACTGATTTATATATGATCTACGCTATATTAAAAACTGAATAAAAGAAGAAATTATTGAAGAAAATGGAAACTAAACATTAAAAGTAAAGAAGAAAGTCTAAAAAGAAAGCAAAATGACAAAGAAATAAGTGTTAGCAAGCCTCTACAATTAATATATGCTCAAGGACATGCAGTATGTCCTTGCTTAAACTTGAGTGTAGATTGTCTGAAAATATAGTTCACAGGAAGGGAACTTTGATAGCTTTTTCTATTTTGTCATCGCTCTTCCTGATGTTGCAGCGCTGATATTTGAATATGGATTCTGTGTATCACTTATAGGCTGTAGGCATCTCTCCAAGTTTAGAACTTAGTCTTGACCTTCTTTTGTACTTTTTTTTTTTTTTTTTCCCCTTGCAAGGGAAATGGAAGTACACTGTAAATTGACAAAATAGAAAATGTATGACCTGTTACGAAATCTAGTAAGCAGTTACTGTCTTGGAAGTGCAACTGATATACGAAGCGTGGAAAATAATTTTTATATGAAAATAGCCTGGATACTCTTCTCTAAAGCAGTTATATTGTATCCATACACAGAGGTGGCGCTAGACGTTGAGAAGCCTTAGGCAAAACTTAGACATGAGGCCCCACTCATGCCCATAATAGGGGAAAAATACTAAAAATGAACTGTGGTATGGGTAAGGCAATCATTGGGGGTTCAGGAGTGGGGCTGTAACCTGTAGGGTTCAGATCTACAGCTCACGGAACATTGGCATGATCAGCAAACTGTGATATAAAAACATTTAAAAAAATTAGCATTAAAGGGGTTGAAAACCCTTGTTTTAGAAAATAAATAAATAACAAACATATAATTACCTCCCACTGTGCAGTTAGTTTTGAACATGGTGGCCCCGAACATCATCCTTTTCTGGGGTCCCCCAACGGCGCTTGCATCTCCTCCCCCCCCCCCGCATTGGGAAAACCTAGGAGAAGCGCTCTCTCTGGGGGTTACCTTGCGGGCGCGCTCCTGTGTCCAGCATTTGCGTCCATAGACACAGAATGACAGAATCAGCCCTGCGTCATTGGATTTGATTGACAGCAGTGGGAGCCAATAGCTGCGCTGCTATCAATCTATCCAGTCAAGAGCCGAGACCCCGGGCCAGAGAGGTAGAGCGCGTCTCCGGCGTGGGGATGAACGGGCTCAGGTGAGTAAAATGGTGGTCTGCTGAGTGACAAGTTTTTTCACACTAATGCATAGGTGAAAAAAACATGAGGGTTTACAACCACTTTAAATAATAGAAACAAATCTTAGAAGTTACCTATTTTATGTTAAACTTGTGCTTTTGTTCCCCCCCCCCCCCCACAGATGCTCAGTTCTGGGTTTAACTTGAGATAAGCAGTGTACAGGGGACAGCAGGGCAAAGCACAGGAGGTCAGGAGACAATACGGGGGGGGAGCAGGGCACATTATGGGGCACACAGCAGAACATTGGGCACATTATGGGGCACACAGCAGAACATTGGGCACATTATGGGGCACACAGCAGAACATTGGGCACATTATGGGGCACACAGCAGAACATTGGGCACATTATGGGTCTCGCAGCAGGGCATTGGACACACAGCAGGGCATGGGACACATTGCAGGGCACACAGCAAAACATGAGGTACATTATAGGGCTCACAGTAGAACATGGGGCACTTTAAGGGGCTCACGGCTGGGCATGGGGCAAGCCAGCATAACATGGGGTACACAGCAAGGCTTATCACAAGGCACACAGCAGGGCATGGGGCGCACAGCAGGGTACATGGCACACAGCAGGGGGCATGGTACAGGGCACAGGACAAGGGCACGGGGCACATCAGGGCATGGGCACAGGGCACAAAGTATGGGGCACATCAGGGTACGGGCACAGCAGGGTGCAGGGTATTGGTCACATCAGGGTAGGGGGTCACAACAGGGCACGGGCAAAGGGTATGTGGAACAGCAGGGCACATCAGGTTAGGGGGCACATCAGGGTACTGGGCACAGGGCATATCAGCGTACTGGGCACAGCAGAGCACACTTTCCTTTGTTTCCTTTAAATGCAGAGTAGCGCGGGAAGCGGCTGTAATAAGTCCTCGCTGCCTTTAAATTGCTTTGATTCCTATGTATTCCTTTGATTCCTATGTATTGGTCACATCAGGGTAGGGGGTCACAGCAGGGCATGGGCAAAGGGTATGTGGAACAGCAGGGCACATCAGGGTACGGGCACATCAGGGTACTGGGCACAGGGCAAATCAGAGTACTGGGCACAGCAGAGTACACTTTCCTTTGTTTCCTTTTAAATGCAGAGTAGCGCGGGAAGCGGCTGTAATAAGTCCTCACTGTAATCTCTCATGTCACGCTGCTTCCCGGCGGCCCCTCCTCTCCTCTCCCCTCCTCTCCTCTCCTCGTATGCTTGTGAGATCACCTGGGATGGACGAGAGGAGGGGAGGGGCCGCCGGGGAGCAGCGTGACATGAGAGATTATAGTAAGGACTTATTACAGCCACTTCCCACGCTACTCGATCTACCCGTCAGCTGTCTGTGATTGACGGGTAGATCGAGTAGTGTTAAACACTGCAATATGCAAATTAGGCGGCGGCGAGGCCCCTGTGAGGGTGGGGCCTTAGGCCACCGCCTAATTATAGAGCCGCCTCTGTCCATACAACCTTTCTGTTACATCAGCCAATCTCCTCTTTTTGGATATTGTCTCTTAGTCTCAGTTGGCAAATGTCCTCCTGCATCCCTAGTGTAGTGATAAAATGATGGCAGCAACTACAATAAACAAAAATTCTACCATGTTGCCATCTGTTGCGGCGCGCTCTGTGATCAGCGAGTCAATGAGACTCAGCTAATCACAGATCAGAGTAAGGGGCTGATATCAGTGTTCTATCGAATAGTGCCCTCAATCAAAAAGTGCCCACGTATGCGCAGTACGGCAGGGCGCTCCAGCTGATTTTCTGATCAGCTGGCGTGACGTCACCATAGTGCATGCGCACATCATAGGATGCATTTTTTGACGGGCAGTATTGAAAGCTATGCAAACAGCGGAAGGAGACCGTTTAACACACCGAACCCGCCCTGCAAAACAGACAAACCCCGATCTGAGCATACTGTAAACCCGCCCCGCAACAGCAAGGCACAATCTGACAACTACGGTCTCCCTCTGCTGTTTGCATAGCTTTCAACTCTGCCCGTCAAATGCTATCTCCCATCAAAAAATGCCTCCTACAATTTATTTATTATTTATTACAGGATTTATATCGCGCCAAACAGTTTACGCAGCGCTTTACAATATTAAAAGGGAGACAATACAGTTATAATACAATAAAATACAAGAGGATTAAGGGGGCCCTGCTCAGAAGAGCTTACAATCTAATAATGTGCGCATGCGCTATTGTGATGTCACGCGTAGGCACTTTTCCACGGCGGGCACTATTCGATAGAACGCCAGCCCCTTACCATGTGATCAGCTGTCAGCCAATGACAGCTGATCATGTGGTGATCAGAAGATTGAAATCAGCTTTTTTTCCCCCTCACGCTAACCACGTGAGGAGAAAAGATGATGCTCATTACTGACTTCTGTCAGAGGGACATCAGTCCCGCACACAGATATCCACTGCTGCTAAGCAGCGCCTACCAGTGTATATCAGTACTGCCTATCAGTGCCCATTTGTGCCACCTCTCAGTGCCACTGCCGCCTCAGTGCCCATCAGTTCAGCCTCATCAGCACTGTTGTGTGTGGAAATCTGCTGTTTATCAATTTGATCTCGGTTACCGACTTCACTTGAAATCTACCTGCCTTTAAATTGCTTTGATTCCTATGTGTTTAGCTAATGCTCTGATTTGGAATCTTGATTCTGGTTTCCCTTAGCAATGACCCTTAAACCACAATTTTATCATTTTTGTCTCATTCTTCAACACCAACTATTAGATGGCTGTGATCAGTGCTACCTAATCAACAACTCTTTATAGATATTGTTGTTCAGTATCACGGTCCTATGTAGTGCCTGGATGGCTTATCCATCCACTAGCCATATATTTGATTCTGTGGGATAGTAGTAAACTTTCTAAGGCTCTATGATCTGCAACATAGGTTCAAAGGTAATGTGAATTCCAGTGGATATATTTATAATATTTTTGTAGCCTGAGTCTTTCAACCCATTTAAACTTAGTTAACCCTAGTGGGTTTAAAAATACATTTTTCAGTCAAAATACTTTTAGGGCTTCATACAGTCATGGTCACTGTGGCTTTTTGTAATAAGACAAGTACATCTACAAAAAATCAAGCAAAAGCAATTAGCGCAACCTTCCTCTGTGCCCCTACAACAACAAAAAAAACTAAATTGCTGCTCCCACAATAAAGTCATTCCACCACAATCTCCCAAAATTATAAAACACAAATGTACAGTGTAGCACAATTTGAAATAATAAAATCAATAAGTCAAAACCCACATTGCAGTGAACACAATTATCACAACTGTGCTTAGTGATATCTATTACCACTTTGGAAGCTAGATGTTGGGTAATTTGGACAGGGTATAATCCCAATCCTCATTAAATTGATAGGTACAATGCCCGGCGGGTGTGGAGATGCGACTCGGTTTACATGTTGTGGCATGTGTGCATACCTTGATTATCTGATCAATGGAAGCCAAGGTTCTGAATCTAGGGAAGCAACTGTCAGCACTGTGAAGACCCTCTATACTAAAGGAGAGCTGGGAACGTACCCAGCAGGTGACGGCAGGGGCCAGCACAGAGGCGGGTGAAGACAGAGGTGCAGGCACCAGAAAAGAGTAGATGGATGACAGTCAGGATAGAGGGGGAAGTGCCAGGGAGGCCGATCCTGCGCTGGAGCATTCCAATAAGTAAGCTCCATTGAGTGACACTGCTGGAGCTGAGGGACTCTCCTAGCTGCCAGGGGGAAGCACTCCTCCAGTGAGAAGGGAAAGGATAGACAGTTTCTGGTGGTAGGGGACTCTATTCTTAGGACAGAGGGGGCACTCTGTGACAAAGACCTGAAGCGCTGAACTGTATGCTATCTACCGGGTTCTCGGGTTCGGCACATCACGAATTTGGTGGACAGATTACTGGGAGGGGCTGGGAAAGACCCAGCTGTCATGGTGCACTTTGGCACCAATGACAGTCAGAGGCAGATGGAGTGTCCTAAAGAACGATTTTAGGGACTTGGGAGCTAAATTGAGGAAAAGGACCTCCAAGGTAGTATTCTCAGGAATACTACTGGTACATCAAGCCACACCAGAAAGGCAGAAGGAGATTAGGGAATTAAACAAGTAGCTGAAGAGCTGGTGTAGTAAGGAGGGGTTTGGGTTCCTGGAGGACTGGGTCAACCTCTGTCGGTCACCAGTACTATAGAAGGGACGGGCTGCACCTAAATGAGGAGGGTGAATATCTGCTAGGAGTAAAGATGGCCAAAAAGTTAGAGGGGTTTTTAAGCATTAGTGGTAGGTTGACTAAAGCGCATAAACCCAAGGTAAGTATAGTAACAAGTCCTAGTTGCAATCTCAGAACACCCAATAAGAGGATAGTATGCGACCGTCTAAACTACGTGGCATGTTCACCAATGCCAGGAGCCTGGCGGACAAGATGGGTGAACTAGAGATACTGTTGTACGAGGAGGATTTGAATTTTGTGGGAATTTCAGAGACTTGGTTCAACAGATCTCATGATTGGCTGGCAACTATTCAAGGGTAAACCCTTTATCGCAGGGATAGAGAGGGTAAAAAAAGGGGAAGGATTATGCCTGTATATCAAGAATAATGTACAAGTGAATGTGAGGGATGACATCACTAAGGGTGCTAGGGAGGAGGTGGAAACCTTATGGGTAGAGCTCCAAAGGGATAAAGCTAAGGGGAAAATACTGGGAGTATGCTATAGGCCCCCTAACCTGAGGGAGGAGGGGGATGCGAACCTCCTATCACAATTTGGATTAGCACCAGGGATAGGAAGTTTTATCATAATGGGGGATTTTAATTATCCAGACATAGACTGGGCGGAAAGGAAACATGCATTCGTCTAATGCCGCGGACTGAACTCCGAAGGACTTTGACAGGGTTCCACCGAAACGGACTTGCCTACACACGATCGTTTAGAACATGACGTACGACTGGACTAGAAAAAGGAAGTTCAATAGCTGCCCTTGTGCCGTTTTTGGTCCTTCGGAACAGCACACAGACGAGCGGTTTTCTCGATAGAAACTGGTTCCGGCGGAAAGATTTGAAACCTGTTCTATTTCTAGGTCTGTCAGTATTTTAGCAAGAAAGTCCAATGAAGTCCAAATGTCTTGCAGGACAATTTCATGGGTCAGATGGTAGATGCACTAACTAGAAAAAAAGCGTTCCTAGATCTACTGATTACCAACAATACAGACCTGATCATGGATGTGGAAATACCGGTCAATTCGGGGAACAGCGATCACAGATCAGTTGGCTTCAGTATAGATCACACAAATAGGAAACGTAAGGGAAATACAAAGACACTGAATTTCAAAAGGGCCAACTTCCCTAAACTATGAACCTTGCAAGAAGATATAAATTAGGATAAAATCTTAGGAACAAAGAACACGGAGGAGAGATGGGTTCACTTTAAGAGCATATTAAATAAGGGCATTAGCCAGTAGGTAAAATTTAAAAGAGCGAACAGTCTTGAATGTAAAAATGCATATCAAAGCAAAAGAGAAGGCCTTTAAAAAAATACAAGGTTGAGGGATTATCATCAGCATTCAAACTTTTATATAGAATGCAACAAGAAATGTAAGGGTGCAATTAGGGTGGCTAAGATAGAACACGAAAGACACATGGCAGAGGAGAGCAAAAAGAATCCCAAGAGGTAATGAAAAGGGGGAGGGGTGCTATAACCCAAAAAAAACCTGGTCAGGGTTTATTAAAACATGCAAAAACATATTTAAGAAGCACACCCTAATGCGTTTAGATGGTGCTGCCATAAGCCCTCTAAACCAGGGGTCTCAAAGTGGCGGCCCTCCAGCTGTTGCAAAACTACAAGTCCCATCATGCCTCTGTCTGAGGGAGTCATGCTTGTAACTGTCCGCCTTGCAAAGCCTCATGGGACTTGTAGTTTCACAACAGGTGGAGGGCCGCCTCTTTGAGACCCCTGCTCTAAACCCTTACCAGGTTTTTTTGGTATATATCCTCCTCCTCCTCCTCTCCTCCTCCTCCTCCTCCTCCTCGGAGTTTGGCTCCCATGGTTGAGACACAGGATCTTTCATTCTTTTACTAGGGTAGAACCCACTAATTTGGGGTACTTTGTCGCAGTAAGTGGGCTTAGCACTATATAACCATATAGTGTGACCAAACCCCTGTATTTTTTAAATATGTTCAGGTGTTTTTAACTAGCCCTGCAGTAAATGTTATTCTTGAGCCTGCTTCACACCAGTGCGGTGCAAATTTAATGTCCGTATGACTGTGCACTGAAACGTCTGTTGTTCTGCGGTTTGTCAGCGTTTTAGGTGCGAATCAGCTGCAAATTCATTAGTAACCCTTCCTGTCTATTTAGAGTTGCAAATTTTTAGCTAGCCAAGCACTTTTTCTCATTGTCTGGCTGCTAATAAAACCTGGGATGTTTGTGTACACTTCCTGGTTGTCCAGCAGTCTGTAGTATGTGTTTTGTGTTTCTTTGCAAAATGTGTGCTGCTCTGCCTATGATAATGCCAACAGTTGTTGCTGCAACAGCAGCAATCTTGCTTGAAGAAGAGAATAGGAGAAGGATGAGGATGAGGAGAAGATACTGGGTTCATCCCATCATTGCAAATCGTGAAGAGAGAGGCCAGTTCATGATCTTGTATGGGCACCTCCGTGGGCATGAAGAAAACATTTTCAATTTCACACGCATGTCAATAAGTAGGTGAGTAATTTTTCATCCAAACCATACTTTATTTGTAGCCATTGATGTATAGTGTGTTTTTATATTTTCAAGACACAAGTCCATCCAGTCTAACCTATGTGTGATTATGTAATTCTAAGATTATTGTAACTAATAAGCGTTGTCCCCCCCCCCCCACAAAATACGAACTGTACATTATTTGAGCATGCAGCCTAAAGGGCACAAAATGAGCATCAGCTAGCACCCCCCCCCCCCCCCCTCCTGGTGCAAACCAGGTCATATACCCTTAACATGTGTTTTTTGGATATTTTACCCCCCAAACACCTTGGCCCCAATTTGCTGGTGACAAGGTGCTTTGTGGGTGGTGGTGTTGCAACGCAGCTTTGTTTAGCATTTTTGGATCAGACAATTGTTATTGTTAAATTCAAAGGCCAGTGGCTTATTCTCTGTTGAAATGAGGACCCATATGCATTTTTTTTTGGCCACTTATTTAACCATAATTATATTGTAACTAAGGATGCATGCCTTGTTACCAGAAATAATGTCCTTAACCACTTACCTTACACTTTTTTTTTTTTTTATACAGCAGGCCCAAATGTTTTTCACACATGTGTGTATTAATTTAATATTTTTTGACTTAGTTTTGACGAATTGCTTGGCTTAATCTCCCCTCGCTTGGAGCGTCAGAACACGTGCTTCAGAACAAGTATCCAGCCTTTTAAATGATTATTGATCACATTAATGTAATAATAATAATTTTTAACCTGTGTATTTTTAAAAATATGACGCCACAAAAAAATGGTGGAAGAAGTATTTATTCACGTATCATAAAATATGAAAAAAAAATATAAAATTTACCCATGTATAAAACATAAATTAACTCTGAAATAACTAGGCGGCTATCCCAGCTAGGATAGGCGGCTATCCCAGACATGAGCGATCATGAATGGGATGAAGCCTGCACTTCCCATCTGAAGGTATCCCCCGCAATGAACAATAGGATAATACAGATGAATATAATACATCAGACGTACTTGGCTCCAAATAGACTGTATAAAATGGGGAGGATGACTGAACCAAGATGTACTAGATGTGGGCAGGGGGGAGCAGACTTTCTTCACGTAATGTGGTATTGTGGTAAAATAGGAAAATATTGGCAACAGGTAGCTAGGAAAATAGGAAAAGTTTTGAATAAACCTTTTATGGCTACGATGGAATTATGTTTATTGGGGATATTGAGGGAAGAGAGAGATAATAGAGACAATAATACCTTCTTAAGGGAGGTACTGTTTCTGGTAAGAAAACAAATAGAAAAATGGATTCAACCATATCCCCCGACAGTAACCCAATGGGTGAGAGCAGTAAACCAGGTCCTACCCTACGAAAAAATAATGTATGAACAAAGGGGAAATGGGCGAAGATATGAAAATATATGGGCAAAGTGGAATAGAACATGGTTAACAGTGGATATAGGAACACCCGAAAACATAGTATAAGGTGACCATAGAGGATGAGAGAGAATGGAATGAATGAGAGGAGAAAATGTAATTATAATTTGTATTATATAAAGAATTGGAAAAGTATATAAAAATGTATAATGTAATGTATTATGTAAGGAAAATTTTGTAATAAAGAGTTTTGAAAAAAAAAAACTCTGAAATAACTTAAAAAATAAACTTGCCTGTCAAGTAGGCCTCTTCCATGTTTTATCAAAATGTGTCATGTTGGTCCTTAACCTTGAACAGACCTCATCACAGATTCTGATATGTTTTTGGGAAAGGGGCCTCATAGGAGTATTGAGTTGCGGAAGCTGGGTCATCACTGGCAGTGTGGGGAGCAGGCCTAGCCTCCCCATGTTGACTTGGCACATGCATACCCTGAGTTTGGGGGGGGGGGGGCCCTAATTGAAGGAAGTGGGGATGGGATAGGGAAGGTTACTGTGTGGCACTTCATATCTGGAGATTGGCTTGTCATAACTTGAGGGATATATTGGTGGATTATAGGGGTAAGGGTGGTGTTGCTGCTCAGGGTAGTGCATGTATCTTGGGTAGTTAAGGGGAGGTCTTGGTTGGGGCACATGTGGGTATTTAAATGCAGCTTCCTCCTGTGGCTGGGAGAAGGAGTGCAGCATTTTTTCTATATTTTTTTGCATTTCATAGTAACGCTCTGGGGGTACCTTTTTTAATTAGTGGGACAAAACTGAGGGCCAGGATTGTATCGGGACATAAAAATGCATCCACCTTTTCTGTCATGTTTAACATTTCTAATAATCGCTCGCTTAGGTCAGGTTGGGATAGTGCTGGGCGCCTCCGTGGCACTTTGCCAGGCTGAAGAATGTGTGCAGGAGCAGAGGATGTCCCAGGGACAGCCTCTGCCACTGCACATTGTTCATCTGGATTTGTTTCCCAGAGATTGGAAGATGTTTGGATTAGTGATAAATCCTCTGTGTCTTCTGGAACATCAATGGGTGCTTCCTCCTCTGTTTGTTCTGCTTCTTCATCAAAAACATCTTGCTCCTCCCAACTAGCTTCTGTCCTGTTTTATATTGTAAAAATTTTATCAATTAACTAGGCATATTCATTGTTAACAGATTGTGCGATACATAGATGATCTAGATGAAAACTTACTCCCTCATCTCCACAATGGGTTACAGAAAATCCAAGTCCCTGGCAAACATATAGGGTACCCTAGGCGCTGCCCCCGAGCCACTCCTTGTTTCTTTGAGGTGCCGCATTTATTTTCTGTAAGCATCACGCATGCTATGCCATCTTGTCTGTAAGTAGTGCACTAAAAATTTTTTTTTTTTTTTTTATAGGTACTTGGCAACAGGAAATTCCTTTGGAAGTTTGCACTATGAATTCAAGGTTGGAAAATCAACGATTAGTGGCATAGTTCAGGATACCTGCCTAGTCATATGGGAAGAACTGAAGGATATGGTTATGAAGAAGCCCAAAAAACAAGAATGGTTGATGGTAGCGGACCTATTCTGGAGCGATGCAACTTCCCCCAACTGTCTTGCCTCCAGCTAGTGGGAGCCAATATTTTAATTATAAAAAAATATTTTTCGTTGGTATTAATGGCAGTGGCAGATGCAAATTATAAAAAAAATTTATATTGATGTGGGTTCTTATGGCAGCAGCTCAGATTCTAGTGTATTTTCACATTCCTCATTTGGCCACATGCTGCGTGACAATACACTAGACTTGCCCAATGATTCTCCCCTGCCTGGGACTACAGAGCCTCCCCTCCCACATGTATTTGTCGGAGATGAAGCGTTCGCACTTTCCCAGAACATGCTCAGGCCTTTTTCAAGTCGCTCTCTGACAACTGAAAAAAGGGTTCAGTTATAGGCTGACTAGGGCACGACGAGTAGTAGAATGTGCATTTGTAATTCTTTGCAATAAGTGGAGATTCATGCATACTTCTATCAACCTCCAGTATTGATCATGCAATCAGTGCGATTAAAGCAGCCTGTGCACTGCACAACTATGTGCGTGAACGAGATGGCTATCTTTTTGAGAATTCCCTGAGCCATAACATGGAGGCAGCACATTTGAATATTACTAGGATCACCACTACTGGTACACTTATTCGTGATGAATTTAAGAATTTTTTTTGTCACCAGCTGGGGAGGTGCCTTGGCAGATGAATTCTATTGACTAAAAAAAAATATGTATTTGTTTTCTTTTTGTAAAGGCATGATAATATAATGCTAAGTGTGCTGTATGAAAAATGTTTGCTGTAATTTTGGCCATGATAAATAAAACTTTTTTAGCTCACTTGTGGTGTATATCATATTGCTAACCTTACAAATTCTAAGAATATGCATTTATTTAGGGACTCCTCCGTCGCTATATAAAGCTGTTATGTGCACAATGTTTACAGCATGTGGCCTAGTACAGATTTGGGGGTGACCATATGCTGTTTTTTTCAAATATAATAAATTTAAAAAATGTACACCATATAAAAAATACAGGACAGCACCTACAGGTAGTGAAAGGTAATAAAAAAACTTACATTTGTCAGCCTGAACTTGTGAAGAGCACCTGCTCCACTCTGGCAAGAGGTCTCTGGCAATTTCCAGCCATGCACGTTTTTTTACAACGTTGTCCTTATATTTAGGATGCCGGGTGTCATAAATCATCGGTTTCTTCCTCACAAGTCTGATCAACTCCTCACAATCCACAGATTCTTTCGCCTTTTGATGCCGCTTTTCGTCCTCTTTTCGCCATGCTGGTTCCAGTCCGGATTTCAAAACACACAGGGGAGGAACAAGAAGAGGTGGAGGTGTTGGAGTGGCGCGAATTTCTGTTCAGAACGCAAGCCAGCTGCGAATCAGATGCGTGCCCATAGAAGATAATGGGCCTGAATTCGCACCTGAGCCGCACAGCACTGGCCAAAAATCGCACACAGTTTTTCTGCAATGCGCAGTGCGCATGCACCAGAGATATGTGAACATGCCTCATTAAAATCAATGTATTTTGAAATGTCCTGCGAATTCGCAGCGTAGTAGGCCGCTGCGAATTCGCATAGGTGTGAACCCAGGCTGAATGTGTGCACTGTAATATGTTCGTAATTGTTCATTGGTCTTATGGCAGCACCATCTTGAATCTAAACGCATTAGGGTGTGCTTCTCAAATGTTTTTGTATATCATAGGAGCCAGTCCAGGAGATGTGCCAGTCCGCGGATGGCATTTCAGCTCCAAGCTGTTTTCATCACTAGCTTGGCTGTATTCTATCTCTATTTGCTGAGGTGTTCTGGAAGCCCAGGTTTGTTTGCTAGTGGCTGTAAGCTCATCTGCTTTGTTAGGTCTGGCGCCTCTCTTCGTCCTCTTGACAATACCCTACAGATTCTGGTCAATCAAGCACTGTGATACCATGATCATTAAACCAGGTATTGATACTTTTTGGCTGTGTGGGCAAGTACCAAGTCTTGCTTGACCTCTTGAGAGACACAAGCTTTATGGAGATGCTGCCCACACTGCCAAAAGTACCAATACCTTCAGCCCCGGAAGGATTTACCCCCTAAATGACCAGGCAATTTTTTTGCGATATGGCATTGTGTCTCTTTAACTGACAATTGAGCGGTCGTGCGATGTTGTACCCAAACAAAATTTATGTCCCTTTTTTCCCACAAATGGAACTTTCTTTTGGTGGTATTTGATAACCTCCTGCGGTTTTTATTTTTTGCGCTAATAAACAAAAAAAAAACAGAAAATTTTGGGGAAAAAAATATTTTTTGCTTTTTGCTGATGCATATCCAAGAAAAAAAAAATATAAAACAAATTTACTATTTGTTTTATTATTAATTTATCAGTTTAGGCCAATATGTGATCCTCTACATATTTTTGGTTAAAAAAAAAAAAAGCAATAAGCGTATATTGATTGGTTTGCGCAAAAGTTATAGCATCTACAAACTATGGGATAGATTTATGGACTTTTATTTTATTTTTTAATTGTTTTTACTGTTAATGGCGGCAATCTGCGATTTTTAGCAGGACTGCGACATTGCGGCAGGCAAATCTGACACTAATGCCGCGTACACACGACCAGACTTTCTGGCAGACTAGGTTCGATGGAATTAGTCCGTCAGACAATCCGATCATGTGTGGGCTAATCCGATAATTTTTTTATTAAAAAAATCTGAGGGACCTAGAAATAGAACATGTTTCAAATCTGTCTGACGGACTCAATTCATATCGGGAATTCCTATCCGACGGACCAAATACGACGCAAGGGAAGCTATTGGATACTGGCTATTGAACTTCTTCTTTTTAGTCCTGTTTACGTCATCACGTTCAAAACTAACGGATTTTCGAACGGACTTAGTCCGTTTGTGTGTGGCCAAGTCCGTTCGTTCGGAAAGTCCGTTGGGAAGACTGTCGGACCTAGTCTGCCGGAAAGTCCGGTCGCGTGTACGCGGCATAAGTGCCCCATTTTGGGTACCAGTGACATTATTACAGTGACCAGTGCTAAAAAAAAAAATGCATTGATTAATGTATAAATTACACTGTCAGGGAAGGAGTTAACTGTTCCCTGGGTGTGTAATGTGTGGAGGATGGCTTTACTGGGACAACACAGAGATCGGTGTTCCTGATCACTAGGAACAGCAGATCTCAGTATTGTCCCCTGTCAGAACATGGATCAGCCTTATTTACATAGGCAGATCCCCGTTCTGCCTCTGTACCACGATCGTGCATGCCCACTGTATCTCATTCACAGACTGACATACAGGTACAGTATATATGTGGAAGGAGGTCGGCAAGTGGTTAATGTAATGTATTTTATTGGGATTTTATGTGCTAGACCAACACAAAATGGCACATAATTGTGAAGTGGAGGGAAAATGAAAAATGGTTTTTAACATTTTTTACAAATAAATATGTGAAAAGCGTGGCGTGCATTTGAATTCAGCCCATGAGAAAATGCTTTGTAGAACCACCTTTCGCAGCAATTACAGCTGCAAGTCTTTTTGGGTATTTCTTTACCAGCTTTGCACATCGAGAGTGACATTTTTGTCCATTCTTCTTTGCAAAATAGCTCAAGCTCTGTCAGACAGATGGATGGAGAGTGTCTGTAAACATAGTTACATAGTAGGTGAGATTGAAAAAAGACACAAGTCCATCAAGTCCAACCTATGTGTGAGATTATATGTCAGTATTACATTGTATATCCCTGAATGTTGCAGTCTTTCAGGTGCTTATCTAATAGTTTTTTGAAACTATTGATGCCCCCTGCTGAGACCACTGCCTGTGGAAGGGAATTCCATATTCTTGCCGCTCTTACAGTAAAGAACCCTCTATGTAGTTAAGAGGTTAAACCTCTTTTCTTATTTTAATGAGTGGCCACGTGTCTTGTTAAACTCCCTTTCACAAAAAAGTTTTATTTCTATTGTGGGGTTACCGGTATGGTATTTGTAAATTGAAATCGTATCACCTCTCAAGCGTTTCTTCTCCAGAGAGAATAAGTTCAGTGCTTGCAATCTTTCTTCATAATTAATGTTTTCCAGACCCTTTTAATAGCTTTGTTGCCCTTCTTTGTACTTGCTCCATTTCCAGCACATCCTTCCTGAGGATTGGTGCCCAGGACTGGACAGCATACTCCAGGTGTGGCCGGACCAGAGTCTTGTAGAGTGGGAGAATTATAGTTTTTATCTCTGGAGTTAATCCCTTTTTTTAATGCATGCCAATATTCTGTTTGCTTTGTAAGCAGCAGCTTGGCATTGCATGCCATTGATGAGCCTATCGTCTACTAGGATTCCCAGGTCCTTTTCCATCCTAGAAGTTATTGCCCTGCTTAGCTTGGTATCGTTCACAAATACTTGTTACCCCCATCCTCCAGGTCATTTATGAACAAATTAAATAGGATTGGTCCCAGCACAGAACCCTGCAGGACCCCACAACCCACCGCTGACCATTCTGAATATTCCCCATTTATCACCACCCTCTGAACTCGTCCTTGTAGCCAGTTTTCAATCAATGTACTCACCCCTATGGTCCATGCCAATGAACCTTATTTTGTACAGTAAACAGTGGCCTTTATCTAGATGGCAACTCACCTCCTGATTACTGCGAATGATAGTTTTCATTACTAAAATTGTGTGTGTATGTGTATGTGTATGTGTATGTGTATGTGTATGTGTATATGTATGTGTATATGTATGTGTGTGTATATATATATATATATATATATATATAAATATATATATATATATATATATATATATATTGGGGGTTCTTTAGCGTCTGTGTAGAGCATACCAGTGAGCAGAGTCCACGCCAGTCATGCGTTTAAGGGCTTGTTGGCCCACTTTCATTAAAAGAAAGGGAAAAAAAGAAAACAAAGTTCCATAAATGAAAACAAAAGATGGTTTCCCTCGCAGGGGGTTTGAACTGCCAGCAACAAACAAAAGGATATTCAGCCTCCTGGCTTAAACATGCAGCATTGCAAAATACCGAGCCACCTGGCTCTCTTCAGCAGCGGATGCACCACTGCTCAGGCTCCCACATGGAGCTCTCCTGACTACTGTCAGCAACCTCAGACTTAGGTCTCTGGTTCACACAGTGCAGCCTGCACTCTCTGGGTTCTCCCTTGCAAGCCTGGACTCCTCGGGAGGGTGGAGCCCAGAACCATGGTCAGGTGTCTACAAATAGCCCAGCACACACCTGACCAGTCAGTGTGCTGGGGGATCCCAAAACCCGGATCCAGGATTGGGGATTTCATCCCACCCGGATCTCTAAGAAATCCCCGGGCTCCAGGTCCCAAAGTGGATTTTAATAAACATGGAGGAAACTGAAAAGCCAGTTTCCTCCCAAATAAACAAACACCCTGGAGCCCCTCAACCCGCCTGGTTGAGAACCCTGCATCATTTTGCTGGTGGGGTACCACACCACCACAATATATATATATATATATAATATATATAATATATATATATATATATATATATATATATATAATTATCCCCTTTAATGACTAGCGTTCTATTGATGTTAGGCTAACTGGTCTGTAATTCCCAGGAATGTATTTTGGGCCCTTTTTAAATATTGGTGCTGCTTTTCTTCAATCCGTTGGTACCATTCCAGTTAGTAGACTGTCAGAAAAAATTAGGAACAATGGTCTTGCAATTACTTGACTAAGTTCTCCAAGCACCCTCGGATGCAAGCCATCTGGTCCTGGTGATTTATTAATGTTAAGTTTCTCAAGTCTAATTCTAATTCTGTCCTCTGTTAGCCATGAGGGTGCTTCCTGTGATATGTCACAAGGATAAACACTGCAGTTTTTTGGTTACTGAAGCCCCCTGATTCCCTCATGAAGACTGAGGAGAAGAATAAATTCAATACCTTCGCCATCTTCCCATCCTTTGTAACCAGATGTCCTTCCTCATTCTTTATGGGGCCAATATGGTCTGTCCTCCCTTTTTTACTGTTTACATACTTTCTTGGGATTTTTTTTTTTGCTCTCCTCAGCTATGTGTCTTTCGTGTTCTATTTTAGCCACCCTATTGCACCCTTACATTTTACATTTGCGTTAAGCCATCCAAGACTTTTGTTAAATTTATTACCCAATGGGATGCAATGGCTAATGCCCTTATTTAATATGCTCTTAAAGCAAACCAATCTCCCCTCTGTGTTATTTGTTCCTAAGATTTTATCCCAATTTATATCTTCTCGCATGGTTCGTAGTTTAGGGAAGTTGGCTCTTTTGAAATTCAGTGTCTTTGTATTTCCCTTTATATTTCCTATTTCTGTGATTTATCTTAAAGCCAATTGACCTGTGATCGCTGTTCCCTAAATTGCCCCGCATCCGTGATCAGGTCTGTATTGTTGGTAATCAGTAGATCTAGTAACGCTTTATTTATAGTTGGTGCGTCTACCATCTGACCCATGAAATTTACCTGCAAGACATTTAGGAACTGGCGAGCCTTAGATGAATGTGTGGTTCCCTCCACCCAGTCTATGTCTATTTCTTTTTTCAAGAAAGCACCTGAACGACCACAACTTACAGGCATATACAAGGTAATACTGACATATAATCACACACACACACACGATGTCTTTTTTCGACCTCACCTACTATGTAACTATGTATGTCTGGATAATTAAAATCCCCCATTATGATGACACTTTCCATCCTTGTTGCTAATCCAAATCGTGATAGGAGGTCCGCCTCCTTCTCCTCCCTCAGGTTAGGGGGCCTATAGCATACTCCCAGTATTATTTTCCCCTTAGCTTCATCCCTTTTGAAGCTCTACCCATAAGGATTCTACCTCCTCCCTAGCTCCCTTTTTAGTGATGTCATCTCTCACATTTACTTGTACATTATTCTTGATATACAGGCAGACCCCTTCCCTTTGCCACAGATTCTCAATTGGATTTAGATCTGAACTTTGACTGGGTCATTCTAACACATGAATATGCTTTGATCTAAACCATTCCATTGTAGCTCTGGCTGTATGTTTTGCGTCGTTGTCCTGCTAAAAACCTTCGCCCCAATCTCAAGTCTTTTGCAGACTCTAGCAGATTTTCTTCTTGGATTGCCCTGTATTTGGCTCCATCCATCTTCCCATCGACTCTGACCAACTTCCCTGTCTCTGCTGAAGAAAAGCATCCCTACAACATGATGCTGCCACCACCATATTTCACAGTGGGGATGGTGTGTTCAGGGTGATGTGCAGTGCACAAAGTTGTCGGAATTTCCGATCGCCAAGACCGGGACTATAAAGGGAAGTTCAGCACCACGTGCAGCACCCTTTGGGCTCTTTCTGCTGATCTTATGTTTATCGCGTGTTAGTAGAAGTTTGCTTAGAGACGATTCATGCTTTTCAGACTTGTGCTTCAGATCGTTACTGCTCTTCAGTTTGTGCTTGTCGTGCGTATCGGTTAAGTCAGCAGATAGAGGATTGGTATCAGCTGACTTAGCTGTTGGGGGGAGGGTTCCTAATGAGTTTGGGCCAAAAAAAAAAAGCCTCTGGCACTCTGCATGAATTGAAGGACACAAATAATATTTGGACAGATTTTAGGGGGTGTTTAGGGGAAAGCACTACTATGGAGATGACAAAATACATTGCTAAGTGACTAGGCTATAGGTGCATGGGCCCAGGAGAGCATGCTGGGGAGGTTAGTGAAGGCAAATATGCATGAAGGACAAAAAAAAATTACTTTTAAAAAGTTCCAGCATGCATGAGGACAAAGGGGCACAGTATATTACAGCATATTCTAATCATGGTAATTAGGGAATGATGAAAGAAATACATTAGCAAACATTAAATACATATAATGTGATGGTAAAGGAGAAAACTTACCTTCATATAGTCCTTCTGCAGGACCTGGATTATGGCAGAACAGGTCTCTGGGATAATGATCCCCAGAGCCTGGGGGGAGATGCCTGTCGAGAATTTGTGGTCCTGACGGCTTCTCCCCGTCGCCAAGTACCACAATGTGGCGACTAGCCTCTGCTCCGGAGTGATGGCTTGCCTCATGTAGGTATCCTGCCTGCTGATACAAGGGGGTCAGCAAAGCCAACAGACGGTGAAAAACAGGTTCCTTCATCCTGAGAAATTTCCTGAAATCATCAGGATTATTCTCCTGGATCTCACGAAGCAAAGGCATTTGCGAGAATTGGTCACGCTGGAGTAACCAACTCTCGGTCCATGAACTTCTCCTCGCCCTGTTCATGGACTGGGCTTGGGTCAAAGCTAAAAGCCCAAACACCAAGCCCCTGCACAGCACGAACTCTACGACGGGTACGTACACGCAACATAGCTTCAAAATGGTCGGCTGGTCAGAACGGACTAACGCACCGATAAACAGCAAGGTCTGAAAGAACAAACTGAAAACCAGAAACGAGCGGACAATAAGCACTGAGGATCAAAGCGTACTATATATAAATATAGGCCGCAATGACAAACAAATGCGAACTGACTACACGCACTGATAAACGGATACGCACGACAAGCACAAACTGAAGAGCAGTAACGATCTGAAGCACAAGTCTGAAAAGCATGAATCGTCTCTAAGCAAACTTCTACTAACACGCGATAAACATAAGATCAGCAGAAAGAGCCCAAAGGGTGCTGCACGTGGTGCTGAACTTCCCTTTATAGTCCCGGTCTTAACGATCGGAAATTCCGACAACTTTGTGCACTGCACATCACCCTGAACACACCATCCCCACTGTGAAATATGGTGGTGGCAGCATCATGTTGTGGGGATGCTTTTCTTCAGCAGAGACAGGGAAGTTGGTCAGAGTCGATGGGAAGATGGATGGAGCCAAATACAGGGCAATCCAAGAAGAAAATCTGCTAGAGTCTGCAAAAGACTTGAGATTGGGGCGAAGGTTTTCAGCAGGACAACGACGCAAAACATACAGCCAGAGCTACAATGGAATGGTTTAGATCAAAGCATATTCATGTGTTAGAATGACCCAGTCAAAGTTCAGATCTAAATCCAATTGAGAATCTGTGGCAAAGGGAAGGGGTCTGCCTGTATATCAAGAATAATGTACAAGTAAATGTGAGAGATGACATCACTAAAAAGGGAGCTAGGGAGGAGGTAGAATCCTTATGGGTAGAGCTTCAAAAGGGATGAAGCTAAGGGGAAAATAATACTGGGAGTATGCTATAGGCCCCCTAACCTAAGGGAGGAGAAGGAGGCGGACCTCCTATCACGATTTGGATTAGCAACAAGGATGGAAAGTGTCATCATAATGGGGGATTTTAATTATCCAGACATACATAGTTACATAGTAGGTGAGGTCGAAAAAAGACACAAGTCCATCGTGTGTGTGTGTGTGTGTGATTATATGTCAGTATTACCTTGTATATGCCTGTAAGTTGTGGTCGTTCAGGTGCTTTCTTGAAAAAAGAAATAGACATAGACTGGGTGGAGGGAACCACACATTCATCTAAAGCCCCATACACACGCTCGGATTATCCGATGACCAGGTCCGTCGGATCATGTCCGTCATACTTTGTCCGATGTTGGTTTTGCGTACACACGGTCGGACAAAGTTGTCGGAAAATCCGATCATTCTGAACGTGGTGACGTTTGTTGCCTACGACGGGACTACATAGAGGCTAGTAGCCAATAGCTTTGGTCTTGTAATGTGATCTGAGCATGCGTAGCACTTTGTCCGTCGGACAACGGTACACACGATCGGATTTGGTGTGATCGGACCGTGTTGTCGGAAAATCTATCCAGCAGGAGATAGGACTTTGTCCGTCGGACAATCCGACGTACACTGTCCGATGGTGCATACACACGGTCGGATTTTTCAACAACATTGTCCGATCGGACAGAATCCATGCGAAAATCCTACCGTGTGTATGGGGCTTTAGGCTCGCCAGTTCCTAAATGTCTTGCAGGTAAATTTCATGGGTCAGATGGTAGACGCACCAACTATAAATAAAGCGTTACTAGATCTACTGATTACCAACAATACAGACCTGATCACGGATGCGGGGCAAT
Organism: Lithobates sylvaticus; assembly: GCA_028564925.1. Taxonomy (NCBI): domain Eukaryota; kingdom Metazoa; phylum Chordata; class Amphibia; order Anura; family Ranidae; genus Lithobates; species Lithobates sylvaticus. The sequence continues at coordinate 289,201,492 of CM053030.1, forward strand.
TTAGGGAACAGCGATCACAGGTCAATTGGCTTTAAGATAAATCACAGAAATATAAAGGGAAATACAAAGACACTGAATTTCAAAAGAGCCAACTTCCCTAAACTACGAACCATGCGAGAAGATATAAATTGAGATAAAATCTTAGGAACAAATAACACAGAGGGGAGATTGGTTTGCTTTAAGAGCATATTAAATAAGGGCATTAGCCATTGCATCCCATTGGGTAATAAATTTAACAAAAGTCTTGGATGGCTTAACGCAAATGTAAAATGTAAGGGTGCAATAGGGTGGCTAAAATAGAACACGAAAGACACATAGCTGAGGAGAGCAAAAAAAAAAAAATCCCAAGAAAGTATGTAAACAGTAAAAAAGGGAGGACAGACCATATTGGCCCCATAAAGAATGAGGAAGGACATCTGGTTACAAAGGATGGGAAGATGGCGAAGGTATTGAATTTATTCTTCTCCTCAGTCTTCATGAGGGAATCAGGAGGCTTCAGTAACCAAAACTGCAGTGTTTATCCTTGTGACATATCACAGGAAGCACCCTCATGGCTAACAGAGGACAGAATTAGAATTAGACTTGAGAAACTTAACATTAATAAATCACCAGGACCAGATGGCTTGCATCCGAGGGTGCTTGGAGAACTTAGTCAAGTAATTGCAAGACCATTGTTCCTAATTTTTCCTGACAGTCTACTAACTGGAATGGTACCAACGGATTGAAGAAAAGCAGCACCAATATTTAAAAAAGGGCCCAAAATACATTCCTGGGAATTACAGACCAGTTAGCCTAACATCAATAGAACGCTAGTCATTAAAGGGGATAATTTATATATATATATATATATATATATATATATATATATATATATATATATACATACATATACACACATATACACATACACATACACACACAATTTTAGTAATGAAAACTATCATTCGCAGTAATCAGGAGGTGAGTTGCCATCTAGATAAAGGCCACTGTTTACTGTACAAAATAAGGTTCGTTGGCATGGACCATAGGGTGAGTACATTGATTGAAAACTGGCTACAAGGACGAGTTCAGAGGGTGGTGATAAATGGGGAATATTCAGAATGGTCAGCGGTGGGTTGTGGGGTCCTGCAGGGTTCTGTGCTGGGACCAATCCTATTTAATTTGTTCATAAATGACCTGGAGGATGGGGTTACCAGTTCATTCACTGTATTTGTGAACGATACCAAGCTAAGCAGGGCAATAACTTCTAGGATGGAAAAGGACCTGGGAATCCTAGTAGACGATAGGCTCATCAATGGCATGCAATGCCAAGCTGCTGCTTACAAAGCAAACAGAATATTGGCATGCATTAAAAAAAGGGATTCACTCCAGAGATAAAAACTATAATTCTCCCACTCTACAAGACTCTGGTCCGGCCACACCTGGAGTATGCTGTCCAGTCCTGGGCACCAATCCTCAGGAAGGATGTGCTGGAAATGGAGCAAGTACAAAGAAGGGCAACAAAGCTATTAAAAGGGTCTGGAAAACATTAATTATGAAGAAAGATTGCAAGCACTGAACTTATTCTCTCTGGAGAAGAAACGCTTGAGAGGTGATACGATTTCAATTTACAAATACCATACCGGTAACCCCACAATAGGAATAAAACTTTTTTGTGAAAGGGAGTTTAACAAGACACGTGGCCACTCATTAAAATAAGAAAAGAGGTTTAACCTCTTAACTACATAGAGGGTTCTTTACTGTAAGAGCGGCAAGAATATGGAATTCCCTTCCACAGGCAGTGGTCTCAGCGGGGGGCATCAATAGTTTCAAAAAACTATTAGATAAGCACCTGAAAGACTGCAACATTCAGGGATATACAATGTAATACTGACATATAATCTCACACATAGGTTGGACTTGATGGACTTGTGTCTTTTTTCAATCTCACCTACTATGTAACTATGTTTACAGACACTCTCCATCCAGTCTGACAGAGCTTGAGCTATTTTGCAAAGAAGAATGGACAAAAATGTCACTCTCGATGTGCAAAGCTGGTAAAGAAATACCCAAAAAGACTTGCAGCTGTAATTGCTGCGAAAGGTGGTTCTACAAAGCACTTTCTCATGGGCTGAATTCAAATGCACGCCACGCTTTTCACATATTTATTTGTAAAAAATGTTAAAAACCATTTTTCATTTTCCCTCCACTTCACAATTATGTGCCATTTTGTGTTGGTCTAGCACATAAAATCCCAATAAAATACATTACATTAACCACATTACATTAACCACTTGCCGACCTCCTTCCACATATACACGATCGTGGTACAGAGGCAGAACGGGGATCTGCCTATGTAAATAAGGCTGATCCATGTTCTGACAGGGGACAATACTGAGATCTGCTGTTCCTAGTGATCAGGAACACCGATCTCTGTGTTGTCCCAGTAAAGCCATCCTCCACACATTACACACCCAGGGAACAGTTAACTCCTTCCCTGACAGTGTAATTTATACATTAATCAATGCATTTTTTTTTTTAGCACTGGTCACTGTAATAATGTCACTGGTACCCAAAATGGGGCACTTATGCCACGTACACGCGACCGGACTTTCCGGCAGACTAGGTCCGACAGTCTTCCCGACGGACTTTCCGAACGAACGGACTTGGCCACACACAAACGGACTAAGTCCGTTCGAAAATCCGTTAGTTTTGAACGTGATGACGTAAACAGGACTAAAAAGAAGAAGTTCAATAGCCAGTATCCAATAGCTTCCCTTGCGTCGTATTTGGTCCGTCGGATAGGAATTCCCGATATGAATTGAGTCCGTCAGACAGATTTGAAACATGTTCTATTTCTAGGTCCCTCAGATTTTTTTAATAAAAAATGATCGGATTAGCCCACACATGATCGGATTGTCTGACGGACTAATTCCATCGAACCTAGTCTGCCAGAAAGTCTGGTCGTGTGTACGCGGCATTAGTGTCAGATTTGCCTGCCGCAATGTCGCAGTCCTGCTAAAAATCGCAGATTGCCGCCATTAACAGTAAAAACAATTAAAAAATAAAATAAAAGTCCATAAATCTATCCCATAGTTTGTAGATGCTATAACTTTTGCGCAAACCAATCAATATACGCTTATTGCTTTTTTTTTTTTAACCAAAAATATGTAGAGGATCACATATTGGCCTAAACTGATAAATTAATAATAAAACAAATAGTAAATTTGTTTTATATTTTTTTCTTGGATATGCATCAGCAAAAAGCAAAAAATATTTTTTTCCCCCAAATTTTCTGTTTTTTTTTTTGTTTATAGCGCAAAAAATAAAAACCGCAGGAGGTTATCAAATACCACCAAAAGAAAGTTCCATTTGTGGGAAAAAGGACATAAATTTTGTTTGGGTACAACATCGCACGACCGCTCAATTGTCAGTTAAAGAGACACAATGCCATATCGCAAAAAAATGGCCTGGTCATTTAGGGGGTAAATCCTTCCGGGGCTGAAGGTATTGGTACTTTTGGCAGTGTGGGCAGCATCTCCATAAAGCTTGTGTCTCTCATCTTCCTCTTGACAATACCCCACAGATTCTGGCCAATCAAGCACAGTGATACCATGATCATTAAACCAGGTATTGATACTTTTGGCAGTGTGGGCAGGGGCCAAGTCATGCTGGAAAATGAAATGAGCTTCTCCATAAAGCTGGTGAGGGAAGCATGAAGTGTTCTAGAATTTCCTGGTAGAGGGCTACGCTGACTTTGGACTTCATAAAACACAGTGGACCAAAACCAGCAGATGACATGACTCCCCAAACCATCACAGACTGTGGAAAATTTGACATTTTATTTGGAAATCAAGGTCCCAGAGTCTGGAGTTCGAGTGGAGAGGCACAGAATCTAAGTTGTATGAGGTACAGTGTGAGGTTTCCACAGTCAGTGATGATTTGTGGAGCCATGTCATCCGCTGGTGTTGGTCCACTGTATTTTATCAAGTCCAAAGTCAGTATAGCCCTCTACCAGGAAATTCTAGAGCACTTCAGGCTTCCCTCTGCTGACCAGCTTATGGACATAAGGATTTCATTCTCCAGCAAGACTTGGTACTTGCCCACACAGCCAAAAAGTATCAATACCTGGTTTAATGATCATGGTATCACAGTGCTTGATTGACCAGAATCTGTAGGGTATTGTCAAGAGGACGATGAGAGGCGCCAGACCTAACAAAGCAGATGAGCTTACAGCCACTAGCAAACAAACCTGGGCTTCCAGAACACCTCAGCAAATAGAGATAGAATACAGCCAAGCTAGTGATGAAAACAGCTTGGAGCTGAAATGCCATCCGCGGACTGGCACATCTCCTGGACTGGCTCCTATGATATACAAAAACATTTGAGAAGCACACCCTAATGCGTTTAGATTCAAGATGGTGCTGCCATAAGACCAATGAACAATTACGAACATATTACAGTGCACACATTCAGCCTGGGTTCACACCTATGCGAATTCGCAGCGGCCTACTACGCTGCGAATTCGCAGGACATTTCAAAATACATTGATTTTAATGAGGCATGTTCACATATCTCTGGTGCATGCGCACTGCGCATTGCAGAAAAACTGTGTGCGATTTTTGGCCAGTGCTGTGCGGCTCAGGTGCGAATTCAGGCCCATTATCTTCTATGGGCACGCATCTGATTCGCAGCTGGCTTGCGTTCTGAACAGAAATTCGCGCCACTCCAACACCTCCCCCTCTTCCTGTTCCTCCCCTGTGTGTTTTGAAATCCGGACTGGAACCAGCATGGCGAAAAGAGGACGAAAAGCGGCATCAAAAGGCGAAAGAATCTGTGGATTGTGAGGAGTTGATCAGACTTGTGAGGGAGAAACCGATGATTTATGACACCCGGCATCCTAAATATAAGGACAACGTTGTAAAAAAACGTGCATGGCTGGAAATTGCTAGAGACCTCTTGCCAGAGTGGAGCAGGTGCTCTTCACAAGTTCAGGCTGACAAATGTAAGTTTTTTTATTACCTTTCACTACCTGTAGGTGCTGTCCTGTATTTTTTATATGGTGTACATTTTTTTAATTTATTATATTTGAAAAAAACAGCATATGGTCACCCCAAAATCTGTACTAGGCCACATGCTGTAAACATTGTGCACATAACAGCTTTATATAGCGACGGAGGAGTCCCTAAATAAATGCATATTCTTAGAATTTGTAAGGTTAGCAATATGATATACACCACAAGTGAGCTAAAAAAGTTTTATTTATCATGGCCAAAATTACAGCAAACATTTTTCATACAGCACACTTAAGCCCCATACACACGGTCGGACAATCCGCGGACCAGGTCGGTCGGATCCTGTCCGTCATACTTTGTCTGATGTTGGTTTTGCGTACACACGGTCGGACAAAGTTGTCGGAAAATCCGATCATTCTGAACGTGGTGACGTTTGTTGCCTACGACGGGACTACGTAGAGGCTAGTAGCCAATAGCTTTGGTCTTGTAATGTGATGTGAGCATGCGTAGCACTTTGTCCGGTCGGACAACCGTACACACGATCGGATTTGGTGTGATCGGACCGTGTTGTCGGCAAATCTTTCCAGCAGGAGATAAGACTTTGTCCGTCGGACAATCCGATGTACACTGTCCGATGGTGCATACACACGGTCTGATTTTTCAACAACATTGTCCGATCGGACAGAATCCATGAAAAAGTCCGACCGTGTGTATGGGGCTTTAGCATTATATTATCATGCCTTTACAAAAAGAAAACAAATACATATTTTTTTTTTAGTCAATAGAATTCATCTGCCAAGGCACCTCCCCAGCTGGTGACAAAAAAAATTCTTAAATTCATCACGAATAAGTGTACCAGTAGTGGTGATCCTAGTAATATTCAAATGTGCTGCCTCCATGTTATGGCTCAGGGAATTCTCAAAAAGATAGCCATCTCGTTCACGCACATAGTTGTGCAGTGCACAGGCTGCTTTAATCGCACTGATTGCATGATCAATACTGGAGGTTGATAGAAGTATGCATGAATCTCCACTTATTGCAAAGAATTACAAATGCACATTCTACTACTCGTCGTGCCCTAGTCAGCCTATAACTGAACCCTTTTTTCAGTTGTCAGAGAGCGACTTGAAAAAGGCCTGAGCATGTTCTGGGAAAGTGCGATCATCTCCGACAAATACATGTGGGAGGGGAGGCTCTGTAGTCCCAGGCAGGGGAGAATCATTGGGCAAGTCTAGTGTATTGTCACGCAGCATGCGGCCAACTGAGGAATGTGAAAATATACTAGAATCTGAGCTGCTGCCATAAGAACCCACATCAATATAAATTTTTTTTATAATTTGCATCTGCCACTGCCATTAATACCAACGAAAAATATTTTTTTATAATTAAAATATTGGCTCCCACTAGCTGGAGGCAAGACAGTTGGGGAAGTTGCATCGCTCCAGAATAGGTCCGCTACCATCAACCATTCTTGTTTTTTGGGCTTCTTCATAACCATATCCTTCAGTTCTTCCCATATGACTAGGCAGGTATCCTGAACTATGCCACTAATCGTTGATTTTCCAACCTTGAATTCATAGTGCAAACTTCCAAAGGAATTTCCTGTTGCCAAGTACCTATAAAAAAAAAAAAAAATTTTAGTGCACTACTTACAGACAAGATGGCATAGCATGCGTGATGCTTACAGAAAATATATGCGGCACCTCAAAGAAACAAGGAGTGGTTCGGGGGCAGCGCCTAGGGTACCCTATATGTTTGCCAGGGACTTGGATTTTCTGTAACCCATTGTGGAGATGAGGGAGTAAGTTTTCATTTAGATCATCTATGTATCGCACAATCTGTTAACAATGAATATGCCTAGTTAATTGATAAAATTTTTACAATATAAAAACAGGACAGAAGCTAGTTGGGAGGAGCAAGATGTTTTTGATGAAGAAGCAGAACAACAAACAGAGGAGGAAGCACCCATTGATGTTCCAGAAGACAGAGGAATTATCACTAATCCAAACATCTTCCAATCTCTGGGAAACAAATCCAGATGAACAATGTGCAGTGGCAGAGGCTGTCCCTGGGACATCCTCTGCTCCTGCACACATTCTTCAGCCTGGCAAAGTGCCACGGAGGCGCCCAGCACTATCCCAACCTGACCTAAGCGAGCGATTATTAGAAATGTTAAAAAACATGACAGAAAAGGTGGATGCATTTTTATGTCCCGATACAATCCTGGCCCTCAGTTTTGTCCCACTAATTAAAAAAGGTACCCCCAGAGCGTTACTATGAAATGCAAAAAAATATAGAAAAAATGCTGCACTCCTCCCAGCCACAGGAGGAAGCTGCATTTAAATACCCACATGTGCCCCAACCAAGACCTCCCCTTAACTACCCAAGATACATGCACTACCCTGAGCAGCAACGCCACCCTTACCCCTATAATCCACCAATATATCCCTCAAGTTATGACAAGCCAATCTCCAGATATGAAGTGCCACACAGTAACCTTCCCTATCCCATCCCATCCCCACTTCCTTCAATTAGGGCCCCCCCCCCAAACTCAGGGTATGCATGTGCCAAGTCAACATGGGGAGGCTAGGCCTGCTCCCCACACTGCCAGTGATGACCCAGCTTCCGCAACTCAATACTCCTATGAGGCCCCTTTCCCAAAAACATATCAGAATCTGTGATGAGGTCTGTTCAAGGTTAAGGACCAACATGACACATTTTGATAAAACATGGAAGAGGCCTACTTGACAGGCAAGTTTATTTTTTAAGTTATTTCAGAGTTTTTTTTTTTCAAAACTCTTTATTACAAAATGTTCCTTACATAATACATTGCATTGTACATTTTTATATACTTTTACAATTCTTTATATAATACAAATTATAATTACATTTTCTCCTCTCATTCATTCCATTCTCTCTCATCCTCTATGGTCACCTTATACTATGTTTTCGGGTGTTCCTATATCCACTGTTAACCATGTTCTATTCCACTTTGCCCATATATTTTCATATCTTCGCCCATTTCCCCTTTGTTCATACATTATTTTTTCGTAGGGTAGGACCTGGTTTACTGCTCTCACCCATTGGGTTACTGTCGGGGGATATGGCTGAATCCATTTTTCTATTTGTTTTCTTGCCAGAAACAGTACCTCCCTTATGGTATTATTGTCTCTATTATCTCTCTCTTCCCTCAATATCCCCAATAAACATAATTCCATCGTAGCCATAAAAGGTTTATTCAAAACTTTTCCTATTTTCCTAGCTACCTGTTGCCAATATTTTCCTATTTTACCACAATACCACATTACGTGAAGAAAGTCTGCTCCCCCCTGCCCACATCTAGTACATCTTGGTTCAGTCATCCTCCCCATTTTATACAGTCTATTTGGAGCCAAGTACGTCTGATGTATTATATTCATCTGTATTATCCTATTGTTCATTGCGGGGGATACCTTCAGATGGGAAGTGCAGGCTTCATCCCATTCATGATCGCTCATGTCTGGGATAGCCGCCTATCCTAGCTGGGATAGCCGCCTAGTTATTTCAGAGTTAATTTATGTTTTATACATGGGTAAATTTTATATTTTTTTCATATTTTATGATACGTGAATAAATACTTCTTCCACCATTTTTTGTGGCGTCATATTTTTAAAAATACACAGGTTAAAAATTATTATTATTACATTAATGTGATCAATAATCATTTAGCAGGCTGGATACTTGTTCTGAAGCACGTGTTCTGACGCTCCAAGCGAGGGGAGATTAAGCCAAGCAATTCGTCAAAACTAAGTCAAAAAATATTAAATTAATACACACATGTGTGAAAAACATTTGGGCCTACTGTATAAAAAAAAAAAAAAAAAAAAAAAAAGTGTAAGGTAAGTGGTTAAGGACATTATTTCTGGTAACAAGGCATGCATCCTTAGTTACAATATAATTATGGTTAAATAAGTGGGCAAAAAAAAAAATGCATATGGGTCCTCATTTCAACAGAGAATAAGCCACTGGCCTTTGAATTTAACAATAACAATTGTCTGATCCAAAAATGCTAAACAAAGCTGCGTTGCAACACCACCACCCACAAAGCACCTTGTCACCAGCAAATTGGGGCCAAGGTGTTTGGGGGGTAAAATATCCAAAAAACACATGTTAAGGGTATATGACCTGGTTTGCACCAGGGGGGGGGGGGGGGTGCTAGCTGATGCTCATTTTGTGCCCTTTAGGCTGCATGCTCAAATAATGTACAGTTTGTATTTTGTGGGGGGGGGGGGGGGAAAACGCTTATTAGTTACAATAATCTTAGAATGACATAATCACACATAGGTTAGACTGGATGGACTTGTGTCTTGAAAATATAAAAACACACTATACATCAATGGCTACAAATAAAGTATGGTTTGGATGAAAAATTACTCACCTACTTATTGACATGCGTGTGAAATTGAAAATTTTTTCTTCATGCCCACGGAGGTGCCCATACAAGATCATGAACTGGCCTCTCTCTTCACGATTTGCAATGATGGGATGAACCCAGTATCTTCTCCTCATCCTTCTCCTATTCTCTTCTTCAAGCAAGATTGCTGCTGTTGCAACAACAACTGTTGGCATTATCATAGGCAGAGCAGCACACATTTTGCAAAGAAACACAAAACACATACTACAGACTGCTGGACAACCAGGAAGTATACACAAACATCCCAGGTTTTATTAGCAGCCAGACAATGAGAAAAAGTGCTTGGCTAGCTAAAAATTTGCAACTCTAAATAGACAGGAAGGGTTACTAATGAATTTGCAGCTGATTCGCACCTAAAACACTGACAAACCGCAGAACAACAGACGTTTCAGTGCACAGTCATACGGACATTAAATTTGCACCGCACTGGTGTGAAGCAGGCTCAAGAATAACATTTACTGCAGGGCTAGTTAAAAACACCTGAACATATTTAAAAAATACAGGGGTTTGGTCACACTATATGGTTATATAGTGCTAAGCCCACTTACTGCGACAAAGTACCCCAAATTAGTGGGTCCTACCCTAGTAAAAGAATGAAAGATCCTTTGTCTCAACCATGGGAGCCAAACTCCTAGGAGGAGGAGGAGGAGGAGGAGGATATAACCCAAAAAACCTGGTAAGGGTTTAGAGCAGGGGTCTCAAAGTGGCGGCACTCCAGCTGTTGTGAAACTACAAGTCCCATGAGGCTTTGCAAGGTGGACAGTTACAAGCATGACTCACTCAGACAGAGGCATGATGGGACTTGTAGTTTTGCAACAGCTGGAGGGCCGCCACTTTGAGACCCCTGGTTTAGAGGGCTTATGGCAGCACCATCTAAACGCATTAGGGTGTGCTTCTTAAATATGTTTTTGCATGTTTTAATAAACCCTGACCAGGTTTTTTTTGGGTTATAGCACCCCTCCCCCTTTTCATTACCTCTTGGGATTCTTTTTGCTCTCCTCTGCTATGTGTCTTTCGTGTTCTATCATAGCCACCCTAATTGCACCCTTACATTTCTTGTTGCATTCTATATAAAAGTTTGAATGCTGATTATAATCCCTCAACCTTGTATTTTTTTAAAGGCCTCCTCTTTTGCTTTGATATGCATTTTTACATTCAAGACTGTTGTTCGCTCTTTTAAATTTTTACCTACTGGCTAATGCCCTTATTTAATATGCTCTTAAAGTGAACCCATCTCTCCTCCGTGTTCTTTGTTCCTAAGATTTTATCCTAATTTATATCTTCTTGCAAGGTTCATAGTTTAGGGAAGTTGGCCCTTTTGAAATTCAGTGTCTTTGTATTTCCCTTACGTTTCCTATTTGTGTGATCTATACTGAAGCCAACTGATCTGTGATCGCTGTTCCCCGAATTGACCGGTATTTCCACATCCATGATCAGGTCTGTATTGTTGGTAATCAGTAGATCTAGGAACGCTTTTTTTCTAGTTAGTGCATCTACCATCTGACCCATGAAATTGTCCTGCAAGACATTTGGACTTCATTGGACTTTCTTGCTAAAATTCTGACAGACCTAGAAATAGAACAGGTTTCAAATCTTTCCGCCGGAACCAGTTCCTATCGAGAAAACCGCTCGTCTGTGTGCTGTTCCGAAGGACCAAAAACGGCACAAGGGCAGCTATTGAACTTCCTTTTTCTAGTCCAGTCGTACGTCATGTTCTAAACGATCGTGTGTAGGCAAGTCCGTTTCGGTGGACCGCCGTCAAAGTCCTTCGGAGTTCAGTCCGCGGCATTAGACGAATGCATGTTTCCTTTCCGCCCAGTCTATGTCTGGATAATTAAAATCCCCCATTATGATAAAACTTCCTATCCCTGGTGCTAATCCAAATTGTGATAGGAGGTTCGCATCCCCCTCCTCCCTCAGGTTAGGGGGCCTATAGCATACTCCCAGTATTTTCCCCTTAGCTTTATCCCTTTGGAGCTCTACCCATAAGGTTTCCACCTCCTCCCTAGCACCCTTAGTGATGTCATCTCTCACATTCACTTGTACATTATTCTTGATATACAGGCATAATCCTTCCCCTTTTTTTACCCTCTCTATCCCTGCGATAAAGGGTTTACCCTTGAATAGTTGCCAGCCAATCATGAGATCTGTTGAACCAAGTCTCTGAAATTCCCACAAAATTCAAATCCTCCTCGTACAACAGTATCTCTAGTTCACCCATCTTGTCCGCCAGGCTCCTGGCATTGGTGAACATGCCACGTAGTTTAGACCGGTCGCATACTATCCTCTTATTGGGTGTTCTGAGATTGCAACTAGGACTTGTTACTATACTTACCTTGGGTTTATGCGCTTTAGTCAACCTACCACTAATGCTTAAAAACCTCTCTAACTTTTTGGCCATCTTTACTCCTAGCAGATATTCACCCTCCTCATTTAGGTGCAGCCCGTCCCTTCTATAGTACTGGTGACCGACAGAGGTTGACCCAGTCCTCCAGGAACCCAAACCCCTCCTTACTACACCAGCTCTTCAGCTACTTGTTTAATTCCCTAATCTCCTTCTGCCTTTCTGGTGTGGCTCGATGTACCAGTAGTATTCCTGAGAATACTACCTTGGAGGTCCTTTTCCTCAATTTAGCTCCCAAGTCCCTAAAATCGTTCTTTAGGACACTCCATCTGCCTCTGACTGTCATTGGTGCCAACGTGCACCATGACAGCTGGGTCTTTCCCAGCCCCTCCCAGTAATCTGTCCACCAAATTCGTGATGTGCCGAACCCGAGAACCCGGTAGACAGCATACAGTTCAGCGCTTCAGGTCTTTGTCACAGAGTGCCCCCTCTGTCCTAAGAATAGAGTCCCCTACCACCAGAAACTGTCTATCCTTTCCCTTCTCACTGGAGGAGTGCTTCCCCTGGCAGCTAGGAGAGTCCCTCAGCTCCAGCAGTGTCACTCAATGGAGCGTACTTATTGGAATGCTCCAGCGCAGGATCGGCCTCCCTGGCACTTCCCCCTCTATCCTGACTGTCATCCATCTACTCTTTTCTGGTGCCTGCACCTCTGTCTTCACCCGCCTCTGTGCTGGCCCCTGCCGTCACCTGCTGGGTACGTTCCCAGCTCTCCTTTAGTATAGAGGGTCTTCATAGTGCTGACAGTTGCTTCCCTAGATTCAGAACCTTGGCTTCCATTGATCAGATAATCAAGGTATGCACACATGCCACAACATGTAAACCGAGTCGCATCTCCACACCCGCCGGGCATTGTACCTATCAATTTAATGAGGATTGGGATTATACCCTGTCCAAATTACCCAACATCTAGCTTCCAAAGTGGTAATAGATATCACTAAGCACAGTTGTGATAATTGTGTTCACTGCAATGTGGGTTTTGACTTATTGATTTTATTATTTCAAATTGTGCTACACTGTACATTTGCGTTTTATAATTTTGGGAGATTGTGGTGGAATGACTTTATTGTGGGAGCAGCAATTTAGTTTTTTTTGTTGTTGTAGGGGCACAGAGGAAGGTTGCGCTAATTGCTTTTGATTTTTTGTAGATGTACTACAAAAAGCCACAGTGACCATGACTGTATGAAACCCTAAAAGTATTTTGACTGAAAAATTTATTTTTATACCCACTAGGGTAAACTAAGTTTAAATGGGTTGAAAGACTCAGGCTACAAAAATATTATAAATATATCCACTGGAATTCACATTACCTTTGAACCTATGTTGCAGATCATAGAGCCTTAGAAAGTTTACTACTATCCCACAGAATCAAATATATGGCTAGTGGATGGATAAGCCATCCAGGCACTACATAGGACCGTGATACTGAACAACAATATCTATAAAGAGTTGTTGATTAGGTAGCACTGATCACAGCCATCTAATAGTTGGTGTTGAAGAATGAGACAAAAATTATAAAATTGTGGTTTAAGGGTCATTGCTAAGGGAAACCAGAATCAAGATTCCAAATCAGAGCATTAGCTAAACACATAGGAATCAAAGCAATTTAAAGGCAGGTAGATTTCAAGTGAAGTCGGTAACCGAGATCAAATTGATAAACAGCAGATTTCCACACACAACAGTGCTGATGAGGCTGAACTGATGGGCACTGAGGCGGCAGTGGCACTGAGAGGTGGCACAAATGGGCACTGATAGGCAGTACTGATATACACTGGTAGGCGCTGCTTAGCAGCAGTGGATATCTGTGTGCGGGACTGATGTCCCTCTGACAGAAGTCAGTAATGAGCATCATCTTTTCTCCTCACGTGGTTAGCGTGAGGGGGAAAAAAAGCTGATTTCAATCTTCTGATCACCACATGATCAGCTGTCATTGGCTGACAGCTGATCACATGGTAAGGGGCTGGCGTTCTATCGAATAGTGCCCGCCGTGGAAAAGTGCCTACGCGTGACATCACAATAGCGCATGCGCACATTATTAGATTGTAAGCTCTTCTGAGCAGGGCCCCCTTAATCCTCTTGTATTTTATTGTATTATAACTGTATTGTCTCCCTTTTAATATTGTAAAGCGCTGCGTAAACTGTTTGGCGTTATATAAATCCTGTAATAAATAATAAATAAATTGTAGGAGGCATTTTTTGATGGGAGATAGCATTTGACGGGCAGAGTTGAAAGCTATGCAAACAGCAGAGGGAGACCGTAGTTGTCAGATTGGGCCTTGCTGTTGCAGGGCTTGTTTACAGTATGCTCAGATCGGGGTTTGTCTGTTTTGCAGGGCGGGTTCGGTGTGTTAAACGGTCTCCTTCCGCTGTTTGCATAGCTTTCAATACTGCCCGTCAAAAAATGCATCCTATGATGTGCGCATGCACTATGGTGACGTCACGCCAGCTGATCAGAAAATCAGCTGGAGCGCCCTGCCGTACTGCGCATACGTGGGCACTTTTTGATTGAGGGCACTATTCGATAGAACACTGATATCAGCCCCTTACTCTGATCTGTGATTAGCTGAGTCTCATTGACTCGCTGATCACAGAGCGCGCCGCAACAGATGGCAACATGGTAGAATTTTTGTTTATTGTAGTTGCTGCCATCATTTTATCACTACACTAGGGATGCAGGAGGACATTTGCCAACTGAGACTAAGAGACAATATCCAAAAAGAGGAGATTGGCTGATGTAACAGAAAGGTTGTATGGACAGAAGCGGCTCTATAATTAGGCGGTGGCCTAAGGCCCCACCCTCACAGGGGCCTCGCCGCCGCCTAATTTGCATATTGCAGTGTTTAACACTACTCGATCTACCCGTCAATCACAGACAGCTGACGGGTAGATCGAGTAGCGTGGGAAGTGGCTGTAATAAGTCCTTACTATAATCTCTCATGTCACGCTGCTCCCCGGCGGCCCCTCCCCTCCTCTCGTCCATCCCAGGTGATCTCACAAGCATACAATGAGAGGAGAGGAGAGGAGGGGAGAGGAGAGGAGGGGCCGCCGGGAAGCAGCGTGACATGAGAGATTACAGTGAGGACTTATTACAGCCGCTTCCCGCGCTACTCTGCATTTAAAAGGAAACAAAGGAAAGTGTGCTCTGCTGTGCCCAGTACTCTGATTTGCCCTGTGCCCAGTACCCTGATGTGCCCTGCTGTTCCACATACCCTTTGCCCATGCCCTGCTGTGACCCCCTACCCTGATGTGACCAATACATAGGAATCAAAGGAATACATAGGAATCAAAGCAATTTAAAGGCAGCGAGGACTTATTACAGCCGCTTCCCGCGCTACTCTGCATTTAAAGGAAACAAAGGAAAGTGTGCTCTGCTGTGCCCAGTACGCTGATATGCCCTGTGCCCAGTACCCTGATGTGCCCCCTAACCTGATGTGCCCTGCTGTTCCACATACCCTTTGCCCGTGCCCTGTTGTGACCCCCTACCCTGATGTGACCAATACCCTGTACCCTGCTGTGCCCGTACCCTGATGTGCCCTGCTGTGCCCCATACTTTGTGCCCTGTGCCCATGCCCTGATGTGCCCCGTGCCCTTGTCCTGTGCCCTGTACCATGCCCCCTGCTGTGTGCCATGTACCCTGCTGTGCGCCCCATGCCCTGCTGTGTGCCTTGTGATAAGCCTTGCTGTGTACCCCATGTTATGCTGGCTTGCCCCATGCCCAGCCGTGAGCCCCTTAAAGTGCCCCATGTTCTGCTGTGAGCCCTATAATGTACCTCATGTTTTGCTGTGTGCCCTGCAATGTGTCCCATGCCCTGCTGTGTGTCCAATGCCCTGCTGCGAGACCCATAATGTGCCCAATGTTCTGCTGTGTGCCCCATAATGTGCCCAATGTTCTGCTGTGTGCCCCATAATGTGCCCAATGTTCTGCTGTGAGCCCCATAATGTGCCCAATGTTCTGCTGTGTGCCCCATAATGTGCCCTGCTCCCCCCCCCCCCATATTGTCTCCTGACCTCCTGTGCTTTGCCCTGCTGTCCCCTGTACACTGCTTATCTCAAGTTAAACCCAGAACTGAGCATCTGTGGGGGGGGGGGGGGGAACAAAAGCACAAGTTTAACATAAAATAGGTAACTTCTAAGATTTGTTTCTATTATTTAAAGTGGTTGTAAACCCTCATGTTTTTTTCACCTATGCATTAGTGTGAAAAAACTTGTCACTCAGCAGACCACCATTTTACTCACCTGAGCCCGTTCATCCCAACGCCGGAGACGCGCTCTACCTCTCTGGCCCGGGGTCTCGGCTCTTGACTGGATAGATTGATAGCAGCGCAGCTATTGGCTCCCACTGCTGTCAATCAAATCCAATGACGCAGGGCTGATTCTGTCATTCTGTGTCTATGGACGCAAATGCTGGACACAGGAGCGTGCCCGCAAGGTAACCCCCAGAGAGAGCGCTTCTCCTAGGTGGTTTCCCAATGCGGGGGGGGGGAGGAGATGCAAGCGCCGTTGGGGGACCCCAGAAAAGGATGATGTTCGGGGCCACCATGTTCAAAACTAACTTCACAGTGGAGGTAATTATATGTTTGTTATTTATTTATTTTCTAAAACAAGGGTTTTCAACCCCTTTAATGCTAATTTTTTTAAATGTTTTTATATCACAGCTCGCTGATCATGCCAATGTTCCGTGAGCTGTAGATCTGAACCCTACAGGTTACAGCCCCACTCCTGAACCCCCAATGATTGCCTTACCCATACCACAGTTCATTTTTAGTATTTTTCCCCTATTATGGGCATGAGTGGGGCCTCATGTCTAAGTTTTGCCTAAGGCTTCTCAAAGTCTAGCGCCACCTCTGTGTATGGATACAATATAACTGCTTTAGAGAAGAGTATCCAGGCTATTTTCATATAAAAATTATTTTCCACGCTTCGTATATCAGTTGCACTTCCAAGACAGTAACTGCTTACTAGATTTCGTAACAGGTCATACATTTTCTATTTTGTCAATTTACAGTGTACTTCCATTTCCCTTGCAAGGGGGAAAAAAAAAAAGTACAAAAGAAGGTCAAGACTAAGTTCTAAACTTGGAGAGATGCCTACAGCCTATAAGTGATACACAGAATCCATATTCAAATATCAGCGCTGCAACATCAGGAAGAGCGATGACAAAATAGAAAAAGCTAACAAGTACCAGCAGCGTACTGGTATGTTGCTGGACTTTGAGTGGTTATACCAGAATGATGCCTGCAGGTTTAGGAATCATCCTGTTATCATTCTTTTCAGCCAGAGGTCGGCTTTTATGTAAAAGCAATCCTAGGGGCTAATTAGCCTCTAGACTGCTTTTACAAGCAGTGAGAGGGAACGCCCCCCCTTCCACCATCTTCCATGGTTTTCTCTGGCTCTCCTGTCCCAACGGGGAACCCGAGAATGCAGCCGGTGGTTTCACCAGCTGACCATAGAGCTGATTGGAAACTAGAATGGCTCCAATCATCTCTATGGCCTAAGAAACTGGAAGCTATCAGCATTTCATGACTTCGCCGGATATAAACAGCGCGAATTGGGAATGCATTTTATAACACCAATCTTGGTGTGGTCAGATGCTTTGAGGGCAGAGGAGAGATATAGGGTCTAATAGACCCCATTTTTAAAAAAATAAAATAAAATAAAAAAAGTGTACCTGTCACAACCTATTGCTATCATAGGGGATATTTACATTCTCTGAGATAACAATAACAATTATTTTAAAAAAATAAATGAAAGGAACAGTTTAAAAAATAAAATAAAAAAATTAAAGAAAAGCACCCCTGCCCCCCCCCCCCCCCCCCTGCTCATGTGCAAAGGCGAATGCAAGCGTCAGTCTGGTGTCATATGTAAACAGCAATTGCACCATGCATGTGAGGTATCACTCCGAATGTCAGATTGAGGGCAGTAATTTTAGCAGTAGACCTCCTCCATAAATCTAAAGTGGTAACCTGTAAAGGCTTTTAAAAATGTATGTAGTTTGTCGCCGCTGCACAATTTTAAAGCATGTGTTTGGTGTCCATGTACTCAGCATAAGATCATCTTTTTTATTTCATCAAACATTTGGGCAATAATAGTGTGCATTAAAAAAAGCGTTTTCTTTCCACAAAAATAGCATTTGAAAAATTACTGCGCAAATACTGTGAAAAAAAAAAAAATTGCAACACCCACCATTTTAATCTGTAGGGCCTTTGCTTTAAAAAGATATATATAATGTTTGGGGGTTCAAGGTAATTTTCTAGCAACATTTTTTTTTCCCCATGTAAACAAAGCGTCAGAAAGGGCTTTGTCTTCAAGTGGTTAGAAGAGTGGGTGATGTGTGACATAAGCTTCTAATGTTGTGCATAAAATGCCAGGACAGTTCAAATGACCCCATTTTGGAAAGTAGACACCCCAAGCTATTTGCTGATAGGCATGTTGAGTCCATGGAATATTTTATATTTTGCCATGATTTCGGGAAAATTACAAAAACTTTTTTTTTTTTGCACAAAGTTGTCACTAAATTATATATTGCTCAAACATGCCATGGGCATATGTGGAATTACACCCCAAAAGACATTCTGCTGCTTCTCCCGAGTACAGGGATACCACATGTGTGAGACTTTTTGGGAGCCTAGCCGTGTATAGGACCCCGAAATCCAATCACAGCCGTCAGGCTTTCTAAGGGCGTAAAATGGTAATATCACTTCCTCACTACCTATCAGTTACGGAGGCCCTGAAATGTCTAGATAGCACAAAACCACCACAAATGACCCCATTTTGAAAAGTAGACACCTCAAGCTATTTGCTGAGAGGCATGTCGTGTCCATGGAATATTTTATATTTTGCCACGATTTCAGGAAATTTACAATACACCCCAAAATGCTTTCTGTTGCTTCTCCTGAGTGCTTGGTTTTTGGGGTCCTATACGTGGCTAGGCTCTTAAAAAGTCTCACACATGTGGTATCCCCATACTCAGGAGAAGCAGCAGAATGTATTTTGGGGTTTAATTCCACATATAACTAGGGATGAGCCGAACACCCCCGGGTTCGGTTCGCACCAGAACCCGCAAACGGACCTCAAGTCCATGCAAACTTAAGAACCCTATTAATTACAATGGACGCGAACGTTCAAAATCAAAAGGGCTAATTTTAAAGGCTAATATGCATGTTATTGTCATAAAAAGTGTTTGGGAACCTGGGTCCTGCCCAAGGGGACATGTATCAATGCCAAAAAAAAAAAAACGGCCGTTTTTTCAGGAGCAGTGATTTTAATAATGCTTAAAGTGAAACAATAAAAGTGTAATATTCCTTTAAATTTCGTACCTGGGGGGTGTCTATAGTATGCCTGTGAAGGGGCGCATGTTTCCTGTGCTTAGAACTGTCCCTGCACAAAGTGTCATTTTTGCAGGAAAAAAAGCTATTTAAAATCACTCGCGGCTAATGAATTGTCGGCTCCCGTAACACAGAGAACAGTCATTCATTGAAAGTCATTTTTAAAAAACAAAAAAAAAGCGTGGGGGTCCCCCCAAATTCAATTACCAGGCCCTTCAGGTCGGCTCTGGATATTAAGGGGAACCCCCCGGCCAAAAAAAAATGGCGTGGGGTCCCCCTCAAAATCCATACCAGATGCTAATCCGAGCACGCAACCTGGCAGGAAAAGAGAGCGCCCCCCTCCCTCCTGAACCGTACCAGGCCACATGCCCCTTAACATTGGGAGGGTGCTTTGGGGTCCCCCCAAAGCACCTTGTCCCCATGTTGATGAGGACAAGGGCCTTGTCCCCACAACCCTGGCCATTGGTTGTGGGGGTCTGCGGGTGGGGGGCTTATCAGAATCTGGATGCCCCCTTTAACAAGGGGACCCCCAGATCCCGCCCCCCCCCCTGTGTGAAATGGTAAGGGGGTACTTTCGTACCCCTACCATTTCACCAAAAAAGTGACAAAAATTGTAAAAATGACAGGAGACGGTCTTTGACAATTCCTTTATTAAAATCTTCTTCTTTCTTCTTTCTTCTTCCTTTCTTCATCCTTCGGTTTCTTCATCTTCTCCTTCCGGAATCTTTTTCCTTTTTCTTCTTCCATCTTCTTCTTCTGATCCGCTTCTTCTTGCTCCGGTCTTCTCGTCCGGCATCTTCTTCCATGGCGTCAGCGTCTCTCCTTGGGCCGCTCCGCGCAATGGGAGGCTCCCGCTGTGTCTGACAGGTCTTTTATAACGGAGGGCGGGGCCACCTGGTGACCCCGCCCCCCTCTGACGTCATGGGGAAAGCCATAGGGAATTCCCCATGACGTCCCCGTGTTATGAAAGTCCTGTCAGACGCAGCGAAGCCTCACACAGCAGGAGCCTCCCATTGCGCGGAGCGGCCCAGAAGAGAACGACACCATGGAAGAAGATGCCAGACGAGAAGACCAGAGCAAGAAGAAGCGGATCGGAGGAAGAAGAAGATGGAAGAAGAAAAAGGAAAAAGATGCCGGAAGGAGAAGATGAAGAAACCGAAGGATGAAGAAAGGAAGAAGAAGGAAGAAGAAAGAAGAAGATTTTAATAAAAGGAATTGTCAAAGACCGTCTGTCATTTTTACCATTTTTGTCACTTTTTTGGTGAAATGGTAGGGGTACTTTTGTACCCCCTTACCCTTTCACACAGGGGGGGGGGATCTGGTATGGTTCAGGAGGGAGGGGGGCCACTCTCGTCCCCCCTCTTTCCCTGCGGCCTGCCAGGTTGCGTGCTTGGATAAGGGTCTGGGGTGGATTTTGAGGGGGACCCCACGCCATTTTTTTTTTTTTTGGGCCGGGGGTTCCCCCAATATCCATAGCAGACCTGAAGGGCCTGGTAATTGAATTTGGGGGGACCCCCACGCTTTATTTATTTTTTATTTTTTTTTGTTTTTTATCAATGACCTTTTTTTTTTTTTTTTTATCAATGACTTTCAATGATTGACTGTTCTCTGTGTTACGGGAACCGGCAATTCATTAGCCGCAGATGGCTGCCTTAGATGACACAACAGGATGAAGAAAGGAAGGAAGGTGTTTTAATGTGATACTGCAATGCTGTACTAACAGCACGCACACACTAATCCCCAGAATCACAGCAGCTAATGTCAGCAGTCAGCAGCACTGCAGAATGGATCACAGCACATAATATCACTGACACGCTGGAACACACTATACAAGGCCGTCGGCGTGGCAGCCTTTTATAGTGTGGGGCGTGTACTAAACCCCCTGAGCTATAATTGGCCACAGGCTCGCCGAACGGGCGAACGCCCGATGTTTGATTCGAACATGGGTTTGAATCGAACACCGGGGCCATCCCTACATATAACCATGCCATGTTTGAGCAATATATCATTTAGTGACAACTTTGTGTAAAAAAAATTTAGATTAAAAAAAAAAAAATTTGAATTTTCCCAAAACTTGTGGCAAAATATAAAATATTCCATGGACTCAACATGCCTCTTAGCAAATAGCTTGAAGTGTCTTCTTTCCACCGCCTGTAGAAACACTACATTCTTGTTTACAATAATGGTTTAAATCGCAGGAAAGTAAAAATAAATCCACCCTTACACAATTGCCTCCGGTACACATGGTAAACCCAAGGCAGAAAAATGAAGAAAAAAAAAAAGGAAAAACCTATAAGCCGTGCACCCTGGACAATAATTAACATGAATAAGTGTGTTCCCACTGCCTGCAAAAGCAATCAAGCTAGTGGGCTGAATGCCATGATTGCTTTTACATGGCAGGGAATCGCCTGCTGAAAAAAATATATATATCTGGAGGATGCCTGCAGCTGCAGACATTATTCAGATATCTCCACTCAAAGTAAATGATGTCATATGACGACATACGGTGGGCAAGTGGTTAAGGTCATGCCAGGTGATCTGTATCATAATGGGAATAGGACATTACTGTTTTATGTCAATTTTAAAATGACTAGCAAGGGCTTTTGTAAAAAAATAAATAAAACTAAATTATAATACTGTGTTTTAAATAGGCCATCCAAACAAATATTTGTAGAATTTAGATGTAGCATTTAGTAGGATACTCTCTTTATACTATTACCTACTAGTAATTATATTTTACTTAATTTCTTCTCTTTAAAAACTTTGGTTTTATATGATTGCTTTTGGTCACACGTGAACTATCTGACTGATTTACTGAAGTCATTAGACTCACTGGGTTAACTCTTCAATTTGTACACTTTAGGAAAATGATTTAATTTTTGAATTAATGAAATTTCTGTATACATGGCTTATTTCTATGCCTGTTAATTGCACTGCTGAGTATATTGAAAGCTGTATGTCAGTATTTTAAGTAAGGTAAATTAATTAAAGTATTTGAAGTAACATGGTACTGTGGACAAAAAAGTTCAACAGATGTACTGTATAGCAGGTGCCATAAAGTGTCTGAAGCCTCCTTGACAACATTGTCTTGCTGCGGTGTAACTACATTTTTCCTCCTCCAACAGGCGGGAAGGAGGCCTGCCGTCCTGGAAGATTTCCCAGAAAGACAATTACCTTTGTACCTTTGTACTTTCTCAAGTCATCTTCCAGGACGGCACACCTGACGGCACACCTGAGAGGATAAACAAGTACCTCAGGCCTACCTTAGGGTGGGACCACTGCAAGTCCCTCTTGGCGAACCTCGGTTCTGCAGTGAGCTTTACCTCCACTCCATATGCTTGATGAAGGTATCTTAGCTGGATCATGCGGCTGATCTGCAGGTCTGCTCCACAGATGTCCCTGCCTTTTCCGCTTCGGATGCAGGCTCTAGGTGGAGTGGGCTCTTAAAGATGGAATCAGAAAACATGTTAAACTTGTAGGTTAGCAATGTTGCCTGTCTCACATCTAACATGGCCTATTACTTAGAACCACTTTGGTGTCTTTATCTTTACGTCAGCAAAGACTAAAGGGAAGCCTACTTAAGTGTAATAGTTTAACAGAAGCTTGATCCCTGGGTTTAAGGCATGCCCAATCTATGGCTTTACTTACGCCTGAGAGCCTACTTCAGGAGATTAAAGACCATAGCAGGAGTAGAACACTCATATTGCTACATCTAGATTTTGCTAAAAGGGCGAAATGAAGGCCATGCACCGAGCCGTAACCTATTTGGTCGGGTATACATCCTTATACTTCATCTTCAGGCCATTATACTCGTCTGAACAGAACTTCCCAAGTTCTTACTAAACAGGGTGATTCATTATCGCCTTCCTCCAGTGTCCCATAACCCTACTGGGCTTCAACCCTAGCCAATGGTTATGGCATCCCTGAATGTAAGGGGTCGAGGCTTTTTGAGATGTGACGTCTGCAGCCAGAACTCCTGGCCCCTCCCCGGAAAAGGCTGAAATACAAAAAGATGATACATGCATTATTAATATCACAAATAAAAAGACCATAGATTGTAAGCACAGCACAATAGATTTAGACAGAAAGGACACAAGCATAGATAACAATGTTATGTATCTGAGTGCGACTAGCTAAACCGACATATCAAATATGGGAAGAGACCCAAATCTGAACCTCAATGTAGACAAACAGTCCTCACAGTCTTGTTTTCTGATGTGCTGCCAAGATGTAAGCATTAAGACACAATCAAACCCTAAGGCCCCTTTCACACCGGGGCGTTTTTCATGCGGTGCAGCGCTAAAAATAGCGCCTGTTCACCGCATGAAAAAATCCGGCCCCTTTAACTCCAGTGTGAAAGCCGGCGGGCTTTCACACTGGAGCGGTGCGCTAGCAGGATGACAAAAAAAGTCCTGCTAGCAGCATCTTTGGAGCGGTATAGGAGCGGTGTGTTCACCGCTCCTATCCTGCGCCTTCCCATTGATTAGAATGGGAAACCGCGGTAAAACCGCAGCAATACCGCCGCAAAGCGCTGCTACGGCGGCACTCTGCGGGGGTGTTTAACCCCTTTTTCGGCCGCTCGCGGGGGGTAAAACCGCACCGCGAGCGGCCGAATACCGCGGTTAAAACGACGGTAAAGCAGCGCTAAATATAGCGCTGCTTTACCGTCACCGCGGCTCCCCGCCCCAGTGTGAAAGGGGCCTAAATGCTGCGTATTTCTGAAGTGCAGCTAGCTAGGTCATAACTGATACAAAAATATAGAAAGGACGGGAACCCCCTTTACTGTGGTGTTTTACTGATGTACAGCAAAACAAAATTATGTTGCGTATTTCTGACGAACCACCAAATACAGTTATAAGATCAATATGAACATGGAAAAAAAAAAAAAAAAAAACACCAACTCCCATGTTGTGCATTTCTGCTGTGCCACAGGGTAAAATATGGAACACAAGACAATTTTTTTCTGTTATGCAGTTCTGTAGTGTAGAGAGATAGAACCAACACAGAGAGGAAACAAGCAACCTGCAGCATTGAGTTTTTCTGAAGTGCAGAAAGGTAAGGCAATATGAAAGCCCCAACAAGCTTCAATGTTGAGTATTTCTATTGTGCAGCAACATAAAAAACAGAAAAATAGACAGCCTTTACAGCTGCAATCTTTCCGGTCTACTGCAAAATAAGGCAATAACTCCATGTTGAGTATTCCTGCAGTGTAGCAAAACCTCAACCAGAAGGGACAGATAAGCTTGGGGCTCCCACACCCGTGCGACCCAACCTGCCACTTGGGACTGCAAGACACATAAGAAGTCATACACTATGGCTTCCAATGGGTACCATTCGTGTCTGTGCGACTCCCGCAGTCCCCACTTTCTGGATCCACAGACCTCAAGATTACACAGGTCGCAGGAAAAAAAAAAAGCAATTTTCAGGTCGAACAAGCGAGGGGTCCCTAATGCTGCGACTCCCTGGAGGAGTGCAGCCAACAACCCCCTGCTGTGCATCCCTAAGAAGCAGCAAGGTAGATCAATGAGAAACACTGCTCACTGCTGTGCCTGATATACAGACGATAAGGCAGTAAATATAGGACATACAGGACACAAACAATCTTCAATCTTTGTGTATGTCTGATGTGTAGCAAAATACCAATGCTGAGCAGAGATGCCACCATCCTCAATGTATCTCCCTGCTGAGCAGCAAAAATAAATCAGAAAAGGACAAGCAACCTTCACTGCTGTGTCCTTTCTGATACACAGCCAATAAGGCAGTATATGTAAGACATAAAGGACAGACAACCTTCAATCTTGTATATGTCTGATGTGCAACAATATAACAATTCTGAATAGAGATAGCACATCCATATTGAAGTGATTTGGCATATGACTCAACATGTCAAATCGCATGCCTAAAATCGGCAGCCATTGCCGTTAATAGCACTGTCTGAATCGGCACAACGCCACTTTGTGGTGCTGCACCGATTACCAAAGCCAGTATATATACTACCCCTGGTACAGGTTCAATTTGTATTTCTGCTATGTAGCCCAACAAATCAGAACTCTCACTCTTTATTGCTGCCTTTCTGATAAGCAACCAACAAGGCAGTAATACAGGACACAAAAACCCAGAGACAGACCTCAATCTCTGATGTGCAGCAATATAACAATTATGAGCAGAGATGTCACCAGACTCAATGATGTGCATTTCTGCCGTGCGGCACAAAACCAGAAAGTACAGACCCCCCTCACTGTTGTATTTTTCTGATCTGTAGCCAAACGAAGCAGTACTTTAGGATATAAAGGACACCAAACAAGCTTTAGTGCAGTGCATTTCTGATGTACAGCAATATACCCCTTATGAGCAGAGATGTCACAAATCTCAATGTGTATTTCTGCTGTGCCACAAAACATCCCAGCAAGGACAAACCTTCACTACTGAGGTCTACTGGCGTGCAGCCAAGAAGGAGTCATGGTGCATCCTTTTATGAAATAACCAAACGGGTAATTAATTTCATAGGCATAGCCTGGGCTGTAGATACTAACCCTTCACCACCAGTGAAGGAACAAATCTTAAAATGGTTGGACACCTGACTATAGTAGCTGTTGACCTATCTTACCTCCGTAGACTGAGCAAACGCTAGTTGACTCATACCCAGGTGGGGATAATCAGCAACTAAAGTCTCAATGAGCTCAGCCCTAGAGACCAATTTAAGACAGCCTCTAGAAGAGGTGGTTACCAATTTAGCCTGGAGGTAAATAGCTACCTGCAGGCCTTAAACAAGCAATCATGTAGCTCTTGCTAGGTTTGCATAGAAAATCCTCAATTAAAGGATATACGAAGCGATTTATGGTAAAATTGCCTTTAGATCTGCCACTGAGTGGACTGTAGCCCAAACCAACAAAAAAGTTTTTTTTCTTACCTCCTGCACTATAATATAACCACAGTCTAAAGGTGGAGTGGGAGGTTGGAGTTTATGAAAAGTTACCCATAGCAAGCAACCCCCAAAAGGAGGATCTGTCACAAGGGAACCCATACTGTGCCACACAGAAGCTTGGTCCCTGCCTATCGTTTGAAAGTTAGGTCAGCTTTTAAGCAAAAATAGGGTCGGTATCCTAGTGCACCTGCTGACCAGGCGAGCTTCTGAAACCTCCAACCACTGCACAATTAATAACTTGTTCAGGGGTATACCTGTGTATCTACCAGTTCCCCCCTGTTTGCTATATTCACCCCTACTAATGTACCACAACTGGGCATGTAGGAAGAGGCTGGCAACCTACTGTTGCAATAACTACAGTGTCTCTGCTGTAAGAGGGAGCGTGGCAGGTGGTTTTATCAGTAGCTTCTGGGCTATTTGTATCCAGACCCCAGGTCCTGCACTGCACCAGTCAGTATAAACACAGTGAAGGGGAAGCAATGCCTTACCTACCTCTTTCCCATCTGAGGTGGTTTAGGCACACTCTCTCCTCTGCACCACTTGTCCACCATACAGCGTCTCTGATGTAAGAGGGAGCTGCGGCTGGTGTTTTTATCAGAAGCTTCTGGGCTATTTAAATCCAGACCCCAGGGGAGATTATCTCAACTGCCTAGAAACGATCTGCCTGGAATTGGGGATTTTGCAGGTAAATTCCCAAGGCAAAGGAAAGTACTCACCGTTGTCGTCTTCCCCTTTTGCCACAGCCACGGGGCTTGCTTTTCCATCCTTATGGTCCACACGCAAGGAGGATAGCCACCAAAGTGCTCCCCCCAACTCCTGTCCCCATAGGGAGCTGCCAGGTTAGGGGCAGACATTCACCGTAGTGAACTGGTGCCTCTTCACCTAGCGGAAGAAGGATGTGGGCACCTGCTCCTGCTGACTCTCAGCCTTCTCTCCTGGGTATAAAACGCTGCCGCCATTTTCCCGAAGTCTGAAAATGACGCGGATGCTTGTTGCCGTTAACTCTACCCTGTTCAGTGTCGGCCGGTGCCCTCCCTAGCAGCTCACGTGAGCTACCAAGGGCCCAGGAGTCGGGGAACACGCTCCCCCTAGAAAGAACCGATGGCCAGCACCCCTGTCTGAACAGATGCCTGGACAGGTAAGGTGGTAAGGTGGAAGGCAGGATAATGGCCCCTGAATTTCTGGGTACACCACTGTACACAGGGCCCTTCAGCTCTCCAATTTCTACTGCCCCCCCTGAGGAAAAGATAGGGGACCACCCCCAGGAAGGACAAGAATATCCTACCAGACCCAGAGGCTTCCCAAGCTTGTGGTCTGGCTCCCAGGGGGAGACCACCAGCCCTAGGCTTCGGGTCATTTGGAAAAAAACAAACAGTTTCGCTGTGTAGGGAGAAACACAATCAAAAACTGAGGATCAAGGGGAAGGGTGGTGACTTAAAACAGCTGTTGATTAATTGTGTTTCCTGTAGGGAGGAGCCTCTCATCTCTCAGGTGTGTCGTCCTGGAAGATGACTTGAGAAAACTATATTTTGGGTATATGCAGTGTTAGTGTACACTAAATTATATCAACACACAGTACCAACTCATAGTGGATATATAGATTTTATTGACAGTCACGTGGACTAAGTCAATTTTCAAATGTATACTCTTAGTTTGAGGGCTGCTTCTGATAGTTCTTTAATTCCCATATTTATTTATCCCGGATTTAACTGCCCTAAAGTGATTGTAAACGATCACGTTGTAAAACAACCCATTCAGTTTAAAATAGAAATGAAGGGCAAAACCTCTTTCTATAGATATAAAAAAAAATATATAAATACCTTTTTTCCTTTTTTTATAAGTGATCACATTCCCTCCGTTCTCAGCTGCATAAAAGCTGAGGGGAGGAGAAGCAGCAATACACTGAGCTTCCCAGTGAATGGCTGTGCAGCAGGGGCATGTCAGGATGAGTCTCATTATTGTAGGAGAGTGCACTGAGTTCTCAGCATAGCTAGTGTTCTCCTGCTTAGTGTGGTCAGTTTTTAATGGGAAAGCAGAGGGACTGGCAGGAACACCAGGGATTTCACATAAAGGAAGCATACGAAGAAAACAGGATACTTTCTCATACAAGCAATGGCAAATATGCATATAAAGTTCAATCACAGAAAGTATAGGAGCAACCTTAAAAGGAATATAAAGATGTATACAATGACATTAGACTGATACCCATACAACAAGGAGAGTGTTATTGAATTCTGTTTGAGATTGTCATGCAGGGCAGGACACCTGCATTACCCCCTCTGCACTTGGGGCCTTGGGCATATCCTTCATCCCCTATGGGTCAAAAGGTTTGAGTGGCCCACATTGTTCTTGTGCCAGTGCGGCATTGGTGGCCTGGCATAGTCCTCCATGTGCATGTGTTATGGGATTGCCCATGCTGTGCATGTACTGTGATGCCATTCTGTCATGCTGTGAGAGGTGATGAGGATGATGGGGGATGTGCCAAGGACAATGTGGGTGCACAGGTGTGGAATGCCTCAGGATGTATGTACACCAATAGGGATGAGCCGAACACCCCCGGGTTCGGTTCGCACCAGAACCTTCGAACGGACCGAAAGTTTGCGCGAATTTTCGAACCCTATACGTTATAATGGACGCGAACGTTTAAAATCAAAAGTGCTAATTACAACGGCCAATATGCATGTTAATGTCATAAAACAGGTTTGGGGACCCGGGTCCTGCCCCAGGGGACATATATCAATGCAAAAAGAACTTTTAAAAACTAACGTTTTTTCGGGAGCAGTCATTTTAATGATGCATAAAGTGAAAAAAAAAAAGTGAAATTTTCCTTTAAATATGGTACCTGGGGGGTGTCTAAAGTATGCCTGTGAAGTGGCATGTGTTTCCCGTGTTTAGAACTGTCCTTGCACAAAATGACATTTGTAAAGGAAAAAAAGAAGCCATTTAAAACCACTTGCGGCTTTAGGTTTGTTCTTAAGTAGAATCTGAACAGGTACATTATGAAGTGTAGCTCCATCCCAAAAAAATCTATTTTTAAGCTTTTTGGAGAACATAGGGAGGGGTTATCACCCCTGTAACATTTGCTGTCTTTGCACATCTGTTCAGAACATGTCACCTCACTTTCCGTCCCAATGACAAATGTTTTTGGAAAAAGTGGGGTTTTAATTGAAACAAGGATTGGTGATAAAGTATCAGTAGAGAGGAGATACCTTTTTCCCAAATTAAATCTAACAGGATAGAATTTCCCTTCCTAGGGGTAGATTTCCTCTCACTTCCTGTTTTCTCTTTCCATTTGCAAGTAGGAGTCGTTTGTAAGTTGGATGTTTGAAAGTAGGGGCCTGGCGTATATACTCTGCAGAAATTTGCCCTATTAGATGTTGGTGTAGCCACAAGACTGGTGGGCACAGGAATGGGCCCTGCTGTGAGTTAATAGATCAAGATTTGTAATTGCATGCACCTGTTGAACAGGGCAGAAAAATTGGGGGTGGTGGTGGTGGTGGACGGTGTTGCCACAAGACTGTAAGCTCTCACAGTTACTCTTGGTGGGCGCAGGAATGGGCCCTGCTGTGAGTTATTAGATCAAGATTTGTAATTGCAAGCACCTGATGAACAGGGCAGATAAATTGGGCCTTTGGCGGTGGTGGTGGACGGTGTTGCCACAAGACTGTAGGCCCTCATAGTTACTCTTGGTGGGCGCAGGAATGGGCCCTGCTGTGAGTTATTAGATCAAGATTTGTAATTGCAAGCACCTGATGAACAGGGCAGAAAAATTGGGCCTTTGGCGGTGGTGGTGGACGGTGTTGCCACAAGACTGTAGGCCCTCATAGTTACTCTTGGTGGGCGCAGGAATGGGCCCTGCTGTGAACTATTAGATCAAGATTTGTAATTACCCGCCCCTGTTAAACAGGGGCTGTAAAATTGTGCCTTAGGCACTGGTGCTGGTGCCACAACACTGCAACCCCTCACAGATACTGTACTTGGAGCACAGCAGTCACACGTGTTGCGAAGCATTTTTTTAAAAAATTGTAATTACCCGCCCCTGTTAAACAGGGGCTGAAAAATTGTGCCTTAGGCACTGGTGCTGGTGCCACAACACTGCAACCCCTCACAGATACTGTACTTGGAGCACAGCAGTCACACGTGTTGCGAAGCATTTTTTTAAAAAATTGTAATTACCCGCCCCTGTTAAACAGGGGCTGAAAAATTGTGCCTTAGGCACTGGTGCTGGTGCCACAACACTGCAACCCCTCACAGATACTGTACTTGGAGCACAGCAGTCACACGTGTTGCGAAGCATTTTTTAAAAAAATTGTAATTACCCGCCACTGTTAAACAGGGGCTGAAAAATTGTGCCTTAGGCACTGGTGCTGGTGCCACAACACTGCAACCCCTCACAGATACTGTACTTGGAGCACAGCAGTCACACGTGTTGCGAAGCATTTTTTTTAAAAAATTGTAAGTACACGCCCCTGTTAAACAGGGGCTGAAAAATTGTGCCTTAGGCACTGGTGCTGGTGCCACAACACTGCAACCCCTCACAAATACTGTACTTGGAGCACAGCAGTCACACGTGTTGCGAAGCATTTTTTAAAAAAATTGTAATTACCCGCCCCTGTTAAACAGGGGCTGAAAAATTGTGCCTTAGGCACTGGTGCTGGTGCCACAACACTGCAACCCCTCACAGATACTGTACTTGGAGCACAGCAGTCACACGTGTTGCGAAGCATTTTTTTAAAAAATTTTAATTACCCGCCCCTGTTAAACAGGGGCTGAAAAATTGTGCCTTAGGCACTGGTGCTGGTGCCACAACACTGCAACCCCTCACAGATACTGTACTTGGAGCACAGCAGTCACACGTGTTGCGAAGCATTTTTAAAAAAAATTGTAAGTACACGCCCCTGTTAAACAGGGGCTGAAAAATTGTGCCTTAGGCATTGGTGCTGGTGCCACAACACTGCAACCCCTCACAGATACTGTACTTGGAGCACAGCAGTCACACGTGTTGCGAAGCATTTTTTTCAAAAAATTGTATGTACACGCCCCTGTTAAACAGGGGCTGAAAAATTGTGCCTTAGGCACTGGTGTGGTGGCATGGATCATTGAGGAGGAGGAAGAGGATAGTCAGTGAACATAAGAGGACAGTCACTCAGCATCAGCATAGGCAGTCTTGAAGGGATGTGACATTATAAATTATTCGGTTATATCCGCCTCAGGTGCCTGGTAGCTGGTGGTGATTAAGGATGGGCCCGGTGCTCGATGCGAACCCACGTTCGCATCGAGCACCGGGCGTTCGCTCGCTCGGCGAGCCCAGAACTATTTTGGCCGCTCGCATCACGTTCGTGTGATGCGAGCGGCCCCGCAATGCATTGCGGCCGGCGCGGCCGACGCAGTGCATTGCTGGCTGATGATTGGCCAAGCATGCACTGTGACCCCGCATGCTTGGCCAATCACAGCCCCGGAAACTCGAAGAGCCATAATTGGCTACAGGCAGGACGCCTGTAGCCAATTACAGCTCAGGGGCTGTAGTACACGCCCCCCCCTATAAAACGCCGCCACGCCGTCTGCGCCGGTCACATGCTGTTCCGGCGCAGATTGAGCAGGCTGTTTCTGTGACACTCTGCTGCATTTAGATAGATAGAGAGAGAGATTCACTTGCAGAGATTGAGTTAGATAGATTCAGTTACAAAGATTGATTGACAAAGAGGGGCTTGTAGTGTGCTCGTGGCAGGCAGGCAGAGCTCCTATATTTTGTTACCAGAAGCACCTATAGGACTTGTAGTGTGTTCGTGGCAGGCAGGCAGAGCTCCTATATTTTGTTACCAGAAGCACCTATAGGACTTGTAGTGTGTTAGTGACAGGCAGGCAGAGCTCCTATATTTTGTTACCAGAAGCACCTATAGGACTTGTAGTGTGTTAGTGACAGGCAGGCAGAGCTCCTATATTTTGTTACCAGAAGCACCTATAGGACTTGTAGTGTGTTAGTGACAGGCAGGCAGAGCTCCTATATTTTGTTACCAGAAGCACCTATAGGACTTGTAGTGTGTTCGTGGCAGGCAGGCAGAGCTCCTATATTTTGTTACCAGAAGCACCTATAGGACTTGTAGTGTGTTAGTGACAGGCAGGCAGAGCTCCTATATTTTGTTCCCAGAGGCACCTATAGGACTTGAAGTGTGTTAGTCCCATTACACACACAGAGCTATATTTTGTTCCCAGAAGCACCTATAGGACTTGAAGTGTGTTAGTCCCATTACACACACAGAGCTATATTTTCTTCCCAGAAGCACCTATAGGACTTGAAGTGTGTTAGTCCCATTACACACACAGAGCTATATTTTCTTCCCAGAAGCACCTATAGGACTTGAAGTGTGTTAGTCCCATTACACACACAGAGCTATATTTTCTTCCCAGAAGCACCTATAGGACTTGAAGTGTGTGTTAGTCCCATCACACACACAGAGCTATATTTTCTTCCCAGAAGCACCTATAGGACTTGAAGTGTGTTAGTCCCATCACACACACAGAGCTATATTTTCTTCCCAGAAGCACCTATAGGACTTGAAGTGTGTTAGTCCCATCACACACACAGAGCTATATTTTCTTCCCAGAAGCACCTATAGGACTTGAAGTGTGTTAGTCCCATTACACACAAAGAGCTATACTTTGTTCCCAGAAGCACCTATAGGACTTGAAGTGTGTTAGTCCCATTACACACACAGAGCTATATTTTCTTCCCAGAAGCACCTATAGGACTTGAAGTGTGTTAGTCCCATCACACACACAGAGCTATATTTTCTTCCCAGAAGCACCTATAGGACTTGAAGTGTGTTAGTCCCATCACACACACAGAGCTATATTTTCTTCCCAGAAGCACCTATAGGACTTGAAGTGTGTTAGTCCCATCACACACACAGAGCTATATTTTCTTCCCAGAAGCACCTATAGGACTTGAAGTGTGTTAGTCCCATCACACACACAGAGCTATATTTTCTTCCCAGAAGCACCTATAGGACTTGAAGTGTGTTAGTCCCATTACACACAAAGAGCTATACTTTGTTCCCAGAAGCACCTATAGGACTTGAAGTGTGTTAGTCCCATTACACACACAGAGCTATATTTTCTTCCCAGAAGCACCTATAGGACTTGAAGTGTGTTAGTCCCATCACACACACAGAGCTATATTTTCTTCCCAGAAGCACCTATAGGACTTGAAGTGTGTTAGTCCCATCACACACACAGAGCTATATTTTCTTCCCAGAAGCACCTATAGGACTTGAAGTGTGTTAGTCCCATCACACACACAGAGCTATATTTTCTTCCCAGAAGCACCTATAGGACTTGAAGTGTGTTAGTCCCATTACACACAAAGAGCTATACTTTGTTCCCAGAAGCACCTATAGGACTTGAAGTGTGTTAGTCCCATTACACACACAGAGCTATATTTTCTTCCCAGAAGCACCTATAGGACTTGAAGTGTGTTAGTCCCATCACACACACAGAGCTATATTTTCTTCCCAGAAGCACCTATAGGACTTGAAGTGTGTTAGTCCCATCACACACACAGAGCTATATTTTCTTCCCAGAAGCACCTATAGGACTTGAAGTGTGTTAGTCCCATCACACACACAGAGCTATATTTTCTTCCCAGAAGCACCTATAGGACTTGAAGTGTGTTAGTCCCATTACACACAAAGAGCTATACTTTGTTCCCAGAAGCACCTATAGGACTTGAAGTGTGTTAGTCCCATTACACACACAGAGCTATATTTTCTTCCCAGAAGCACCTATAGGACTTGAAGTGTGTTAGTCCCATCACACACACAGAGCTATATTTTCTTCCCAGAAGCACCTATAGGACTTGAAGTGTGTTAGTCCCATTACACACAAAGAGCTATACTTTGTTCCCAGAAGCACCTATAGGACTTGAAGTGTGTTAGTCCCATTACACACACAGAGCTATATTTTCTTCCCAGAAGCACCTATAGGACTTGAAGTGTGTTAGTCCCATTACACACACAGAGCTATATTTTCTTCCCAGAAGCACCTATAGGACTTGAAGTGTGTTAGTCCCATTACACACACAGAGCTATATTTTCTTCCCAGAAGCACCTATAGGACTTGAAGTGTGTTAGTCCCATCACACACACAGAGCTATATTTTCTTCCCAGAAGCACCTATAGGACTTGAAGTGTGTTAGTCCCATTACACACAAAGAGCTATACTTTGTTCCCAGAAGCACCTATAGGACTTGAAGTGTGTTAGTCCCATTACACACACAGAGCTATATTTTCTTCCCAGAAGCACCTATAGGACTTGTAGTGTGTTAGTGGCAGGCAGGCAGAGCTCCTATATTTTGTTACCAGAAGCACCTATAGGACTTGTAGTGTGTTCGTGGCAGGCAGGCAGAGCTCCTATATTTTGTTCCCAGAAGCACCTATAGGACTTGAAGTGTGTTAGTCCCATTACACACACAGAGCTATATTTTCTTCCCAGAAGCACCTATAGGACTTGTAGTGTGTTAGTGGCAGGCAGGCAGAGCTCCTATATTTTGTTACCAGAAGCACCTATAGGACTTGTAGTGTGTTCGTGGCAGGCAGGCAGAGCTCCTATATTTTGTTCCCAGAGGCACCTATAGGACTTGAAGTGTGTTAGTCCCATTACACACACAGAGCTATATTTTGTTCCCAGAAGCACCTA
The DNA here is from genome assembly GCA_028564925.1 of Lithobates sylvaticus. NCBI lineage: Eukaryota > Metazoa > Chordata > Amphibia > Anura > Ranidae > Lithobates > Lithobates sylvaticus. The sequence goes on from CM053030.1 coordinate 289,236,284, forward strand.
TAGGACTTGAAGTGTGTTAGTCCCATTACACACACAGAGCTATATTTTCTTCCCAGAAGCACCTATAGGACTTGAAGTGTGTTAGTCCCATCACACACACAGAGCAATATTTTCTTCCCAGAAGCACCTATAGGACTTGAAGTGTGTTAGTCCCATCACACACACAGAGCTATATTTTCTTCCCAGAAGCACCTATAGGACTTGAAGTGTGTTAGTCCCATCACACAGAGCTCCTCTATTTTCTTTGCATAAGCACCCACAGGACTTCTAGTGTGTTAGTGGCATCACACAGAGCTCCTATATATTCTTCTCAGCAGCACCCACAGGACTTCTAGTGTGTTAGTGGCATCACACAGAGCTCCTCTATTTTCTTTGCAGAAGCACCCACAGGACTTCTAGTGTGTTAGTGGCATCACACAGAGCTCCTCTATTTTCTTTGCAGAAGCACCCACAGGACTTCTAGTGTGTTAGTGGCATCACACAGAGCTCCTCTATTTTCTTTGCAGAAGCACCCACAGGACTTCTAGTGTGTTAGTGGCATCACACAGAGCTCCTCTATTTTCTTTGCAGAAGCACCCATAGGACTTCTAGTGTGTTAGTGGCATCACACAGAGCTCCTATATATTCTTCTCAGCAGCACCCACAGGACTTCTAGTGTGTTAGTGGCATCACACAGAGCTCCTATATTTTCTTTGCAGAAGCACCTATAGGACTTCTAGTGTGTTAGTGGCATCACACAGAGCTCCTCTATTTTCTTTGCAGAAGCACCCACAGGACTTCTAGTGTGTTAGTGGCATCACACAGAGCTCCTCTATTTTCTTTGCAGAAGCACCCATAGGACTTCTAGTGTGTTAGTGGCATCACACACAGAGCTCCTATATTTTCTTTCAGCAGCACCCACAGGACTTCTAGTGTGTTAGTGGCATCACACAGAGCTCCTCTATTTTCTTTGCAGAAGCACCCACAGGACTTCTAGTGTGTTAGTGGCATCACACAGAGCTCCTCTATTTTCTTTGCAGAAGCACCCATAGGACTTCTAGTGTGTTAGTGGCATCACACAGAGCTCCTATATTTTCTTCTCAGCAGCACCCACAGGACTTCTAGTGTGTTAGTGGCATCACACAGAGCTCCTATATTTTCTTTGCAGAAGCACCCATAGGACTTCTAGTGTGTTAGTGGCATCACACAGAGCTCCTATATTTTCTTCTCAGCAGCACCCACAGGACTTCTAGTGTGTTAGTGGCATCACACAGAGCTCCTATTTTTTCTTTGCAGAAGCACCCATAGGACTTCTAGTGTGTTAGTGGCATCACACAGAGCTCCTATATTTTCTTCTCAGCAGCACCCACAGGACTTCTAGTGTGTTAGTGGCATCACACAGAGCTCCTATTTTTTCTTTGCAGAAGCACCCATAGGACTTCTAGTGTGTTAGTGGCATCACACAGAGCTCCTATATTTTCTTCTCAGCAGCACCCACAGGACTTCTAGTGTGTTAGTGGCATCACACAGAGCTCCTCTATTTTCTTTGCAGAAGCACCCACAGGACTTCTAGTGTGTTAGTGGCATCACACAGAGCTCCTATATTTTCTTTGCAGAAGCACCCATAGGACTTCTAGTGTGTTAGTGGCATCACACAGAGCTCCTATTTTTTCTTTGCAGAAGCACCCATAGGACTTCTAGTGTGTTAGTGGCATCACACAGAGCTCCTCTATTTTCTTTGCAGAAGCACCCACAGGACTTCTAGTGTGTTAGTGGCATCACACAGAGCTCCTCTATTTTCTTTGCAGAAGCACCCATAGGACTTCTAGTGTGTTAGTGGCATCACACAGAGCTCCTATTTTTTCTTTGCAGAAGCACCCATAGGACTTCTAGTGTGTTAGTGGCATCACACAGAGCTCCTATATTTTCTTCTCAGCAGCACCCACAGGACTTCTAGTGTGTTAGTGGCATCACACAGAGCTCCTATTTTTTCTTTGCAGAAGCACCCATAGGACTTCTAGTGTGTTAGTGGCATCACACAGAGCTCCTATATTTTCTTCTCAGCAGCACCCACAGGACTTCTAGTGTGTTAGTGGCATCACACAGAGCTCCTATTTTTTCTTTGCAGAAGCACCCATAGGACTTCTAGTGTGTTAGTGGCATCACACAGAGCTCCTATATTTTCTTCTCAGCAGCACCCACAGGACTTCTAGTGTGTTAGTGGCATCACACAGAGCTCCTCTATTTTCTTTGCAGAAGCACCCACAGGACTTCTAGTGTGTTAGTGGCATCACACAGAGCTCCTATATTTTCTTTGCAGAAGCACCCATAGGACTTCTAGTGTGTTAGTGGCATCACACAGAGCTCCTATTTTTTCTTTGCAGAAGCACCCATAGGACTTCTAGTGTGTTAGTGGCATCACACAGAGCTCCTCTATTTTCTTTGCAGAAGCACCCACAGGACTTCTAGTGTGTTAGTGGCATCACACAGAGCTCCTCTATTTTCTTTGCAGAAGCACCCATAGGACTTCTAGTGTGTTAGTGGCATCACACAGAGCTCCTATTTTTTCTTTGCAGAAGCACCCATAGGACTTCTAGTGTGTTAGTGGCATCACACAGAGCTCCTATATTTTCTTCTCAGCAGCACCCACAGGACTTCTAGTGTGTTAGTGGCATCACACAGAGCTCCTATATTTTCTTTGCAGAAGCACCTATAGGACTTCTAGTGTGTTAGTGGCATCACACAGAGCTCCTATATTTTCTTCTCAGCAGCACCCACAGGACTACCGACTACAATGGCTGGAAGACCGCCAAGGGGAGGCAGAGCGTGCAGAGCCAAGAACACAGGGCAGGCAGGCTCTGTTTCTAGTGGACGTGGCCGTGGACGTGGACGTGGTCGTGCATCGTCATCAGCACGTGGCCATGGGACACGCGCGTCTTTGTTTTCGGCAGCTGGACATGTGGAGCCGCATCATGCTGAAGGCTTGGTAGAATGGATGACCAAGCCCTCCTCATCCTCCTCATCCTCTCTCACCCAGGCTCAGGGTACTGACAGAGCATCATCAGCCACCCCTTCCCTAGACCCACCATGTCCTCCTGAGGAGTCCCCCGAACTCTTTGAGCACAGTGTTGGGTACATGCTCCAGGAGGATGCCCAACGATTCGAAGGCTCGGATGACGATACCCAGCTTGAGGAATCTGGCAGTACAGTTCCACCAGCTGCAGCTTACTGCCAGGTTTGCTCTAGTGGTGAAGAGGGAGGGGATGATGAGGTCACTGACTCCACGTGGGTGCCTCAAGGGAGAGAGGATGAGGAGGAGGACGAGGAGGAGGAGGATGCGGCGTCACATGTCCAACGAGGCAGGATGCCCCCTGGAGGCCAGGTAGAGGCCAGCACAGCAACTGTACAACACTGCAGAGCTCCGCCTGTGCAGGGCGCTGCCTCTGCACGTTATCAGAAAAGTTCTTTGGTGTGGGCCTTTTTTGAGACGAGTGCAGCAGATCGCACCACTGCTATTTGCAATATTTGTCTCAAGCGTATCTCGCGTGGCCAAAACATCAGCCGCTTGGGCACGACAAGCATGACCAGACATATGGCGACCTGCCATGCAGCTCGTTGGCAGGCACACATAAAAGACCCACACCAAAGAACTAAGCGGACCTCTACTTGCTCCTCCTCAGCTGGGATCTCCATCCCCACTACACCTTCAGTCCTCTCTGAAAGCTGCTCTGAGAGGACTGAAGGTGTAGAATTCGGTGTGTCACAACCAAGTACTTGCAGTACACCGACGTCCGAATGCAGCAGGCAAATTTCCCTGCCCCAGCTGCTGGACCGTAGAAAGAAGTACACTCCCAGCCATCCACATGCCCAGCGGTTGAATGCTAGCCTTGCTAAATTGCTAGCACTTCAACTGCTGCCTTTTCAGTTGGTAGACTCGGCCCCCTTCCGTGAGTTTGTTCAATGTGCGGTTCCTCAGTGGCAGGTTCCCAAACGCCACTTTTTCTCGCGGAAGGCGATTCCGTCTCTCTACCGGCATGTGGAGGGCAATGTCCATGCCTCGCTGGACAGGGCGGTCAGCGGTAAGGTGCATATTACCGCTGACTCATGGTCCAGCAGGCATGGACAGGGACGGTACCTTTCTTTCACGGCCCATTGGGTCACTCTATTGGCAGCTGGGAGGGATGCAGGACAAGGTGCAGTAGTGTTGGAGGTTGTTCCGCCACCACGCCTCCAAAACGCGACTACTGCTACTGGTTGTGACACACCTCTCTCCTCCACCCCCTCCTCTTCTTCTTCCTCCAGTGCTCTGTCCTTGGAACCAGCGGTGCTCCGTAGGCGTACAAGGGGCTACGCAAGTACGCAGGCAAAAAGATGCCATGCCGTGCTTGCGCTGGTGTGTTTGGGGGACAGGAGCCACACTGGGCCAGAGGTTCTGGCAGCTCTGCAGGGGCAGGCCGAGAGGTGGTTGACGCCACGTCAGCTTAAGCCAGGAATGGTCGTTTCTGACAATGGCACCAACCTCCTCTCCGCCCTGCGACAGGGGCAGCTCACCCATGTGCCCTGCATGGCTCACGTCCTCAACCTGGTGGTGCAGCGGTTCTTGGGCAGGTTCCCAGGCTTACAGGATGTCCTGAGGCAGGCCAGGAAAGTCTGTGTGCATTTCCGCCGATCTTATAATGCCAGTGCTCGGCTGACTGAGCTGCAAAAGGAGCTGAACCTGCCCAAGAACCGCCTAATATCTGACATGCCCACCAGGTGGAACTCAACGTTGGCCATGCTGCAGCGACTGCACACGCAGCAGAGGGCCATCAATGAGTACCTTTGCGACTACGGCACCAGGACAGGGTCAGGGGAGCTTGGTTTTTTTTCCCCACGTCAGTGGAGCATGATCAGGGATGCATGCACTGTCCTCTCACCATTTGAGGAGGCCACGAGGATGGTGAGCAGTGACAGTGCATGCATCAGTGACACTGTCCCTCTTGTCCACCTGTTGGAGCATACGCTGCGTGGGATAATGGACAGGGCACTTGAGGCAGAACAGAGGCAGGAAGAGGAGGACTTCCTTGCCTCTCAAGGCCCCCTTTATCCGGACAGTGTTCCTTCTGTCCCACCCATCACACAGGAAGAGGATGAGGAGGAGGAGGAGGAGGAGGAGGAGGAGGATTGTGTGAGCATGGAGGTGGAGCCTGGCACTCAGCATCAGCAGCAGCAGTCTTTTAGGGATGATGTACAGTCCCAACAAGCCAGTGGACTTGTACGTGGCTGGGAGGAGGTGGCTGGCGATCATGTCATCCTCAGTGACCCAGAAGACTCCGGACCGAATGCCTCAGCTAACCTACGCTGCATGGCCTCCCTGATCCTGCAAAGCCTGCGGAAGGATCCTCGTGTTCTTCGGATCAAGGAGAGGGACCATTACTGGCTGGCCACTCTCCTTGATCCGCGGTACAAGGGTAAGGTTGCGGACCTTATCTTGCCGTCGCAGAGGGAGCAGAGGATGAGACATCTCAGGGAGGCCTTGCAGAAAGGTCTGTGCAACGCGTTCCCAGAAACTGGGAGGCTACAAACTCCTGGTCCTGGGCGACGAGTTGCTGAGGCTTCGGTCAGTGGCAGAAGGAGCGGTGGGGAAGGTGGACGTCTGACCGATGCGTTCAGACAATTTTTTAGTCCGCAGCCCCAAGGTATGATCGGTTCCAGCAACCATCGCCAGCGTCTGATATACATGGTGCAGGAATACCTTGGGGCAAGGTCAGACTTGGACACCTTTCCCACCGAAAATCCTCTGGCTTACTGGGTCCTGAGGATGGATCACTGGCCAGAGCTTGCACAGTATGCAATTGAGCTACTGGCCTGTCCTGCCTCCAGCGTTCTTTCCGAACGCACATTCAGTGCTGCTGGAGGATTTGTGACTGATCATAGGGTGCGCCTGTCCACCGCCTCGGTTGATCGACTGACATTCATCAAAATGAATCAGTCTTGGATCACCACCAGCTACCAGGCACCTGAGGCGGATATAACCGAATAATTTTTAATGTCACATCCCTTCAAGACTGCCTATGCTGATGCTGAGTGACTGTCCTCTTATGTTCACTGACTATCCTCTTCCTCCTCCTCAATGATCCATGCCACAGCACCAGTGCCTAAGGCACAATTTTTCAGCCCCTGTTTAACAGGGGCGTGTACTTACAATTTTTTAAAAAAATGCTTCGCAACACGTGTGACTGCTGTGCTCCAAGTACAGTCTCTGTGAGGGCCGTGTTGCAGTGTTGTGGCACCAGCACCAGTGCCTAAGGCACAATTTTTCAGCCCCTGTTTAACAGGGGCGTGTACTTACAATTTTTAAAAAAAATGCTTCGCAACACGTGTGACTGCTGTGCTCCAAGTACAGTCTCTGTGAGGGCCGGGTTGCAGTGTTGTGGCACCAGCACCAGTGCCTAAGGCACAATTTTTCAGCCCCTGTTTAACAGGGGCGTGTACTTACAATTTTTTTAAAAAAATGCTTCGCAACACGTGTGACTGCTGTGCTCCAAGTACAGTATCTGTGAGGGCCGGGTTGCAGTGTTGTGGCACCAGCACCAGTGCCTAAGGCACAATTTTTCAGCCCCTGTTTAACAGGGGCGTGTACTTACAATTTTTTAAAAAAAATGCTTCGCAACACGTGTGACTGCTGTGCTCCAAGTACAGTATCTGTGAGGGCCGGGTTGCAGTGTTGTGGCACCAGCACCAGTGCCTAAGGCACAATTTTTCAGCCCCTGTTTAACAGGGGCGTGTACTTACAATTTTTTTTAAAAAAATGCTTCGCAACACGTGTGACTGCTGTGCTCCAAGTACAGTATCTGTGAGGGCCGGGTTGCAGTGTTGTGGCACCAGCACCAGTGCCTAAGGCACAATTTTTCAGCCCCTGTTTAACAGGGGCGTGTACTTACAATTTTTTTAAAAAAATGCTTCGCAACACGTGTGACTGCTGTGCTCCAAGTACAGTATCTGTGAGGGCCGGGTTGCAGTGTTGTGGCACCAGCACCAGTGCCTAAGGCACAATTTTTCAGCCCCTGTTTAACAGGGGCGTGTACTTACAATTTTTTAAAAAAATGCTTCGCAACACGTGTGACTGCTGTGCTCCAAGTACAGTCTCTGTGAGGGGTTGCAGTGTTGTGGCACCAGCACCAGTGCCTAAGGCACAATTTTTCAGCCCCTGTTTAACAGGGGCGGGTAATTACAAATCTTGATCTAATAGTTCACAGCAGGGCCCATTCCTGCGCCCACCAAGAGTAACTATGAGGGCCTGCAGTCTTGTGGCAACACCGTCCACCACCACCGCCAAAGGCCCAATTTTTCTGCCCTGTTCATCAGGTGCTTGCAATTACAAATCTTGATCTAATAACTCACAGCAGGGCCCATTCCTGCGCCCACCAAGAGTAACTATGAGGGCCTACAGTCTTGTGGCAACACCGTCCACCACCACCGCCAAAGGCCCAATTTTTCTGCCCTGTTCATCAGGTGCTTGCAATTACAAATCTTGATCTAATAACTCACAGCAGGGCCCATTCCTGCGCCCACCAAGAGTAACTGTGAGAGCTTACAGTCTTGTGGCAAAACCGTCCACCACCACCACCACCACCACCCCCAATTTTTCTGCCCTGTTCAACAGGTGCATGCAATTACAAATCTTGATCTATTAACTCACAGCAGGGCCCATTCCTGTGCCCACCAGTCTTGTGGCTACACCAACATCTAATAGGGCAAATTTCTGCAGAGTATATACGCCAGGCCCCTACTTTCAAACATCCAACTTACAAACGACTCCTACTTGCAAATGGAAAGAGAAAACAGGAAGTGAGAGGAAATCTACCCCTAGGAAGGGAAATTCTATCCTGTTAGATTTAATTTGGGAAAAAGGTATCTCCTCTCTACTGATACTTTATCACCAATCCTTGTTTCAATTAAAACCCCACTTTTCCAAAAACATTTGTCATTGGGACGGAAAGTGAGGTGACATGTTCTGAACAGATGTGCAAAGACAGCAAATGTTACAGGGGTGATAACCCCTCCCTATGTTCTCCAAAAAGCTTAAAAATAGATTTTTTTGGGATGGAGCTACACTTCATAATGTACCTGTTCAGATTCTACTTAAGATCAAACCTAAAGCCGCAAGTGGTTTTAAATGGCTTCTTTTTTTCCTTTACAAATGTCATTTTGTGCAAGGACAGTTCTAAACACGGGAAACACATGCCACTTCACAGGCATACTTTGGACACCCCCCAGGTACCATATTTAAAGGAAAATGTCACTTTTTTTTTTTCACTTTATGCATCATTAAAATGACTGCTCCCGAAAAAACGTTAGTTTTTAAAAGTTCTTTTTGCATTGATATATGTCCCCTGGGGCAGGACCCGGGTCCCCAAACCTGTTTTATGACATTAACATGCATATTGGCCGTTGTAATTAGCACTTTTGATTTCGAACGTTCGCGTCCATTATAACGTATAGGGTTCGAAAATTCGCGCGAACTTTCGGTCCGTTCGAAGGTTCTGGTTCGAACCGAACCCGGGGGTGTTCGGCTCATCCCTAGTGGTGATCCAAGACTGATTCATTTTGATGAAAGTCAGTCGATCAACCGAGGCGGTGGACAGGCGCACCCTATGATCAGTGACAAATCCTCCAGCAGCACTGAATGTGCGTTCGGAAAGAACGCTGGAGGCAGGACAGGCCAGTAGCTCAATTGCATACTGTGCAAGCTCTGGCCAGTGATCCATCCTCAGGACCCAGTAAGCCAGAGGATTTTCGGTGGGAAAGGTGTCCAAGTCTGACCTTGCCCCAAGGTATTCCTGCACCATGTATATCAGACGCTGGCGATGGTTGCTGGAACCGATCATACCTTGGGGCTGCGGACTAAAAAATTGTCTGAACGCATCGGTCAGACGTCCACCTTCCCCACCGCTCCTTCTGCTACTGACCGAAGCCTCAGCAACTCGTCGCCCAGGACCAGGAGTTTGTAACCTCCCAGTTTCTGGGAACGCGTTGCACAGACCTTTCTGCAAGGCCTCCCTGAGATGTCTCATCCTCTGCTCCCTCTGCGACGGCAAGATAAGGTCCGCAACCTTACCCTTGTACCGCGGATCAAGGAGAGTGGCCAGCCAGTAATGGTCCCTCTCCTTGATCCGAAGAACACGAGGATCCTTCCGCAGGCTTTGCAGGATCAGGGAGGCCATGCAGCGTAGGTTAGCTGAGGCATTCGGTCCGGAGTCTTCTGGTTCACTGAGGATGACATGATCGCCAGCCACCTCCTCCCAGCCACGTACAAGTCCACTGGTTTGTTGGGACTGTACATCATCCCTAAAAGACTGCTGCTGCTGATGCTGAGTGCCAGGCTCCACCTCCATGCTCACACAATCCTCCTCCTCCTCCTTCTCCTCCTCCTCCTCCTCCTCCTCATCCTCTTCCTGTGTGATGGGTGGGACAGAAGGAACACTGTCCGGATAAAGGGGGCCTTGAGAGGCAAGGAAGTCCTCCTCTTCCTGCCTCTGTTCTGCCTCAAGTGCCCTGTCCATTATCCCACGCAGCGTATGCTCCAACAGGTGGACAAGAGGGACAGTGTCACTGATGCATGCACTGTCACTGCTCACCATCCTCGTGGCCTCCTCAAATGGTGAGAGGACAGTGCATGCATCCCTGATCATGCTCCACTGACGTGGGGAAAAAAAACCAAGCTCCCCTGACCCTGTCCTGGTGCCGTAGTCGCAAAGGTACTCATTGATGGCCCTCTGCTGCGTGTGCAGTCGCTGCAGCGTGGCCAACGTTGAGTTCCACCTGGTGGGCATGTCAGATATTAGGCGGTTCTTGGGCAGGTTCAGCTCCTTTTGCAGCTCAGTCAGCCGAGCACTGGCATTATAAGATCGGCGGAAATGCACACAGACTTTCCTGGCCTGCCTCAGGACATCCTGTAAGCCTGGGAACCTGCCCAAGAACCGCTGCACCACCAGGTTGAGGACGTGAGCCATGCAGGGCACATGGGTGAGCTGCCCCTGTCGCAGGGCGGAGAGGAAGTTGGTGCCATTGTCAGAAACGACCATTCCTGGCTTAAGCTGACGTGGCGTCAACCACCTCTCGGCCTGCCCCTGCAGAGCTGCCAGAACCTCTGGCCCAGTGTGGCTCCTGTCCCCCAAACACACCAGCGCAAGCACGGCATGGCATCTTTTTGCCTGCGTACTTGCGTAGCCCCTTGTACGCCTACGGAGCACCGCTGGTTCCAAGGACAGAGCACTGGAGGAAGAAGAAGAGGAGGGGGTGGAGGAGAGAGGTGTGTCACAACCAGTAGCAGTAGTAGCGTTTTGGAGGCGTGGTGGCGGAACAACCTCCAACACTACTGCACCTTGTCCTGCATCCCTCCCAGCTGCCAATAGAGTGACCCAATGGGCCGTGAAAGAAAGGTACCGCCCCTGTCCATGCCTGCTGGACCATGAGTCAGCGGTAATATGCACCTTACCGCTGACCGCCCTGTCCAGCGAGGCATGGACATTGCCTTCCACATGCCGGTAGAGAGACGGAATCGCCTTCCGTGAGAAAAAGTGCGTTTGGGAACCTGCCACTGAGGAACCGCACATTGAACAAACTCACGGAAGGGGGCCGAGTCTACCAACTGAAAAGGCAGCAGTTGAAGTGCTAGCAATTTAGCCAAGCTAGCATTCAACCGCTGGGCATGTGGATGGCTGGGAGTGTACTTCTTTCTACGGTCCAGCAGCTGGGGCAGGGAAATTTGCCTGCTGCAATCGGACGTCGGTGTACTGCAAGTACTTGGTTGTGACACACCTAATTCTACACCTTCAGTCCTCTCAGAGCAGCTTTCAGAGAGGACTGAAGGTGTAGTGGGGATGGAGATCCCAGCTGATGAGGAGCAAGGAGAGGTCCGCTTAGTTCTTTGGTGTGGGTCTTTTATGTGTGCCTGCCAACGAGCTGCATGGCAGGTCGACATATGTCTGGTCATGCTTGTGGTGCCCAAGCGGCTGATGTTTTGGCCACGCGAGATACGCTTGAGACAAATATTGCAAATAGCAGTGGTGCGATCTGATGCACTCGTCTCAAAAAAGGCCCACACCAAAGAACTTTTCTGATAACGTGCAGAGGCAGCGCCCTGCACAGGCGGAGCTCTGCGGTGTTGTACAGTTGCTGTGCTGGACTCTACCTGGCCTCCAGGGGGCATCCTGCCTCGTTGGACATGTGACGCCGCATCCTCCTCCTCCTCGTCCTCCTCCTCATCCTCTCTCCCTTCAGGCACCCACGTGGAGTCAGTGACCTCATCATCCCCTCCCTCTTCAGCACTAGAGCAAACCTGGCAGTAAGCTGCAGCTGGTGGAACAGTACTGCCAGATTCCTCAAGCTGGGTATCATCATCCGAGCCTTCGAATCGTTGGGCATCCTCCTGGAGCATGTACCCAACACTGTGCTCAAAGAGTTCGGGGGACTCCTCAGGAGGACATGGTGGGTCTAGGGAAGGGGTGGCTGATGATGCCATTGAGTACGCGTTGGCAGCTGCTCTGCCAGTACCCTGAGCCTGGGTGAGAGAGGATGAGGAGGATGAGGAGGGCTTGGTCATCCATTCTACCAAGCCTTCAGCATGATGCGGCTCCACATGTCCAGCTGCCGAAAACAAAGACGCGCGTGTCCCATGGCCACGTGCTGATGACGATGCACGACCACGTCCACGGCCACGGCCACGTCCACTAGAAACAGAGCCTGCCTGCCCTGTGTTCTTGGCTCTGCACGCTCTGCCTCCCCTTGGCGGTCTTCCAGCCATTGTAGTCGGTAGTCCTGTGGGTGCTGCTGAGAAGAAAATATAGGAGCTCTGTGTGATGCCACTAACACACTAGAAGTCCTATGGGTGCTTCTGGGAAGAAAATATAGGAGCTCTGTGTGATGCCACTAACACACTAGAAGTCCTATGGGTGCTTCTGCAAAGAAAATAGAGGAGCTCTGTGTGATGCCACTAACACACTAGAAGTCCTGTGGGTGCTGCTGAGAAGAAAATATAGGAGCTCTGTGTGATGCCACTAACACACTAGAAGTCCTATGGGTGCTTCTGCAAAGAAAATAGAGGAGCTCTGTGTGATGCCACTAACACACTAGAAGTCCTGTGGGTGCTGCTGAGAAGAAAATATAGGAGCTCTGTGTGATGCCACTAACACACTAGAAGTCCTATGGGTGCTTCTGCAAAGAAAATAGAGGAGCTCTGTGTGATGCCACTAACACACTAGAAGTCCTGTGGGTGCTGCTGAGAAGAAAATATAGGAGCTCTGTGTGATGCCACTAACATACTAGAAGTCCTATGGGTGCTTCTGCAAAGAAAATAGAGGAGCTCTGTGTGATGCCACTAACACACTAGAAGTCCTGTGGGTGCTGCTGAGAAGAAAATATAGGAGCTCTGTGTGATGCCACTAACACACTAGAAGTCCTATGGGTGCTTCTGCAAAGAAAATAGAGGAGCTCTGTGTGATGCCACTAACACACTAGAAGTCCTGTGGGTGCTGCTGAGAAGAAAATATAGGAGCTCTGTGTGATGCCACTAACACACTAGAAGTCCTATGGGTGCTTCTGCAAAGAAAATAGAGGAGCTCTGTGTGATGCCACTAACACACTAGAAGTCCTGTGGGTGCTGCTGCAAAGAAAATAGAGGAGCTCTGTGTGATGCCACTAACACACTAGAAGTCCTGTGGGTGCTGCTGAGAAGAAAATATAGGAGCTCTGTGTGATGCCACTAACACACTAGAAGTCCTATGGGTGCTTCTGCAAAGAAAATAGAGGATCTCTGTGTGATGGGACTAACACACTTCAAGTCCTATAGGTGCTTCTGGGAACAAAATATAGGATCTCTGTGTGATGGGACTAACACACTTAAAGTCCTATAGGTGCTTCTGGGAACAAAATATATGATCTCTGTGTGATGGGACTAACACACTTCAAGTCCTATGGGTGCTTCTGGGAAGAAAATATAGGTCTGTGTGATGGGACTAACACACTTCAAGTCCTATAGGTGCTTCTGGGAACAAAATATATGATCTCTGTGTGATGGGACTAACACACTTCAAGTCCTATAGGTGCTTCTGGGAAGAAAATGTAGGTCTGTGTGATGGGACTAACACACTTCAAGTCCTATAGGTGCTTCTGGGAACAAAATATATGATCTCTGTGTGATGGGACTAACACACTTCAAGTCCTATAGGTGCTTCTGGGAACAAAATATATATGATCTCTGTGTGATGGGACTAACACACTTCAAGTCCTATAGGTGCTTCTGGGAAGAAAATGTAGGTCTGTGTGATGGGACTAACACACTTCAAGTCCTATAGGTGCCTCTGGGAACAAAATATATGATCTCTGTGTGATGGGACTAACACACTTCAAGTCCTATAGGTGCTTCTGGGAAGAAAATGTAGGTCTGTGTGATGGGACTAACACACTTCAAGTCCTATAGGTGCTTCTGGGAACAAAATATATGATCTCTGTGTGATGGGACTAACACACTTCAAGTCCTATAGGTGCTTCTGGGAAGAAAATATAGGTCTGTGTGATGGGACTAACACACTTCAAGTCCTATAGGTGCCTCTGGGAACAAAATATATGATCTCTGTGTGATGGGACTAACACACTTCAAGTCCTATAGGTGCCTCTGGGAACAAAATATATGATCTCTGTGTGATGGGACTAACACACTTCAAGTCCTATGGGTGCTTCTGGGAAGAAAATATAGGTCTGTGTGATGGGACTAACACACTTCAAGTCCTATAGGTGCTTCTGGGAACAAAATATATGATCTCTGTGTGATGGGACTAACACACTTCAAGTCCTATAGGTGCTTCTGGGAACACAATATAGGATCTCTGTGTGATGGGACTAACACACTTCAAGTCCTATAGGTGCTCTGGGAACAAAATATATGATCTCTGTGTGATGGGACTAACACACTTCAAGTCCTATAGGTGCTTCTGGGAACAAAATATATGATCTCTGTGTGATGGGACTAACACACTTCAAGTCCTATAGGTGCTTCTGGGAAGAAAATGTAGGTCTGTGTGATGGGACTAACACACTTCAAGTCCTATAGGTGCCTCTGGGAACAAAATATATGATCTCTGTGTGATGGGACTAACACACTTCAAGTCCTATAGGTGCTTCTGGGAAGAAAATGTAGGTCTGTGTGATGGGACTAACACACTTCAAGTCCTATAGGTGCTTCTGGGAACAAAATATATGATCTCTGTGTGATGGGACTAACACACTTCAAGTCCTATAGGTGCTTCTGGGAAGAAAATATAGGTCTGTGTGATGGGACTAACACACTTCAAGTCCTATAGGTGCCTCTGGGAACAAAATATATGATCTCTGTGTGATGGGACTAACACACTTCAAGTCCTATAGGTGCCTCTGGGAACAAAATATATGATCTCTGTGTGATGGGACTAACACACTTCAAGTCCTATGGGTGCTTCTGGGAAGAAAATATAGGTCTGTGTGATGGGACTAACACACTTCAAGTCCTATAGGTGCTTCTGGGAACAAAATATATGATCTCTGTGTGATGGGACTAACACACTTCAAGTCCTATAGGTGCTTCTGGGAACACAATATAGGATCTCTGTGTGATGGGACTAACACACTTCAAGTCCTATAGGTGCTTCTGGGAAGAAAATGTAGGTCTGTGTGATGGGACTAACACACTTCAAGTCCTATAGGTGCCTCTGGGAACAAAATATATGATCTCTGTGTGATGGGACTAACACACTTCAAGTCCTATAGGTGCTTCTGGGAAGAAAATATAGGTCTGTGTGATGGGACTAACACACTTCAAGTCCTATAGGTGCCTCTGGGAACAAAATATATGATCTCTGTGTGATGGGACTAACACACTTCAAGTCCTATAGGTGCTTCTGGGAAGAAAATATAGGTCTGTGTGATGGGACTAACACACTTCAAGTCCTATAGGTGCTTCTGGGAACAAAATATATGATCTCTGTGTGATGGGACTAACACACTTCAAGTCCTATAGGTGCTTCTGGGAAGAAAATATAGGTCTGTGTGATGGGACTAACACACTTCAAGTCCTATAGGTGCCTCTGGGAACAAAATATATGATCTCTGTGTGATGGGACTAACACACTTCAAGTCCTATAGGTGCTTCTGGGAAGAAAATATAGGTCTGTGTGATGGGACTAACACACTTCAAGTCCTATAGGTGCTTCTGGGAACAAAATATATGATCTCTGTGTGATGGGACTAACACACTTCAAGTCCTATAGGTGCTTCTGGGAAGAAAATATAGGTCTGTGTGATGGGACTAACACACTTCAAGTCCTATAGGTGCTTCTGGGAACAAAATATATGATCTCTGTGTGATGGGACTAACACACTTCAAGTCCTATAGGTGCTTCTGGGAAGAAAATGTAGGTCTGTGTGATGGGACTAACACACTTCAAGTCCTATAGGTGCCTCTGGGAACAAAATATATGATCTCTGTGTGATGGGACTAACACACTACAAGTCCTATAGGTGCTTCTGGGAAGAAAATGTAGGTCTGTGTGATGGGACTAACACACTTCAAGTCCTATAGGTGCTTCTGGGAACAAAATATAGGAGCTCTGTTTGCTGCCAGTGCCTGCCTGCCACGAACACACTACAAGTCCTATAGGTGCTTCTGGGAACAAAATATAGGAGCTCTGCCTGCCTGCCACGAACACACTACAAGTCCTATAGGTGCTTCTGGGAACAAAATATAGGAGCTCTGCCTGCCTGCCACGAACACACTACAAGTCCTATAGGTGCTTCTGGGAACAAAATATAGGAGCTCTGTTTGCTGCCACTGCCTGCCAGTGCCTGCCTGCCACGAACACACTACAAGCCCCTCTTTCTAAATCAATCTTTCTAAATGAATCTATCTAACTCAATCTCTCTAAGTAAATCTCTCTAACTAAATCTAGCAGAGTGACACAGAACGATCCTGCTCTATCTACGCCGGAACAGCATGTGACCGGCGCCGACAGCATGGCGGCCTTTTATAAGAGGGGGCGTGTACTAAAGCCCCTGAGCTGTAATTGGCTACAGGCGTCCTGCCTGTAGCCAATTATGGCTCTTCGAGTTTCCGGCGCTGTGATTGGCCAAGCATGCGGGGTCACAGTGCATGCTTGGCCAATCATCAGCCAGCAATGCACTGCGCCGGCCGCGCCGGCCGCAATGCATTGCGGGGCCGCTCGCATCACACGAACGTGATGCGAGCGGGCAAAATAGTTCTGGGCTCGCCGAGCGAGCGAACACCCGGTGCTCGATGCGAACATGGGTTCGCATCGAGCACCGGGCCCATCCCTATACACCAACCTCATTAGTAGAAATATTTATGGAAAGGTTTAAACAATGGAACATCACTGAGAAAGCAGGGGAGGGCTGTAAAACTCTGTTAGATCTCCTGAGCTCCACCACTGTACCTCCCCTTGATCTAAATCTTTACAAACTGGAATAACTGAACATTGTATGTAAGGGTGAGACAAATGCTGAATACCTTTAACTTGAGAGTGAACAGTGAGTATATATTTGCCTATTGCACTTAAGAAAGGCCACAATCATATGCGAGTAGGATTATTAGAACACTTACCTGTCCAAGGAGTCAGGGATGTCAGCACCCCAGCCGATCTTTGGATTGGCTGTTGGGTGCAACCGACACCATTCCTGGTAAGAGAACCCGGCAGTAAAGACTTTCAGCTTTACAGCCTGTTCCCTACTGCGCATGCGTGAAGCTTTCTAATTGGTCCTGCGGCAGAGGAGGGGGCTGAAATTCCGGAAGACCGGGCTGTCAGTAAATTTTGTAAATAATACATTTTTCTCATTCACTGATGGGAGCTGATGAGATGGCACTTATGGGCACTGATAAGCACTGATAGGCGGCACTGATGCGTGGTACTGGTGGGCACTGGGCACAGATAGGAGGCACTGGTGGGCACAGATAGGCGGCATGGATAGGCAGTAATGATGGACTACACTGATGGGAACTGATGGGCTGCAGTGATGAGCATTGATGGGCAGCAGTGATGGACATTGATGGGCAGCACTGATAGCCAGCACTGACTGGCATTGCTAATGGCCACTGATTGCTGGCACTTGTAGGCACTGATTGGTGGCAACTGTGGGCACTGGTTGGCACTGATTGCTGACAGTGGTGGACAATCATTGCTGGCACTGGTGGGCACTAATTGTAATCAGGGCACTGATAATCAGTGCCCTGATTACATACCTAGCTGTCCCCTGTGAGGAGATGCCGCTGATCGGCTCTCCTCACACTCTGTCAAACACATCTCTGTGTTTACAGGTGACCGGCTGTGATTGGACACAGCTGATCACATGGTCGCGCCATGTCCTAGCAACATGGCGTGGCTACGATCGATGTGCTGCGTGCCCCCGGGGGCACGCGAGAACTGTCGTTCTGGGAGGCCGTCATATGACATCAACCCAGAATTTGACAGTGGGCGGGTGGCAAGTGGTTAAACTTTCCATCTATTCAATCTTCTTCCCATGTTGTTTTAACTTTGGATAGTAAAACTTTTTTTCTTTCTGCCAGTAAATACCTTATATAGCCCACTTCCTGTTTCTTGTCTGGTCATTAGCCGAAGCTTATGACATCATACACAGCTCTCGTGAGAGTTTGCCAGGAAGGGAGGGGGGATGAGAGAGGGCCAATAAAAGCTGCAGGGCTACAGAGCTGGAGGTGTGCCTCTGTGTGTCTGTCCTCTGTGTGTCTGTGTAAATCCAGGAAGTAAACAGGCAGCAGCTTTAGCTGCCCACAGTTAAAATGGCTGCAGCCAGACTGGAGGGAAATTTCTGCAGCATATTTCAGTATCTATAAAATAATATGCAAAGTGGTTGGGGGGAAGCTTCAGAATGGCAAAGATGTTTGTATTACAAATTATGTGAGCAGACTGCATTTCCTCTTTAAGTACAAATAGTACCATTTCCATTGGTTGTTTGTAAAATGGGAAACTTCTTATCACCTGTCATAGCCCTCCCATCTTTCCCAATTCCACCCATAAATATGGACTGACCCTTGTCTGACCTGTCTTCCCCATTATAATCTAGTTTTCCCTCCCCCTCTATCCTAGTTTTAATACTCTTCCAGCCTTCCCATAAACCTCTCCCCCAGCACAGCAGACACCCTTCCATTTAGTTACAAACCATCTTTAGCCTACAGGTTGTACCCCAATGAAAAGTCAGCCCAGTGCTCTAGAAACTCAAATCTCTCCTTCTTACACCACGTCTTTAGCCATGCATTCGGTTCTCCAACCCCCCCCCCCCGTCTTTCCCGTGTTGTGCATGGCACAGGCAATATTTCAGACAATATCACCTTGGAGATCCTTCCCTTCAACTTGCAGCCTAGTCCTTTAAATTAATTCTTAAGGAGCCTCCACCTTCCATATGTTTTGTCATTGGTTCTAATGTGGACCAATGCAGCTTAGTCATGCCCAGCCCCTCCCAGTAATTTATCAACCCGGTCCACCACATGCCAAACCCTGGCACCATGGAGACGGCAAACCATTCGGTTGAGGCGACCCTGCTGACAAATTATTCTATCAGTCCTTCTGATGATAGAATCCCCTATTGTCACCAACTGTCTAGGCCTGTCTGCACTACCCTCACCATCCCTACTAGATGTGCTGCTCTCCTGGCTGTTGGGGGTAGCAGTGACATCTAGGGCTGTCACCCCTGTGATTGCCACCCCCACATCTTCAACCAACTTGGCAAATCTGCTTGGGTGCTCAAACCCAGTGCTGGACTTCCTTTTCTGTGAGCCCCTACCACTCCCTCTGACTACAGTAACCCATCTTCCTACCTGATAATCCTGAATTTCCCCTCCACCCTCCACATCAACCCTACTAACCACCCTTTCAAGGTTGTCAGTTCTGCCCAGTGCGAACAACAAAAACATAGAAATGCAATTTAAATGTAAAACGATAGCACAGAAATCCAATGATAAGTAGGAAATTCAATCCATGTTTAGTATTATGCAAAGAGTGAATAAAAAAGTGCAGCAAATGGTTAAATAGAAAACAAGTGTGTATACTGGAGGCCATTTTTTACAGTGATTAATGTTTTGACTGTAGTTTTTCTACAGCTAATATTTTCCTTGCCTTCTAACTGGTTTCTTTAAAGATGAC
Source organism: Lithobates sylvaticus (assembly GCA_028564925.1). Classification (NCBI taxonomy): domain Eukaryota; kingdom Metazoa; phylum Chordata; class Amphibia; order Anura; family Ranidae; genus Lithobates; species Lithobates sylvaticus. The sequence goes on from CM053030.1 coordinate 289,255,444, forward strand.
TTTTACTTACATACTCTGAAATGTGTTCATAGAATTAGAATAGCCGGATATGCCAAATTGAAAAACTTATCCTGTTGTTTTTCTTATTTTTGTAGCAGCTCCAGTCATATGTTGAGGACATTTCCAAGCAGTTAAAGCTATGATTTCAGGTAAAAAGAGCAATGCTAGCTAGCCAGGTAAACAAATCAGTCTAATAAACTCTTACTTTTGTGACAGAGCTTGAAGCAATGCTCTGCTAGGACTCATCGTGAAGATCTTATAGTGCTTGAAGATGTTCAGCATTTCGTAGTTTGTTATCCCCAGCTCATTGGCTTCCTTTTACAGCTGCAGTCATTTAATATTCCTTTGATTTCAATTCACTGCTCATTCATTTAATACAACAAAAGACAAACTTTTTGTAATAATATTCAAACTGGAAAGTAAAGCACACAGTTCATTGCAAAGCACATGCATTTTAATATATCCAGTTTAATATGGAATTACAAAATCACTGGTTTGTATTTGATATAAAATGCACAAGTTTAGTAAAAGTAATTAATAAAGCCCCTTACATTTTTATTTGTCTTACTAACAAAATATTGTGAAATGGAACCTTTCACCAAGAAAGCATCAGTTGGATATGCGGAAATTCATAATTTGATAAAGTCAAATTTGCTGAGTCTACTAGTATCCAGATTAATGTTACAGTACAGTACTGTGTATTACAAAATTTGCTCTTGTAATTACCATTTTAATATTCAGGTGTAGTGTAGTTTTCTGCAGGCAGGATCCTGATAAACAACTTACTAAAGCTTTAATTATAAAGAAAAAAGAGACGCAGACAAGTGTTGGATTATAAAGGCCGCGGCTGTTTATTATTGGTTTCAAAAATTTTAATAAATAGCAAGAAAAATTATATATAAACTTTAAACAGCCTAGCCATTACAGCCCAGGCTGCATAATAAATTATTAACTTCATAAAATTCCCAAACACTTTTAATATAAAAGTTGAAAACTTAAATAAAGAAAGAGAAAACTAGTCCACCTCTGTATTAGTTACAAAAGTGACACCACCACATAATTACAGCCGCGACAAAAGGGGGGGGGGGGGGAGGGGAACACCACAGCTCAGTCTTCTGAGGCGAATTGAGCCTGACTGGACGGAAGCCCCTTTATATAGCCTCCAGTGGGGCTAGATAAACCCAGTTCAAACAGGATTTTCCAGGCTGACCCACGAGCCCCAGGAGAGGTCACCTGTATCCCTCTCCCAGTACATGTGAGCCAGCCAGGTCTCCCTCAGGGGACCTGAGCCCCTAGGGGGGACTTGAAACTGCCTGTCCCTGCCGCTCTCCCATGAGGAAAAGGGGAGTTGAAACTGTTTCCCCTTTTCCTATCATGGGATCGCAGGCAGGATCCTGATAAACAACTTACTAAAGCTTTAATTATAAAGAAAAAAGAGACGCAGACAAGTGTTGGATTATAAAGGCCGCGGCTGTTTATTATTGGTTTCAAAAATTTTAATAAATAGCAAGAAAAATTATATATAAACTTTAAACAGCCTAGCCATTACAGCCCAGGCTGCATAATAAATTATTAACTTCATAAAATTCCCACAAGACAGGTGTACCTTAAGAACACCTGTCCCAACACCCCAAAACGCGGCCATCTCAACACATGTACCAAGGTCTGCATTAAAAATATCCAAACCTATGTCTGACAGGTGAATTTCATCCTGTCTGTATAGACCACGAACTCCACCCTCCAACTCCTTATGCCTAAAGGAGATGATGCCTAACTGAGAAAGTAATTTGGACACCGCTCTATTAATACGCTTTCTTATCTTTTCCAACGGGTGCATGGAAGGAAAAGAAAGCCAACGAAAACGCTGCACTATTTCAGAGAAGACAATAACTGTGTTAGGCAAAACCATTTGAATTCTCTGCAAATCATCCCTAATGCTAAAAATAATGTTCAAAGTTTTCTGTTTTCCAATGTCATTCCCCCCCAGATGCACTATCAATACATCTGGCGGGGGGAATTTTAGAAAAAGGCCAGAAAATTCCTCCATTAAATCAGACCATAACATGCCCCTTTTCCCTGCCCAAAAAACCTCGAACATTTCAGAGTCCAAACCTAGCTTATCAGAATACACTCTCTCTTTTGCCCTCAGGTGTGCCCAAAAGACGTAGGAGTGTCCAATGATCCAAATTACCTTACGGCATGAACCTGAAACGAATTAAAGAGAAAAATTAGGACGAATGTATACCAAATAACTATTAGATTTCCATCTTCCCACCTTTTTAACTACACTATCGTCTAAACCCAATCTAGCAGCTTCAGTGGCTGCTCCAATTCTAAATGAATGTGCCGTCAAATTAACCTTATCGAAATCCAAAAACTTTAAACATTTTTAAAAAACGCAAACAAACTGATATTTAGTAAGAGGGGAGCCAGATTCATGTAGAAATAAAATTGGCCCTCCCCTCGGACGGACACTAAGGTCATTTTTTAACAGACCCACAGGACAGATTGAAGGGGTGAGACCTGCATTTAAAGTAATCCAACTTCCTTTACCCAACTGATCAGTTTTAGACTTTCTTAAAAATATTCTCAAAGATGTACCCGAGACAAAAACATCCGATGCACGAATAGTTGGCAACTCAGAAACTCTGAGCGCTGCGAAAAAAGTTATGGAAAATACCGCTTTAAATAGAATTGACTCAAAGGAAGAAAAACATACTCGCTCTGACACCAGACAAAGTTTTTCCAGAACCTCAGGAGTAATGGGAAAACGAGAATCTGGTTTAAAATGTTCTTTTTTGTAACCCTTCAAGGCTTGTTTAACAGAGAAATATGCTAGGCAGGAAGGTAGATTGCTAAGCTTAAGAAAAAAGGACAGACCCGCCAGGGTCTTGTTAACATACGACCAAGAATATTGTTTTTGAAACAAAAAATTTAGAAATAATAGCAATAAACCTTCCGAAAAAACATTCGACGGAGCATCGTTCGACTCTAGGAAAGAAACCCAAAGCAACCAGGCCGATTGGTATCCAGCCCAGGTTGAGGGGGCCAGAGAATTCCGAATAGCATCCGCAATGGGTTTTAAAAAAGGTCCCACAATTTGCGTGGACATGGAATTCCTACTTGATCTGCGGCCGGGAACAGTTGAAAGAAACGGTCCATCTGCAGGCGAGACAATGCGTCCGCCACATCATTGTCTTTTCCCGCCACATGAATCGCTTTTAACCAAATATTCCAATGTAAACATTGGAAAATCATGTGGCGCAACAAGACAACGACAGGCAAAGACTTAGACGTTAAGCAATTAATTGCAAACATGACTCCTTTATTATCAGTCCTGACTAGTATCCTCTTGTTCTGAAAATAAGGACCCCAGATTTCCAGAGCAACGATAATAGGAAATAATTCTAGCAAAACTATATTCTTTAAATGACCCAGTCTACTCCATCTCGGATTCCATACCTCAGCACACCAATGTGATCGCCAAATTGCAGCAAAACCACATGAGCCCGCCGAGTCAGTGGAAAGAAAAAACTCCCTATCAAGAATAAATTCATCTTGCCATAGGGCCCGACCATTAAAATGCTGTAAAAATTGCAACCAAACTAAAAGATCATCCCGCATATCATGGGTAATCCTGATATGGGAGAAAGGAGATATGTAACCCGAGATGGAATGATATAACCTTCTAGAAAATACCTTGCCAATAGGCATGATCCTGGAAGCAAAGGCTAACAAACCTAATAATGATTGCATTTCCTTCAGACAAACCTTTTTCTTGCGAATAACAGCCAATAGTTGTATTCTAAGTTTCGTTACCTTTTCTTCCGGAAGACGAAATTCCATTAGCTCCGTATCAATAGTGATTCCCAAGAAGTCCAAGCAAGTTGAAGGCCCAGCTGTTTTGTCAAAGGCTAGCGGAATACCAAATTGATAGCAAATATGAAAAAATGTGTCTAATAAAAAAGAACAACCAGAGGAGAAAGCGGGACCTAAAAACAAAAAATCATCTAAATAATGAATGATAAAATTGGAACCGGATAAAGAAACTACCACCCATTCTAAAAAAGAAGAGAAAGTTTCAAAATAAAAACAGGACAAAGAACATCCCATCGGCAAACATTTGTCAATATAAAACTTATTTTGAAAGAAAAAACCCAGGGAATTAAAACAGGATGGATGTATGGGAAGAAGACGAAAAGCCGATTGAATATCGGCTTTTGCCAGTAAAGCACCCTTACCCAGATACCTCAGCTTCTTTAGAGCATCTTCAAAAGAAGCATACGTAACTGATGAAAGGCTGTCCTCAATCTGATCGTTTAGAGATTGACCCTTGGGAAAGGAAAGATGATGTATAAGTCTGAAAGAATTCTTCTCTTTTTTTGGGACAATTCCTAAAGGGGAAATCCTAAAATTTGAAAAAGGAGGAGAGCAAAATGGGCCGGCTATTCTACCTGCAGAAAGTTCCTTAGAAATTTTTTCTTTCACTACTTCTGGAAATTGGTATACAGATTTTAAATTTTTAACCATGGTACAACCTGAACCCAAAAATTTTGGAAGCAGAAAACCTTCGCCAAAACCCTCAATGAGGAGCTGGGCCTTCAACTTGTCTGGGAATACCCTGAGCCACGGGAGCATATTTATTAACTTCACTGGTGTTGGAGCTTTTCTGAATAGCTCCTTGCTGGGTAACTGTGGACATTCTTTTGAAACATTTAGATACTGAATGTGCGCCTGAACAAAATGCGCATTCGTGTCTATATTTGCAGGAGTTAGGCCATCTGCATTGGGAATCGTTGAAATTGAAACAGATGCCTTTTTTATATCCGGTAGTGCTAGCTGTGTTTTGAGAATTCTGCGGTTGCTTGGTATAGGCCCTTTGGGGCAGAAAAAGATTGAGCCAGAGGCTCACATCTTTAACTCCCCATTTTAAAGCAGGGTAAACGGATAACTTCTGGCGAAAAGCCTCATCATACGTATATCAAGCAGTACCACCAAAATTCTTAAATGCTTCCAACACAATATCTAGATGCTGAAAAAGTCCCGTACTTTTTTCCGGAAATTCTTCGCATAAAATACCTGAGAATATGCAATAAGCCTGTAACCAATTATTAAAAGACCTGGGAACAGGCCTACGTCTATCCTCATCATCTTTTTTTTCATTTCTACCAATAAATTCCTTTGCAGAAGGAAGCAAAGACAAAAGATCCAAAAACTCACCCTTCCAAATTTTCTCCTTTATAGCCATGGATAAAAGGAAACCTAACGGAGAAACTTCACAAGGGATAGACTCTTTTAAACATGTTTCAGGTAAGTTTTGAGATCTTGCTGCCTCATATACAAAAGAATTCTCTATAACAGGATTTAAAATTGGGGTGTGATTAGCATTAACACCACTAGATGGCGCCCATATCCCTAAAGCTGCACTATTATCAGTTGCAGACTGAGAGGAACTAAGTACATGTACTTCCTGTATTAATTTGTGCAGCAACTCAGTAATACTATTAGTACAATTTGCATGTAACTCACCAACCCCCTGAGAATTAATAGGCTGAGCCGCAGGTGACATTCTTGTGGAATCCTCCTCATTCCCCATGCTATTTGGAGCCATGAGCGCTGAGCCAATAGCCATGCCTGTAACAGACCCTGACTGAAGCGCTGAGGGATGTTGCCATGGAGATGAAGAGCTGAGATTAGACCACACAGACCTCTCACCGAAGGCTTCACTACAGGCTAAGCTGTCTGTCCCTCTGCTTGTAGCACCGCCCACCGCTGATGACGCCGCTCCTCTTCTCCCTATGCTGCTGTGCCCGCCTCTCGCCGCTACTCTATTCGATCCTCCTGAGGTTCTGCCCCTGTTCTGAGCGGTCCTGCCCTGCCGACCTGCTGATGCTGAACGGGGCGGTGAGGGGGAAAGCCTGCGGCGCGGGGTACGCCTCCTCTTGGCTGCATTACTTACGTCCGCGGCGGCGCCTCCTCCTCTTCTCCCCTGACCCGGGACTTCTTCCGGCGGTACCGCATCCTCTTCTTCCGGACAGGGCGCAGGCGGGCGGCGAGATGGTAATTCGACCGACACATCCATGTCGGTCACCGGACTCCATGCTTCCATGGTGGCAGTTGCGGCTCCCACCGGAGCCTCTTGACCCGACGTCCTCGGTAAGTCCAGGCACTGCCGAATCCACTCCTCGCCGCCATCTTCACCCGCTCTCTCAATCAGCCGTCTCAGCAGGCTCATCTTCTGGCCTCAGAAGACACTGTTTGCTCAATGGGATAATACCCTAGAACACCACAGCTCAGTCTTCTGAGGCGAATTGAGCCTGACTGGACGGAAGCCCCTTTATATAGCCTCCAGTGGGGCTAGATAAACCCAGTTCAAACAGGATTTTCCAGGCTGACCCACGAGCCCCAGGAGAGGTCACCTGTATCCCTCTCCCAGTACATGTGAGCCAGCCAGGTCTCCCTCAGGGGACCTGAGCCCCTAGGGGGGACTTGAAACTGCCTGTCCCTGCCGCTCTCCCATGAGGAAAAGGGGAGTTGAAACTGTTTCCCCTTTTCCTATCATTCTTGTAATAACACAGACTATCCAGCGGACTTAGTCCGCCGGACTTTCCAGCGGAGGTCTGCCGGACTTTCCGAACGTGCAGGCTTGCCCACACACGCCCGGACTTTTCCGGCGAACAATTTTGGCAGAGGTTCGCCGGATTTTTACACGGAGTAAAGTCCATTAACCACATGCCGACCGCGCTATAGTCGAAAGACGGCTACAGTGCGGTCGGCTTATCCTGAGTGGACGTCCTACGGACGTCCTCCCAGAAACATGCTCCCGCGCGCCCCCTGGGGCGCGCACTCGGGAACATCCGTGACCGCCGGGTCCCGAGGACCCGGCGCATCACGGATCACGGTAAACAGCCGCTGATAGCGGCCGTTTACCACGTGATCGCTCTGTCAAATGACGGAGCGATCACATGTACACAAACCGGCGTCATGTCATGACGCCGGTTCCTCCCTCCCCTCTCTGTACCGATCGGTACAGAGAGGGGAGAAGCAGAGAGGGGGAGAGACGGGACCAGCGCTGTGGGCTGGATGTGTAGTGCCCACAGCGCTGGCCAATACACTGCCACCGCTGTGCAATACTCTGCCACCACTGTGCAATGCTCTGCAATCACTGTGCAATGCTCTGCAATCACTGTGCAATGCTCTGCCACCACTGTGCAATGCTCTGCAATCACTGTGCAATGCTCTGCCACCACTGTGCAATGCTCTGCCACCACTGTGCAATGCTCTGCAACCACTGTGCAACGCTCTGCAACCACTGTGCAACGCTCTGCCACCACTGTGCAATGCTCTGCCACCACTGTGCAATGCTCTGCAACCACTGTGCAACGCTCTGCAACCACTGTGCAATGCTCTGCCACCACTGTGCAACACTGTAATACTCTGCCAATACTCGCCAATACTCTGCCAATACTCGCCAATACTCTGCCAATACTCTGCCAATACTCTGCCAATACTCGCCAATACTCTGCCAATACCCGCCAATACTCTGCCAATACTCTGCCAATACTCTGCCAATACCCGCCAATACTCTGCCAATACTCTGCCAATACTCTGCCAATACTCGCCAATACTCTGCCAATACCCGCCAATACTCTGCCAATACCCGCCAATACTCTGCCAATACCCGCCAATACTCGCCAATACTCTGCCAATACTCGCCAATACTCTGCCAATACTCTGCCAATACTCGCCAATACTCTGCCAATACTCGCCAATACTCTGCCAATACCCGCCAATACTCTGCCAATACCCGCCAATACTCTGCCAATACCCGCCAATACTCTGCCAATACTCTGCAATAATTTTTAATAGAAACAAAGAATTTTTTTTTTTTTTTTACCGAATTTTCTGTATTTTTTGATTTATAGCGCAAAAAATAAAAAACCCAGCAGTGATTAAATACCACCAAAAGAAAGCTCTATTTGTGTGAAAAAAAGGACACAAAATTCATTTGGGTACAGTGTTGCATGACGGAGTAATTGTCATTCAAAGTGTGAGAGCACCGAAAGCTGAAAATTGGTCTGGTTAGGAAGGGGGTTTAACTGCCCAGTGGGTATGTGGTTAATTTAGAACGTGACTCCAGGTAGACGGGACTAGCGAAGGAAGTAAATGCCACCGCCTCGATCGGCGAGTTTGAAACCTCGCTAGCCCCGTCACCTGGTATGAATTTAAAGGGGAATCCCTACGCCGAAAAAAAAAACGGCGTGGGGGTCCCCCCAAATCCATATCCGACCCTTATCCGAGCACGCAGCCCGGCCGGTCAGGAACAAACGAACCCTCTCCTGAGCCATACCAGGCCACATGCCCTCAACATGGGGGGGTGCCTTGGGGAAAGGGGGGCTCTGCGCCCCCCCACCCCAAAGCACCTTGTCCCCATGTTGATGAGGACAAGGGCCTCTTCCCGTCAACCCTGGCCGTTGGTTGTCGGGGTCTGCGGGCTTATCGGAATCCGGGAGCCCCCTTCAATAAGGGGCCCCCAGATCCCGGCCCCCCGCCCTATGTGAATGAGTATGGGGTACGATGTACCCCTACCCATTCACTTGGTGAAAAAAGTGTAAGTAAAAACACAAGTTTTTAAAATACTTTATTACACAGCTCCGGGGGTCTTCTTCCGTCTTGGGGGGTCTTCTCGCCGGACTCCTCCACTCCATCTTCTGCTAGCTCTTTTACTAGCGTAGGAGCCCGGCTTTCTTCGTCGCCGCCGCCGCCCGGGATCTTCTTCCGACTTCGGGGTCTTGTCCTGCTCTTCGGTTCTTCTTGCAGGGTCTCCACTATCTTCTTGTAGCTCTTTTACTAGCGTTGGCTCGGTCTTTTGTTGCCGCCGCCTTCTTCTCCTTCTTCTCCTTCTTCTCCTTTTTCTCCTTCCTCTTCTTCTTCTCCTTCTTCTTCCTTTCGATGTTGACACGACGCTCTCTCTGGCCCTAATGGCAGAGACACGTTGTGCTGTCACTTATATAGGGACAAGGGGCGGGGCCACCGACTCATTGCTCGTCCCCTTTCCTGACCGGCCGGGCTGCGTGCTCGGATAATAGTCTGATATGGATCTGGGGGGGACCCCCATGCCGTTTTTTCGGCGTAGGGATTCCCCTTTAAATCCATACTAAATCCATCCTGTCTACCTGGAGTCACGTTCTAAATGAACGGACTTTACTCCGTGTGTCGGCAAGTCCGTTCATTTCAAAAGTCCAGCGGACTAGCACACAGACGGCCGGATTGTCCGCAGGACTGCTGAGTCCGGTGGACAATTTTGAGTCAAAACTTCTTACTAAGTCCGCCGGACTTTTGGGAAGAAAAAGTCAGCCGGAGCCCACACACGGTCGGATTGTCCGGCGGACAATCCCGCCGGATAGTCCGGTCGTGTGTACGGGCCACAAGTGGGACTAATGCTCAAAGTGAAAACGTCTTACGTCTGAGCCCCTTCCCACTTCCAGCACACTCTGGTGACTACAGAAATGCAAAATTATTAATAAAGAACAACACAATTACTAGGGAGCTCCCCCTACTTTAATAGGATGCAAGGCCTTGCAATGAGAGATGCAGTCTTTGGTCTTCTGTCTTCTGCTAGCTATTTGTTATAGTAATTGTAATCCAACAGTGAAACAAACAAGAATTAACGTAAGATGAATGTTAGAACTGTTCCTGTAGGTGTGGTACACCTGTAACTGCCTCCGGTCCAATTGGTTTTGAATAACACAGTGGCAGTAGTACAGTGAAGAGTAGGCTTGAGGCCTGCTTAAACTCAGTCTCCTTATTAGGTTCTCTTCCATGGGACTACAGGTCCCAGCCACACTGTGTTAAAGTCTAAGTGTATAAAAGTGCATTAGGAAACTGAGGGCAACAACCCTCTCACCAAACTGGATCTGAAGAATAAAACAGCTCCGCTCCACTGGTCTCCGTCCTGTTTCGCACCGGCCGGCCGGCGTCGTCACACTGCTCCGCTACGCAAGATGAACTTGGACCCTCTGATGGCTCCGACAGATGTCTCTGGATCCTCCCCGATCCGCTCACACAGTCTTTCCAGCACACAGGTATAAGGCAGAGTCTCTAAATGTTCCATTCCGCAGTGGCTGTAGGCGCGCTCTCTGGAGACCTCCTCACAGGTCCTTGCAGGCAGACCGCACGTCCAGAAGAGAGAGAAAATGGCCGTGCGGGCTCTTTTATAGCCTACCCAGCATGCAGTTCAGTACTGAGTGATCATGGGTAGTTCACTTGGCATTTTGGGTAAGTAGGTCATAGTAAAATGGAAACAGTCACTTCCTGTTATATTTCTAATCCTCTGGAAAAGAAAATAATTAGAATCCATTTCCAGTATTGGCCACAAGATGATGCCAGATGCCAAAGTATAATACTGCTCATAGATTAACATTGCCTGGCGGTAATGTCAGCGCTACACACTCCCCCTATTTTATATCTTTGGTCCCCAAAGATAAAATTGGAGTTTACTTACAACACGGAATAAGTTATATTCTAGTCCCAATTGAATGTAGACAAATAATTACACACTTCTGGGCTCTCACTAATTAACTTGCATATATCAGGTGTAAGCTCACAACCGATTTCAGATAAGGCCAGGGCAATTGCCGTGTCCCACCCTGAAGTGTCAGAGGTTAAGGTAGATTCACCCCTACCCAATTGACAGTAGGGGGTGTAGCCTCGGGGTCAGATCTGTGAACTGTAGGAACTGGTTCTTCAGAACTCTCCCCTAACGTGTCATACGTGAGTCTTTGGGGTGGGTGCACTTTCCGTCTCAACTTCATAGTCAAGGAACTCTCCTCCTGCCTTCTTGAGTCTTCCATTGTGTCCGGCTCTCTTGTTTGAGTGTTGGTATTGATAGACGAATCCTGAATTTCGATTTCAGAAGTCTGTTTCAGCGCCTCAGTCTCCAAAGTGGACAGTACTTCACCAAGAAAGTCCATCAAATCTCCAATTTGCTCTGCAGAGTTAATAGTCTCAGTTCTCACATCCATCACTTCTCCTTCTTCCTCCACCCAGAACTCCGTAGGCAAGGACACCACATCATCGACTGCTCCCATATCTCTCTTCTCCGGTTATGATCTCGAACTTGAGTACTCTGAATACTCATAGTCATCTTCAGATTTGTCCCTTTCGTTGATTTCCCTTGCTTTGTTCTTTCTCGAATGGATACAAGCTGGGGTTAATCTTTCAGGGGGCGCCTGAGAAAACTCTGGAATTCATACTGCATCAAACAGTGGCAACAGATGATTTCTATGCCACATTTTCTTTGGCCCCGACTCTCCTTCTGGTCGGATCTGATACACTGGCAGTCCAGGGACACGCTTACACACAATAAAAGGCTATGACTTCCACCTGTCTGCCAACTTGTGCTTTCCTGGTATGCCCAGATTCTTTAACAGTACTCAATCTCCTGGCTGTAGATCTTGAATTTTTACTCTGGCGTCGAAGTTCCGTTTGTTCCTGGACTCTCTCACAGTGGCATGCTCTACTGCCTGCTCATACGCTTGTCTCAGTTTCTTCCTCAATAGATTTACCTATCCTTTATGTGAGGTAAGGGGAACATCATCCAGAGATGTACCAAAAGCCAAGTCAGCAGGGAGTCTGGCTTCTCTTCCAAACATCAAGCGATATGGGGAATACCCAGTGACATCGCTCTCAGTGCAATTGTATGCGTGAACTAGTGCTGCAATGTGGTTTCCCCAGTATTGCTTCTTGTCTGGTGTCAGGGTTCCTTGGGGGTGATAAAGTGCAGTGCGAGATTTCTTGATGCCCAGGAGAGTACACAGTTGGCGTACTAGCCAGCTCTCAAAGTCTCTGCCTTGGCCTGAGTGGATCCTCACTGGCAACCAATAGTGTATGAAGAACTTCTCCACAAGCACCTTGGCTACTGTGCTGGCTTTCTGATCTTTGGTGGGGTAGGCTTGAGCATAGCGAGTAAAGTGATCCGTCACGACTAGAATGTTGCTTCTTCCACCTATATCGGGCTCCAAGCACAGAAAGTCAATGCACACCAACTCCAGAGGCTCTTGGCTCTGCAAATGACCCATAGGGGCTGCCCTCTGTGGCAAAGTCTTTCTCTGAATGCACGTGAGACAAGAGTGACAGTAGCTTTCCACTTCTCTTCGCATATTTGTCCAGTAGAATCTATCCCTAATCAGCCAGAAAGTTCTTTCTGCCCCTAAATGACCGTGTTCATCGTGCAGAGAGGCTAAGACAGTAGCCCAGTGTTTCTCTGGGAGGAACAATTGCCACCTTTCTTCGTTATTCTCTGTGACGCAACTTCGGTATAGTCCATCCTTGAGTTTCAGTCGATTACATTCCTTGTGTAAAATATTTGCTTCGGGTTCTCAACTTCTTTTTAGCACCTCAGGGTTCTGACTCAAGGCGTGCACCGCTAATCTGCCCACTGAGTCTTCCACTTGGTCCCTTCTCAGGTCTACTTTCGACCGTCGCGGCAAACCTTCTCCCCTCACTTGTGCCAGCCCACAATATTGTCTAGGGATACCCAATGGATGAACCCCTAGGTATTCTGCAGCCACTTCCTCGCTTCTCTTTTTGTCCAGACCCTGGCACAGAGCTTGCACTCCTTCAGTCACACAGGCCTATTCTGCTAGTTCTTCTTCTTGTCTGTGTGGCCTTCGGGATAGAGCATCTGCATCTCGTTTTCCAACCCCAGGCCTGTATTTCAGACTGAACCGGAACCCAGCCAACGCTGCTATCCACCTGTGTTCGGTGGCAAGTTGGCGGGGGTCAAAACGTAAGTCAAAGGGTTGTCTGTTTTGACAGTGAACTCGGCTCCATACAAATAGTCTCTTAACTTATCGACCACCGTCCATTTGAGGGCCAAAAACTCCAGCTTGTGCACAGGGTAGTTCTTTTCGGAGGGGGTAAGGCTCCTACTCACATAGGCTATGGGTCTCAACTTCCCCGCCTGATGTTGGTACAGCACTCCTCCTAGACCGTCTCCACTTGCATCTACATGTAGCTCATAAGGTAGACTGGGAGCAGCATATGCTAACACTGGAGCTTCTGTCAGGTTCTTCTTTAGTCTCTTGAACGCCTCTTCACATGAATGGGTCCACTGATCCTGTACAGACTCTCCTTTCTTTCACGTGCTGCTCCGCTTCGTCTTTGTCCCTTGTTTTTCGTCTTCCCCCATGACCTTGTGCAGTAGCTCAAATTCTCCACGAACCACCGGTAGTAAGAACAGAAACCCAAGAAGGATCTCAACTCCATTACCGTTCTTGGCCGGGGCCAGCTGGTGACAGCCTCCAACTTCTGCGGGTCAGTAGCAACTCCTCCTGCCGAGACTACATGCCCCAGGTATGTGACCGAAGTCCAGTAGAACTGACACTTTTCTAGCGACAGCTTCAACCCCTCTTCGTAAAGTCGGGAGAACACCTTCTCCAGTCGAGCCTCATGTTCTTCAAGGGTCTTCCCAAACATGATGATATCATCCAAATACACTAGGACCTCCACGAAATTCATGCCTCCGACCATCCTTTTCATAAGGCGTTGGAATGTGGCAGGTGCCCCTGACAGACCCTGAGGTATTAGACAGAATTCATAGAAGCCCAATGGACATATAATGCAGTCTTTTCCTGATCTGCCAGATGCATGGGAATTTGGTAATACCCACTCTTCAGGTCCAACACGCTGAACCACTTGGCTCCAGTGAGGCACTGCAATGCATCTTCAATGCGTGGGGTGGTATATTGATCAGGGACAGTGCGTTGATTCAAAGTGCGATAATCAATGCACATGCGGAGAGACCCAGTCTTCTTCCTCACTACCACCATAGGGGAGGCATAGGGATTCCTGGATTATCCCGGACCTCTTCAACTCAGCCAGTTGTTCTCTTAGGTCTTCCAGGTCGCTAAGCGGTACTCTCCGGGTTCTTTCACGGAATGGCTTGTCCTCTTGGAGGCGAATTGTGTGCTTAGCACTCTTTACACATCCCACATCTAAATCATTCTGAGCGAATAACTTCTCCCACCTCTTCAACTGGGTCTTCGCCCTTTCCTGCCAAAGAGGAGGCAAATTCTCCGTGCAGTGCTGCAGATCCTTCGTCAGACCCCGACCACCTCCCTCACTTGTCACCTCATCTGGAAGTAAGGGATTGGCCGCGCTGACTTGTCCCACTAGCATCCGGGGCCTCAGCGCTATTGGCTGGTCTGTCACATTCGTCAAGCGGATGGGCACTCTTCTTCCTGTTCGGTACAGGTCCCGGGTGGGGACCAATTCAGGAACCTTCTCCAATCCTCTTGTTCGAACTCTCTCATCCGTTTCCAGTACTACAAATGGGCCTGGCTGATCCCACTTTAATTTGACAGGGGCCTTCACTTGAGCAACCTCTCCCAGCCATATTGTCCTTTCTCTGCCTTTGAAGCTCCACAGCCGCCCCACTTCTCCTCTCAGGGCTTCCTTCTCTCTGACCACCCGGTAGTATGCTTGTCGTAACTGTGGATGGATTTTATTGGTGGTACTTCCTTCGGCAAACAGCAGTCTTCTCACCAGATCCGTGTTCGTCCCCACTAGTATGGAACTCCGCCTGGCTCCAGGGGGCCTGGGGCACACAACAGCCAGCATGTCAAAGGTCTCTTCTTTCCCTACAGCCGCAGGCCCAAAAGAGATCTGGATGGGGATTTAGCCATCGTAAGGGCATCTGGTGGTCCCGATCCCCCAGATCTCAAGCTCCTCCAACTTGCGGATGGGAATATGACTCAAGTGTTGGTCATAAAAATCTCGATACAACAGTGTAACTTGTGCTCTTGTATCCAGTAGGGCCTGGGTGAAGATTCCTTCTATCTGTACAGATACAATTGGGGATGGCCCCACTAGTTTATCCGGGAAGTTCTCTGACTGCCTCCTCTTGTTAGTAAGGCATTCCTTCTTCTCCTTTATTTTATTTTGAGAATTATGGTCGCCAATCCTAAGCGATGCGTTAGAGTTCCTTTGAATGGTATCCCCTGAGCGGCCCTTTCACTCCTTTGCAAGATGCCTGTGGCAATCCGGGTCTCTCTATCCTTTTCTTCCAAGATGGCCTCCTCTTCTCTCACTAGCCCTATCAAATCAGGATAGGAAGGAGTCTCACCGGTGCCTTTTTAGGAGTAGCCGAATGGCAATGGGGTGGTTCGGCCTGGCCCCTTGCAAAGTCCGTTCTAATCTGACTTTGTCTGCCTCCTTAGGGTCAACACCATTCTTTAGAATAATTTGGTGCAGGAGTTGATCTATACGAACAATGTATGCCGACAGTTTCTCTCCCTTCTTCTGATGAGTATGTTAGAACCGATACATCAGGTCAGATAATTTTTCTACCCTCCCATACACAGCATAGAGGGCTTTAACCACTACAATACTGGGCATTTTTGCCCCCTTCCTTCCCAGACCATTTTTCAGCTTTCAGGACTCTCGCACTTTCAATGACAATTGCACGGTCATGCTACGCTGTACCCAAATTCAATTTTTATCATTTTGTTCACACACATAGAGCTTTCTTTTGGTGGTATTTATTCTCGACTCCGTTTTAATTTTTTTTTTGCGAAATAAGCGAAAAAAGAGCGTAAATTTGAAAAAAAACAATATTTTCTTCTTTCTATTTTAAAAGAAATCCAATAAAATCAAATTTTGTCATAAATTTAAGCCAAAATGTATTCTGGTAAAAAAAAAAGTGTATAATAATTGGTTCATGTGATCACGGACATATGTACGCAAATGATCATGTACAGATGTGCGCAGGTGATCACGGACATATATGTGCAGATAATCATTGGGACATGTGATTTTAGTGGGACATATGTGGGGGACATGTGTGTTTTTATTATTTGGGGACATGTGTTTTGGGGACATTGTGTAGGCACATGTGTGTTTATACTGTGTGGTGAAGTGTGTTAACACTAGGTTGGTGATCAGTGAGTAAAAAGCTGTAAAAAACAGCACATACTCACTGATCACCAGCCGGCTGCCATGATGGTTTGGATTTTTTTTCACCTTTAATAATAAATACCTTCATTTACAAATTGCATTTTGTGTTTTACTTGTGTTGTCCTTGACTATTGTTTAAATTGGTTTGATGTTCCGAAACACTTAAGTGTGACAAACATGCAAAGGAACAGGAAATGAGGAAGGGGGCACAGTCAACTTCCGTGTGAGGAGAGGAGTGCCGATTGCCTAGCAACCGGCTCTGTGCTTACATCTCATGAGGGCTGTGATTGGACATTGCCGTCATGTGATCCTGCCGATCGGAGATGCGCCGTGTCCTGGTGACACGAGCGCATCGGGATCGCGCCACTGCGCGGGCACGCGCGTGATCCCCCTCCTTCTGAGGGACGTTCCTGAATGTCCACTCAGAAGGAGAGAGCGCCCACCCGGCCGTTTATATGCATTGGACGGGTGGGAAGTGGTTAATGTAATCTCTGGCATCACAGTCTGGTTTTCCTCTCCTGAAACTTCTGATGACGTCAGCTGGTGGACTTAACAAGCTTTCACTAATCCGCCTTCTCCCTAAGTGACCTGGGACATTCCAATCCTCCAAGGCTTTCGTTTCTTGATCCATCCAGTTCTCAAAATCTTCCTCTCCCTCTGGCCTTGGCAGCTTCAGATACCTCTCATTCGTGGATGTCTGGTGGCTTTGTATCATGCTGTCCACCAAACGACTCATGTCTAAGTAGAAGGAAGCTGGCGGCATCCTATGCTCCAGGTTCTCACCTGATGTTGGGCACACAAAGCTTGGGCTGCCCCTCATCGAGCGTCTCAACAAAGGACTCCCTGGCGGTGTCACGGATGGGGGTTCTTCTGGTTCTTGTGTCGGAATCACCCACCCATCCAGGCCTTCTGCTAAGCTCACCATCCCTTCCCTGAACTCTGTTGGGGTGGCTTCTTTCCACTCTAAGAGGACATAGGTAAAGTCTTCCTGCACATCCTGCTTTAAGTGTAGCAAATAGCAGCCTTGTCCGCTTTCCGCATTAATTGCTGCACCTCCCTATCAAACCACTGGTCTCCTGGGAGTCTTAGAATGGTGGTTTTCTGGGCCGCACTTCCAAATTCTTGACTCCATAGAGTCGTTGTATCTGGGTCCATTACTTCCTCCAATTTTGACCCCTCCCCTGGTCTATTCGGGCTTTCCAGTTGAGAAATCTCAGTGGGAGCTCCATGTAGCGCACTACTCCCTTGGGAGCTGCAAAGTTGTTCATTTTCCCACTGGCCATCCCAGACACCTGGAGCTACCCTTACCTCTGACACTTCGGGTTCCATTCTTGTAATAACACAGACTCACAGTAAATAGCAGATTAAGTTTACTGAAGAATATTTTGCATAGACTTAAAGGTTTCACTAGAACAAGTATAATGCGGCGTACACACGGTCGGAATGGAAGCCTTTCATCGGATTTTCCGACCGTGTGTATGGTCAACAGTCTTTTTCTGTCGGAATTTCCGACGGACTTTGAATTGAGAACCTGTTCTCAATTTTTCCGACGGAAAACCTTTCTATCGGATTTTCCGATCGTGTGTAGGCAATTCCGACACGCCAAAAATCACGCATGCTCAGAATCCACTACGAGACGGAACCGCTCGGTCTGGTAAAACTAGCGTTTGTAATGGAGATAGCAGATTCTTCACACTGGTTTTTTTTTTAATTCTTCATTGCGCCGCTCATTCTCTTCTTTATAATGCTAGAAGAATGAAGTGGTTTTGCTGCTTATATTCACACAGGTTCACACAGTTTTTACAAACGTATTTCTAGGTCTCTCCAGAATAATATTTAGATTAGAATTGAAGCCAGATCTGCATGAAATACGGTCTTGACACCAGTACACATAGGCACACAAAACACCCCCCTGTCACCCCCAGATCACCACCTAAATAAAGGTTTTAACCCCCTGATTGCCCCTAGAGTTAACCCTTTCACCAGTGATCACTGTTTAAACTGTCACTGGTGACGCTGGTTAGCCAGTTAGTTATTTCGTTATTTAGGTTCCCCGTCAGGTTTTTATATAGCGTCAGGTACCCCCATATATTACCTAATAAAGGTTTTAACCCCCTGATTGCCCCTAGTTAACCCTTTCACCCCCTTTTGCCAGTGTCACTAAGCGATCGTTTTTCTAATCGCTGCATTAGTGTCGCTAGGTAACCAGTTTTTTTTTGTATTACTGTTACGGGTGACGCTGGTTAGTTAGCTTGTTTTTTATACTGTCAGGGCACCCGCCATTTATTACCCAATAACGGTTTAACCCCCTGATCGCCCGGCGGGTGATATCAATTAGGTTTTAGGGTCAAATAAGGTCTGCGTCGCCCCAGGTTAGTGCCAGTACCGCAAACACCCACGCGCAAAGCATACACCTCCCTTAGTGGCACAGTATCTGAACAGATCAATATCTGATCTGATCAGATCTATACTAGCGTCCCAGCAGTTTAGGGTTCCAAAAAAAAACGCATTGTTAGCGGGATCAGCCCAGATACCTGCTAGCACCTGCGTTTCCCCCTCCGCCCAGCCCAGCCCAGCCCACCCCAAGTGCAGTATCGATCGATAACAGTCACTTACAAAACACTAAGCACACATAACTGCAGCGTTCGCAGAGTCAGGCCTGATCCCTGCGATCGCTAACAGTTTTTTGTGGTAGCGTTTTGATTCAGTCGCTTCAGTCAGGAGCTTTTTTACCTGTGAATCTCAAAAAATAAAAAAAAAATAAAATAGTTGTCGTTTTATTGTTCTCTCTCTCACTCTATTCTCTCTCTATTGTTGCTCTTTTTTTACTCCATTCTATTCTGCAATGTTTTTTTATGTTTTATTATGTTTTATCATGCTTGCTTTTCAGGTATGTAATTTTGTTTACTGTGTGTTTTAGTGTTGAGCATTTTTTTGTTTTCAGGTGCGCCATTCAGTTGCAACGCGGATTTATTTATCTTGACAGCAACAGCGTTTGCTCCCACGATACATAAAGCCGCGACTCCAACGCTGTAGGAGGTGATTTCACCACCACACATTTAAAAAAAAGAGCATATATGCCGATGCATGGGGGCAGCAGGGGGGGGGAGGAGCGATTGGCTCCTAATGCCACGTACATACGGTCGAAATTCCGACCGTGTGTACACGGCATAACTTTTGCGGGAGGATGCCCCCATGCATCGGCATATATAAATGGTGCATGTATGCCCATCATTAGAAGTGGGTGGATGAAGGGAGGTATTCTAATGGTGGGCATACCCACCAATCAATCTCTTTTTTTCGTTCAGCCAAGAGGCTGCATGAAAAAAAAAAGATTACAATATATGTCCAGTATGTTGCTGGACTTTGAATGGTTATACCAGAATGATGCCTGCAGGTTTAGGTATCATCTTGGTATCATTCTTTTCAGCCAGTGATCGGCTTTCATGTAAAAGCAATTCTAGCGGGTAATTAGCCTCTAGACTGCTTTTACAAGCAGTGGGAGGGAATGTCCCCCCTCCCGGATATAAACCGCGCCATTGGGAAATTGGGAAAGCATTTTATCACACCAATCTTGGTGTGGTCAGATGCTTTGAGGGCAGAGGAAAGATCTAGGGTCTAATAGACCCCAATTTTTTCAAAAAAAGAGTACCTGTCACTGCCTATTGCTATCATAGGGGATATTTACATTCCCTGAGATAACAATAAAAATCATAACAAAGAAAAAAAATGGAAGGAACAGTTTAAAAAAAAAAAAAAAAGCTAAATAAATAAAAAAAAAAACAAAAAAAAAAAAAAAAGCACCCCTGCCCCCCTTCTCTTGCGCAAAGGCGTACACAAGCGTTGGTCTGGCGTCATATGTAAACAGCAATTGCACCAAGCATGTGAGGTATCACCGCGAAGGTCAGATCGAGGGCAGTAATTTTAGCAGTAGACCTCCTCCGTGAATCTAATGTGGTATCATGTAAAGGCTTTTAAAGGCTTTTAAAAAATGTATGTAGTTTGTCGCCACTGCGTGTTTGTGCGCAATTTTAAAGCATGTCGTGTTTGGTATCCATGTACTCGGCCTAAGATCATATTTTTTATTTCATCAAAAATTTGAGCAATATAGTGTGTTTTAGTGCATTAAAATAAAAAAAAGTGTATTTTTTCCACAAAAAATGCGTTTGAAAAATCGCTGCGCAAATACTGTGTGGAAAAAAAAAATGCAACACCCACCATTTTAATCTGTAGGGCCTTTGCTTTAACAATATATATAGTGTTTGGGGGTTCAACGTAATTTTCTTGCAAAAAAAAAAAAAATATGTTTTCATGTAAACAAAAAGTGTCAGAAAGGGCTTTGTCTACAAGTGGTTAGAAGAGTGGGTGACGTGTGACATAGGCTTCTAAATGTTGTGCATAAAATGCCAGGACAGTTCAAACCCCCCCCAAATGACCCATTTTGGAAAGTAGACACCCAAGCTATTTGATGAGAGCAATGTTGAGCCCATTAAATATTTTTTTTTTTTGTCCCAAGAGATTGAATAATGAAAAAAAAAAAATATATATATTTTTTTTTACAAAAAGTTGTCACTAAATGATATATTGCTCAAACATGTCATGGGCATATGTGGAAATACACCCCAAAATACATTCTGTTGCTTCTCCTGAGTACGGGGATACCACATGTGTGGACTTTTTGGGAGCCTAGCTGCGTACGGAACCCCAAAAACCAATCACCGCCTTCAGGCTTTCTAAGGGTGTAATTTTTTTTTTTATTTCACTTCTCACTGCCAATCACAGTTTCGGAGGCCATGGAATGCCCAGATGGCATAAAAACCCCCCAAAATGACCCCATTTTGGAAAGTAGACACACCAAGCTATTTGCTGAGAGGTATTGTGAGTATTTTGCTGATCTCGATTTTTGTCACAAAGTTTTGAAAATTGAAAAAAGAAAAAAAATTTTTTTTTTTTCTTTACTTTCTTCATTTTCAAAAACAAATGAGAGCTGTAAAATACTCACCATGCCTCTCAACAAATAGCTTGGGGTGTCTACTTTCCAAAATGGGGTCATTTGGGGGGTTTTGTGCTATTTTGGCATTTTATGGCCTTCGAAACTGTGGTTGGTAGTGAGGAGTGAAATCAAAAATTTGCACCCTTAGAAATCCTGAAGGCGGTGCTTGGGTTTCGGGGCCCCGTACGCGGCTAGGCTCCCAAAAAGTCCCACAACTGTGGTATCCCCATACTCAGGAGAAGCAGCAAAATGTATTTTGGGGTGCAATTCCACATATAACTATGGCATGTGTGAGCAATATATCATTTAGTGACAACTTTTTGAAAAAAAAAAAAAATCTTTTTTATTTTTGTCTTTATTCAATCACTTGGGACTAAAAAAAAAAAATATTCAATGGGCTCAACATGCCTCTCAGCAAATAGCTTGGGGTGTCTACTTTCCAAAATGGGGTCATTTGGGGGGGTTTTGTACTTCTCTGCCATTTTAGCACCTCAAGAAATGAAATAGGCAGTCATAAATTAAAAGCGGTGTAAATTCCAGAAAATGTACTCTAGTTTGTAGACGCTATAACTTTTGCGCAAACCAATAAATATACGCTTATTGGCATTTTTTTTTACTAAAGACATGTGGCTGAATACATTTTGGCCCAAATGTTTGACTAAAATTGAGTTTATTAGATTTTTTTTATAACAAAAAGTAGAAAATCTCTTTTTTTTTCAAAATTTTCGCTGTTTTTTTTTTCTTTAATAAGAATATATGTATTATTGTATTATTTTCTCGTGCTCTCCTTTTTATTTTTTAATGTTATGTTTCCACAACACCATTATTATGTATTATTTGTAAACCTGTTTGTTGTTGGTGTCCCTTGTTAATTTTGACATTGTATTTTTGAAATGTACCTGCCTACTCCCCCAAAATAAATTGATTTGCTATTTGTAGAAAAACACATAGGCAAGTATTTTCAGAAAACCAAATCAAAATTTATTTACCATCATAATTACAAAATAAAGATAAAGGCAACGCAGGAGAAATTGCTTCAATTGGTGAAGACCCGGGTCCCCAAGGCAGACATCAAATAAACTGGTAGCTGAGAAGTACATACAAAAAGGAGGACAATGAGTTCCAGGAGTCCCAGAGAACCGGAGCAGCAGCAGATGGTATATGTACCCAATCTGTGGTCCTACAACAGGATGTTGGTTCTTTGAGACGTGAAGGCAGGGGATCACTTCCTGGTCTTCCGTAGAGCCTTCCGTGCAGCCTTCCCTGCAGCCTTCCCTGGAGGCTGTGGCTCTGGAGGTGGCATTGTGGCAGGAGGAGGAAGACGAGGAGGAGGAGGATGGGGGAGAGAACAGAGGTGTTGGTTGTCCGACATTTCCCCACTTAACCCCTTCTGTATAGTATCGAAAATGATTCTTTCACACTTTTGCCGTTGGCCCTCCTCCATTTGTTGCAAATTAGAGGCAATATACATGCCATAGGCCTCTGTAGCATCAATGGGGGATCTGAGGGACTTGTTAGCCTCCCTGATCAGGGCCAGTGCTGCCCTTCCTCTGGCGTTTGTAGGGAAGGATGAGGGGAGGAATCTGGGATTGGGTGTGACTGGGCCCTGCCACCTCCTGGGTGACACTTCCCCCTGCCTCCTCCTGTGTGCCACTAGCCAGAGCCTCGTCCTGGCTGAGGTCATCCTGTGTATGAAAAAGGGACATAGTTTTAGTTTTTTGTTCATCAAACAGACACAATTTTCAGCTCATGACTGTTGCAAATTTAATGTTAATAAATAGAAAAGACTATCATTGTGAGCCCAGCATTTTCCCTTCTTGTCCTAATCTTTTTTGGCCACTTCTGTCTATAAATCTGTGAAACACTTTTTGTTACTTCATTCATTTATTAGCAATAATAACATCTACTTACCAACAATCTTTTTTTTGCACAGATAAATTATGTATAAAAAACCTTTACCTGGCTCCATCTGGGCTCCTCAATCTCCTCCTGTATGGCAGGCCCAGGTTGGTCCACAGATGCCTCAGCTTGGGTAGAGGGAAGGCTGGAGGGAAGGCTGGTTGGAAGGCTGGAGGGAAGGGGTGCCGGAAGGGTAGAAAGTGATTCCCTGCCCTCCATCCGGTCATCTATGAACCTCATCCTGTTGTAGTACCACAGACTGGGCACATACACCTTATCTGCTGCTACTCCGGACCTCAGGGACTTCTGGACCTTCTGGTACTCCTTTTTATAGGTGCTTCTCAAGCTACCTATTTTTGCCTCAACAAATTTGATGTCAGCATCAGGGACCCGGGTCTTCACAAATTGAAGCAATTTCTCCAGCGTTGCCCTCCTAGCTGGCTTATTGTGGTACAGGGGGTTTTTCACCTCCCAGAGATTTATCATATCCCTGTACTTATCTATGAATTCCCCAAGGAATTCGGGTCCTTAAATGGGAGCATTTTCTCTGCAAGACCAAAAAAAATACAAAAATAAAAATTTCAGGATAATCTTTCAACACAATATAGGCATCAATCTAGATTCAGTATAGGCCGCACATGACTCCAAAAAGTTTCAAATCTTACCTTCGTTCTAACGTTCGTCGTTGTTCGACGTTCTTGGTGGCGTCTGTTCCTCCTTCCCGTGCACACAGAACGTAGTTACGACACACACGTGTTTGAAGCTTTATATACACTGCGCATGCGCGAATCTCCGCCCGCGTCGCCCGCCCCTGACGTTCTTTCTAGAATATTCGCCGCCCAGTTTCTTTCGTTGCAGTGGGAGCGGAACATGGCGGAGACACAGCAGGTGCATAAAAGCAGTAACGAGGAGGAGGAGGATAGCCCGGAGCCTGAAACGTCACGATCGAGGAGGAGATTTTAGGCCTCAAATATGTCCTTTGTGGAGATGATGGAGATGGTAGACATCTTGAGGAGCAACGACTATGATGGGAATTACGGTCCGTACCCCAACCCAAATATGAGAAAGGCCAAGATCATGACTAAAGTTGTGAAGAGTCTGTACAGTAATTTTGGGGTATGACGAACGAAGGATCAACTGAGGAAACGCTGGTCGGACCTCAAATTAAGGGAGCACGATCAGTATAGGAAGATCAAGAAAGTTCTTCGAAAAAGTAAGTATATTATGTCGTGTGTACCTATTATTATTAATATTGCATGCTGCGCCATGTGTTTTCCCCTAATAAGGTCTTGTACACTCCAAAATGGCTACTTTCATGGTCATACGCAGTAATCGTTCGTTGTAAACCTCGTTCCTTATCCAAAATACGATGTTTTCACAGATAAATGATTAAATACTGTAGGGCCTTCAATTTTGCACATTTATCCAAAAGAGTTTTTTAGGACATTGTTGTCTAGATGTGTTTGAACCTAGAAGGAATATCAATCTTCATTCAGTGTAATGTATGTAGAGGACACTCTGCAGCTGTTTACACATCTGGACTCAGGTGCACATTTTAGGGTCTCAAACACAGGTACTCCAGTGGATACTTTGGGGTGTCTCCAGATGGGAAAAATATCCAAAAAAGGTAAGTATTCCAGCCTGAGGAATTAAGGGAATAAATCATGTGTTCAGCTTGGAATTCTGCCCAAACAGACAATTGCCCCCCACTTCCAAGCAATGTTTATCATTTATATTTACATATAAACAAAGAAATGCAGCGCTGGATGGTGAAGAACTATAGATTATCAATTAATAAAAAATACCAAAAAAGGTGAGTGAATATAATGAATACTCAATCAAAATTCATATGTGAAACTCAAAGTTCATAAAGTCCAAATATTCAGGTGAAATAAAACAAATGAATTCATAAAAACTTCTGTGAAATCAATCCAAAGTATATATGTTGATAGCAGTGCAGCCCATCACCACAGAGATAAAACAGAAGGGGGGGAGGCTTACCAGAAAGCCAGTGACCGCCCTTATTCAGGGGGGTCGAACTAAGCTTTAGAAGAACAGCCTTGGTGCTGTTAGGGATTACCAGCGTCCCGATAGATGTCCAGCAGTAACCAATCTCCTCCTATGTGGTAGTCTCTCCCGGATAGTCCTCGTGTGTCACTAGCAGTGCAGCATTCGAATGGATGATATAGATGGAAACAAAAGGGGACTAGAATAGTGTAGACGTTTCCAATAGGTTTTTTATTGACCCAAAATAACAAAATAGCATAAAAAGTTAAAAGACCTTGCAAGGTAATGGCGGCTCCGTTTGGTCTATGGGACAATACTCGCGCATGCGCAGTACGGGCGTGCGTAACGAACCCTACGCTGTTTCGTCACAACTGACGTCATCAGGGGTACGCACACACGCACGCGCATGCGCTTTAAGTAGCGGTCGGCGTCAGACAAGACGCTCCGCTATTGGAGGTTGCCATAGACACTTGGAGCAAAAAGACAACAGAAAATACCCGCCGGCGGGAACCTGATACTCCCCCCAGCGGTGAGAATTACCACATATGTGTACCCCAAGGCGGCCTCCAGAGTGCTCAAACTACACTGAAGCCATCTTGTGGTCACACAGCAGTAGTGCCCCATATTGCTAAATGCTGCTAAACATAGCATGCAGGAGCTAAACATACACATACAATGAAGAATTACATGCTTGCTATTTAAAACAATACTTTCAAAATGTTTACAAAAGAAAATATGGAAAATAAAATATTATATTAGAACTCAGTTCCTTCATGATTAAAAAATTCCTTTTTAAAAATAAACAGAGTGCGTCCATACATCAAACTGCTACCCAAACAACCACTTGGATTTACATATATCTCCTCTATGCGAGAAAACAAAAAGGACATCCTATGGTCATTTAATAGCCTCAATCATATGCAATAAATGCTCTGTTTATCTCAATGTTCCATCTCTTACGTCATTCGCACTAATGATTTAGAGAGCCAATGAATGGACACAAAGTATGATGTTGGAGGTATAGTATTAAAACTCCTCAACTGTTAGATATCAACATAGTGTCATCTCATCACTAGTCTATAGAAAGATAAAAAAGGTCTAGAGATGTTTAAAATAAATAGTAGTGTCAATGGGTTGAAATATTCATAACCCATTGTCACAGCAAATATGAATTAAAGCATATCCCCTGAGAGCCATTCTATTTAAAATGGTCGAATGCGACAAAAACTCACAACCAATAAGAAAAAAGGAGAGAGAGGTCGTGGAGGGGACATCAACAGTTGTTAATAAAACAGTTGATGTCCCACTCCACGTTGAGGCCATTCGGAATGTGGCACCCCAACCTGTATATCCAATTGGTCTCAGAACGTGAGATCACCCTCTTACCATTGCTCCCTCGCCAATGTGGGATATATTTTTCTAGAGCAATGAAAGTGGTGCCACTTGGATCTCGGTTATGTACAAGGTCATAATGTTTGGAGACGTTATGTTTATCAAAGCCCCTACAGATATTAGCAATGTGTTCTCCTAATCGGATATGTAGCTTCCGAATCGTCCGGCCCACATATTCTAATCCACAGGGACACCTTAAAAGGTATACCACACATTTTGTGGTGCAAGTAATGAAGGACTTAATGGGGTAAGTGACTCCCTGTTGATGTGAACTCCGTGAGTCGCCTATCCCTCAGAGCATTAATTACACCTTACATTTTCGACAAGGAAAAAAGCCCTTTAGGTCCCCAAAGAAAGTGGGGCGGATCGGGGGGTCTGGCACATTAGGGGCGATGGAGTGTCTAAGGTTAGATGAACCTCTAAATAGTATGCGTGGATTCTCTGACAGTAGGGGCCCCAAAATTCGATCGTTTTTCAAC
The DNA here is from genome assembly GCA_028564925.1 of Lithobates sylvaticus. Taxonomy (NCBI): domain Eukaryota; kingdom Metazoa; phylum Chordata; class Amphibia; order Anura; family Ranidae; genus Lithobates; species Lithobates sylvaticus. The sequence continues at coordinate 289,282,171 of CM053030.1, forward strand.
ACCGGCCAGTGCCTTTTTATAATCCGTTTGATGGCCCAGTGCTGACTGGAGTATGTCGTGAGAAAGGCTAGGCCAAAATCCTCACGATTTTCAACCTGTGAGCATTTGTCTTTCAAGAGGTCTTTGCGGTCTCTCAGTCCCACCTCAGTGATCAAAGAGTCAATAACCTCACTGTTGTAGCCCTTATTTAAGAACCTGGATTTTAAAACCAAAGCCTCTTTATGAAACTCCTCAGTATTGGAACAATTCCGTCTCAAACGTAGGAATTGTCCCTTAGGGACCGCTGAGAGCCAGGATTTATGATGACATGAATCCAAAGGGATATACCCGTTTCTGTCAGTGGATTTAAAGAAGGTAGAAGTAGTGATCCTTCCATCCACGATATTGATATTTAGATCCAGAAAGTGTATCTGGGTGGGACTACTTTCATGACTGAGTTCAATGCCCCTGTCATTATTATTGAGAAAAGACAAGAAAGTGGCTACTGACTCAGCATCACCATCCCAGATGCACAAGATGTCATCTATAAAACGCTTCCACAAAACCAGGTGGGGAGACCTATCTTGCAGAACCACCTCCTCTTCCCATTTGGCCATGAAGAGATTGGCCATACTGGGGGCAAACTTCGCCCCCATGGCCACTCCCTTTATCTGCAAGTAGTGCTTACCACCATGCCAAAAGTAATTGTGTCCCATTGAGAAATCGAGTAGCTCCATCACGAAGTTCGACTGCGTGATGGAGATACTCGAGTCCCGATAGAGAAAGTGCCTTACAGCTTCATGACCTAATTTATGGGAAATGGCTGTGTAGAGTGAAGCAACATCCGCAGTAATTAACATATATGTTGACTTCCACTCTATCCCATCCAGTAAGTTAAGGACATGTTTGGTGTCCCTAAGATATGAAGAAGTACCCATCACCAGTGGTTGCAAGTAGTGGTCTATGTACTTGCCTATACGCGAAGTTATGGAATCGATACCACTGATGATGGGTCTACCTGGTGGGTTAACCAAAGTTTTGTGGATTTTAGGCAGAATATACATAACTGGCAACCTGGGGGCGAGAGGAACTAAATGTTCGTTTTCTTTTTTATTTAAAATGCCCAAGTTATGGCCCTTTTCAATCAAGATTTTTAGCTCTCGCTTATATAGGACTGTAGGGTCACAAGTTAAAGGGGAGTAGGTGTTGGAATCTGAGAGGATTCTCAACATCTCCCCCAAGTAGGAATCCTTATCTTGAATGACAATGGCTCCCCCCTTGTCTGCCGGTCGTACCACTATGTCCTTTCTTTGGCAAAGGATTTCCATCCCCACCTTGATATCAAGTTGGGGTTGCACCGATTTAGTTCTTAGATTGTTTAAATCCTTTGTCACCAGATCACGAAATACACTGATGTTTGGTGCCGAGTTCCCCGGGGGGTTGAAAAGTGAGGCGTTAGCCATACCTGAATGTACAATCACACATTCTTCCCTATTGGATTGTCTAGTAGGATTAGATAAAATATACCTTTTAATATTAAGTTTTCGGGTATACTTCTGCAGATCTATGAAGGTCTGGAATTTATTTAAATTCCGAGGTGGAGCGAACTTGAGACCTTTATTTAAAGTAAGTAGCTCCTCCCTAGAGAGTTCCTTAGTACTAAGGTTTATGATGCCATTTGTGTCTATGTCCTCCTTCTTTTTGGAGTGAAGGTTCCTCCCCCCTCTGCTCCCTCTCTTGCGTCTCCATTTCTCTTGTTTCTGCCCCTGCTGGCCAACTGAAAATCCCGACCAAATCGGTTTTCCCCTTGTTGGCCATAGGAGGATTGAGAATAGGGACGGCCATCATTAGGTCCAGAGAAACTGCCCCGACGTTATCGTCCAGGGGAAGGTATCTGTTCCTAGTGTTGGCAGGAAAATAACTATAGTTACTGTTTGAAGGATCTGACCTTTCAACATGATTTTGAGGAGTCTGGCGTGCATCATTGTTTCGCCAAAGTGGAGGGGATAGATTAGAAGGGCGAGAGATGGAACCCCTTCTGTTGCCCCTTCCCCTTTTAAAACCTGTAGGATGTTGAAACTCCCTATCTCTAAATTGATTTGGGACTGGAAACCGCATGTGGCTGGTTTCAGACGCCACTGAGTTGTTACCCTGGATACCCGCTCCAGGGTGAGAACTATTTGATGTGACGGGTAGGGGATCAGGGGGGGCCACAACCTGCCATTTGAACACCACCTGATCCCTGTAGTCCTTCACATCTCTGTTGTACTTCCTTTTTTTCTTAATTTTTTGTTCAGATTCCTCTTTAATCAATAAAGTTTTAAGGGCCTCCGATCTATTAGTGTAATCTTGTTCGGCTTTGAAAGGGATTAATTTACTTTTCAGAGCATTAATCTCAAGATCCAACATTGTGAGCTTACGTTTTTTCTTGGCTATCAAAAACTGTAAAAATGACACCCCTGCCTCATTGAAGTATTTAAACCATTCTATTAGTTCAGTGTCTTCCTTCTGGGGATTGACATCCCATCTGAGGCTCCGTGGGACCATGTTGTCTTTCACATACTCCTCTAAGTATGCGATGTCCCACCTTGTGTGGACCTCCGTAACAGTGAGGTTTTTTAACCTTAGAAAGCAACCCGCTAGATCATCTCTGGGGTCATCGTTGCCATCGAAGACCCCAGCTGTATTAGTAACTACCTGTGATCTATAATCAAAAATATCCATTACGGATACACCAGCAGCAAAAAACTGTGTACCAAAAACAAGAAATAAGTATAAAAAAAGAAATTGCGCTAGGTGAAAAAAACAAGAAAATAATTCTTGTGAAAAATAATTTGTGACAAATTGTGTTGGTGTGGAAATGAATCAAAAACCGTGAAGGTGAATCCTGCAGCTGAACACTAATAACCCAGGTATAGGGCACAAAATAAATACATATAAACAAAGAAATGCAGCGCTGGATGGTGAAGAACTATAGATTATCAATTAATAAAAAATACCAAAAAAGGTGAGTGAATATAATGAATACTCAATCAAAATTCATATGTGAAACTCAAAGTTCATAAAGTCCAAATATTCAGGTGAAATAAAACAAATGAATTCATAAAAACTTCTGTGAAATCAATCCAAAGTATATATGTTGATAGCAGTGCAGCCCATCACCACAGAGATAAAACAGAAGGGGGGGAGGCTTACCAGAAAGCCAGTGACCGCCCTTATTCAGGGGGGTCGAACTAAGCTTTAGAAGAACAGCCTTGGTGCTGTTAGGGATTACCAGCGTCCCGATAGATGTCCAGCAGTAACCAATCTCCTCCTATGTGGCAGTCTCTCCCGGATAGTCCTCGTGTGTCACTAGCAGTGCAGCATTCGAATGGATGATATAGATGGAAACAAAAGGGGACTAGAATAGTGTAGACGTTTCCAATAGGTTTTTTATTGACCCAAAATAACAAAATAGCATAAAAAGTTAAAAGACCTTGCAAGGTAATGGCGGGGGTGTCATTTTTACAGTTTTTGATAGCCAAGAAAAAACGTAAGCTCACAATGTTGGATCTTGAGATTAATGCTCTGAAAAGTAAATTAATCCCTTTCAAAGCCGAACAAGATTACACTAATAGATCGGAGGCCCTTAAAACTTTATTGATTAAAGAGGAATCTGAACAAAAAATTAAGAAAAAAAGGAAGTACAACAGAGATGTGAAGGACTACAGGGATCAGGTGGTGTTCAAATGGCAGGTTGTGGCCCCCCCTGATCCCCTACCCGTCACATCAAATAGTTCTCACCCTGGAGCGGGTATCCAGGGTAACAACTCAGTGGCGTCTGAAACCAGCCACATGCGGTTTCCAGTCCCAAATCAATTTAGAGATAGGGAGTTTCAACATCCTACAGGTTTTAAAAGGGGAAGGGGCAACAGAAGGGGTTCCATCTCTCGCCCTTCTAATCCATCCCCTCCACTTTGGCGAAACAATGATGCACGCCAGACTCCTCAAAATCATGTTGAAAGGTCAGATCCTTCAAACAGTAACTATAGTTATTTTCCTGCCAACACTAGGAACAGATACCTTCCCCTGGACGATAACGTCGGGGGCAGTTTCTCTGGACCTAATGATGGCCGTCCCTATTCTCAATCCTCCTATGGCCAACAAGGCGGAAAAACGATTTGGTCGGGATTTTCAGTTGGCCAGCAGGGGCAGAAACAAGAGAAATGGAGACGCAAGAGAGGGAGCAGAGGGGGGAGGAACCTTCACTCCAAAAAGAAGGAGGACATAGACACAAATGGCATCATAAACCTTAGTACTAAGGAACTCTCTAGGGAGGAGCTACTTACTTTAAATAAAGGTCTCAAGTTCGCTCCACCTCGGAATTTAAATAAATTCCAGACCTTCATAGATCTGCAGAAGTATACCCGAAAACTTAATATTAAAAGGTATATTTTATCTAATCCTACTAGACAATCCAATAGGGAAGAATGTGTGATTGTACATTCAGGTATGGCTAACGCCTCACTTTTCAACCCCCCGGGGAACTCGGCACCAAACATCAGTGTATTTCGTGATCTGGTGACAAAGGATTTAAACAATCTAAGAACTAAATCGGTGCAACCCCAACTTGATATCAAGGTGGGGATGGAAATCCTTTGCCAAAGAAAGGACATAGTGGTACGACCGGCAGACAAGGGGGGAGCCATTGTCATTCAAGATAAGGATTCCTACTTGGGGGAGATGTTGAGAATCCTCTCAGATTCCAACACCTACTCCCCTTTAACTTGTGACCCTACAGTCCTATATAAGCGAGAGCTAAAAATCTTGATTAAAAAGGGCCATAACTTGGGCATTTTAAATAAAAAAGAAAAGGAACATTTAGTTCCTCTCGGCCCCAGGTTGCCAGTTATGTATATTCTGCCTAAAATCCACAAAACTTTGGTTAACCCACCAGGTAGACCCATCATCAGTGGTATCGATTCCATAACTTCGCGTATAGGCAAGTACATAGACCACTACTTGCAACCACTGGTGATGGGTACTCCTTCATATCTTAGGGACACCAAACATGTCCTTAACTTACTGGATGGGATAGAGTGGAAGTCAACATATATGTTAATTACTGCGGATGTTGCTTCACTCTACACAGCCATTTCCCATAAATTAGGTCATGAAGCTGTAAGGCACTTTCTCTATCGGGACTCGAGTATCTCCATCACGCAGTCGAACTTCGTGATGGAGCTACTCGATTTCTCGATGGGACACAATTACTTTTGGCATGGTGGTAAGCACTACTTGCAGATAAAGGGAGTGGCCATGGGGGCGAAGTTTGCCCCCAGTATGGCCAATCTCTTCATGGCCAAATGGGAAGAGGAGGTGGTTCTGCAAGATAGGTCTCCCCACCTGGTTTTGTGGAAGCGTTTTATAGATGACATCTTGTGCATCTGGGATGGTGATGCTGAGTCAGTAGCCACTTTCTTGTCTTTTCTCAATAATAATGACAGGGGCATTGAACTCAGTCATGAAAGTAGTCCCACCCAGATACACTTTCTGGATCTAAATACCAATATCGTGGATGGAAGGATCACTACTTCTACCTTCTTTAAATCCACTGACAGAAACGGGTATATCCCTTTGGATTCATGTCATCATAAATCCTGGCTCTCAGCGGTCCCTAAGGGACAATTCCTACGTTTGAGACGGAATTGTTCCAATACTGAGGAGTTTCATAAAGAGGCTTTGGTTTTAAAATCCAGGTTCTTAAATAAGGGCTACAACAGTGAGGTTATTGACTCTTTGATCACTGAGGTGGGACTGAGAGACCGCAAAGACCTCTTGAAAGACAAATGCTCACAGGTTGAAAATCGTGAGGATTTTGGCCTAGCCTTTCTCACGACATACTCCAGTCAGCACTGGGCCATCAAACGGATTATAAAAAGGCACTGGCCGGTGTTGAAAAACGATCGAATTTTGGGGCCCCTACTGTCAGAGAATCCACGCGTACTATTTAGAGGTTCATCTAACCTTAGACACTCCATCGCCCCTAATGTGCCAGACCCCCCGATCCGCCCCACTTTCTTTGGGGACCTAAAGGGCTTTTTTCCTTGTCGAAAATGTAAGGTGTGTGGGATTAATGCTCTGAGGGATAGGCGACTCACGGAGTTCACATCAACAGGAACTGGAGTCACTTACCCCATTAAGTCCTTCATTACTTGCACCACAAAATGTGTGGTATACCTTTTAAGGTGTCCCTGCGGATTAGAATATGTGGGCCGGACGATTCGGAAGCTACATATCCGATTAGGAGAACACATTGCTAATATCTGTAGGGGCTTTGATAAACATAATGTCTCCAAACATTATGACCTTGTACATAACCAAGATCCAAGTGGCACCACTTTCATTGCTCTAGAAAAATATATCCCACATTGGCGAGGGAGCAATGATAAGAGGGTGATCTCACGTTCTGAGACCAATTGGATATACAGGTTGGGGTGCCACATTCCGAATGGCCTCAACGTGGAGTGGGACATCAACTGTTTTATTAACAACTGTTGATGTCCCCTCCACGACCTCTCTCTCCTTTTTTCTTATTGGTTGTGAGTTTTTGTCGCATTCGACCATTTTAAATAGAATGGCTCTCAGGGGATATGCTTTAATTCATATTTGCTGTGACAATGGGTTATGAATATTTCAACCCATTGACACTACTATTTATTTTAAACATCTCTAGACCTTTTTTATCTTTCTATAGACTAGTGATGAGAGGACACTATGTTGATATCTAACAGTTGAGGAGTTTTAATACTATACCTCCAACATCATACTTTGTGTCCATTCATTGGCTCTCTAAATCATTAGTGCGAATGACGTAAGAGATGGAACATTGAGATAAACAGAGCATTTATTGCATATGATTGAGGCTATTAAATGACCATAGGATGTCCTTTTTGTTTTTTCGCATAGAGGAGATATATGTAAATCCAAGTGGTTGTTTGGGTAGCAGTTTGATGTATGGACGCACTCTGTTTATTTTTAAAAAGGAATTTTTTAATCATGAAGGAACTGAGTTCTAATATAATATTTTATTTTCCATATTTTCTTTTGTAAACATTTTGAAAGTATTGTTTTAAATAGCAAGCATGTAATTCTTCATTGTATGTGTATGTTTAGCTCCTGCATGCTATGTTTAGCAGCATTTAGCAATATGGGGCACTACTGCTGTGTGACCACAAGATGGCTTCAGTGTAGTTTGAGCACTCTGGAGGCCGCCTTGGGGTACACATATGTGGTAATTCTCACCGCTGGGGGGAGTATCAGGTTCCCGCCGGTGGGTATTTTCTGTTGTCTTTTTGCTCCAAGTGTCTATGGCAACCTCCAATAGCGGAGCGTCTTGTCTGACGCCGACCGCTACTTAAAGCGCATGCGCGTGCGTGTGTGCGTACCCCTGATGACGTCAGTTGTGACGAAACGCCGTAGGGTTCATTACGCACGCCCGTACTGCGCATGCGCGAGTATTGTCCCATAGACCAAACAGAGCCGCCATTACCTTGCAAGGTCTTTTAACTTTTTATGCTATTTTGTTATTTTGGGTCAATAAAAAACCTATTGGAAACGTCTACACTATTCTAGTCCCCTTTTGTTTCCATCTATATCATCCATTCGAATGCTGCACTGCTAGTGACACACGAGGACTATCCGGGAGAGACTGCCACATAGGAGGAGATTGGTTACTGCTGGACATCTATCGGGACGCTGGTAATCCCTAACAGCACCAAGGCTGTTCTTCTAAAGCTTAGTTCGACCCCCCTGAATAAGGGCGGTCACTGGCTTTCTGGTAAGCCTCCCCCCCCCTTCTGTTTTATCTCTGTGGTGATGGGCTGCACTGCTATCAACATATATACTTTGGATTGATTTCACAGAAGTTTTTATGAATTCATTTGTTTTATTTCACCTGAATATTTGGACTTTATGAACTTTGAGTTTCACATATGAATTTTGATTGAGTATTCATTATATTCACTCACCTTTTTTGGTATTTTTTATTAATTGATAATCTATAGTTCTTCACCATCCAGCGCTGCATTTCTTTGTTTATATGTATTTATTTTGTGCCCTATACCTGGGTTATTAGTGTTCAGCTGCAGGATTCACCTTCACGGTTTTTGATTCATTTCCACACCAACACAATTTGTCACAAATTATTTTTCACAAGAATTATTTTCTTGTTTTTTTCACCTAGCGCAATTTCTTTTTTTATACTTATCATTTATATTTGTTGGCTAAAATATCTGTGTGCTAAGTATACCTTTTGTTTTATTCTCATAGGGGAGCAAAGAATCGGGAAATATCATGTCCCCAGGGACCGGCCATCTCCGGAACGAAGGGAACGAAGGTCACCACCAGAATATGAGGATGTGGAGGAAGGAGAGGTGGTCGAGATTGAGACCACAACAGGTGAGTGTCTGACACCCCAGATTCAGGTAATCAGACATGTATGCCTGCCTATTTATAATACATGGTGTGTTTTTTTTATTTTTAGGTGAAGTACAGGTTGTGGAAGAACAGTCACAGTCACATCATTTCACCACTGACAGTGCTCAAAGGCTAATCCAGGACATAATGTTTTGTAGTCAGGATTTAGAGATAATTCGCAAAAAAACTAGGGATATTGAAGTGAAACTTAAAAACATGATTGATGTCCTTGGGAGAATCTAATTTTTCCCAAAATGTCCAACCTTTTCTTTTTTCTGTTTTATTAAAAAAGTTTACAACATTTTCAAAAGCCTAATTTTGAAGATGCACACAGTATGTCAACATGTGCTATCTGCCATCAGGGGATATCAATGTACGCGTTTTGTGCCTGCAACCCCTTCCTCAAATCTCAAGTCGGTGAGAGGAAGGGGTTGCACCCCCAAAACACATACATTGATCACCCATGATGGGAGATAGCACATGTTGACATTAGGCATGGGATCAGGATGTAAATCCCCAGTTTGCCTGCAAATTTGGGTGCATCTTCAAAATTAGGCTTTTACAGGGGTGACTGCACCCCATCTGATGAAGGCAAGATCCACACATTTTGGACAATGTAATGTGCGATCTTGGCTTCAAAAGTTTTTCTACGTAGAACTTTGTTATGCACCAGTTGTGTATTTTATTTTTGGAAACATGGCTGTTTATGTACCGTAACCCCAATTTTTGGGGGTGAAAATGCAAAACTTGTTATTTTTGTATAAAAAAAAAAAAAAAACATGTGAATGTGTACGGAGTAAAAAAAATATTTTTTGCTAAACAATGTGTGCCTTCTTCTTTCAATACCATTTCTTGGTGTTTAAATTGGTGTTTACAGTGACAATGGGTGTTTAGATAATAATGTGCAAACCACTTGGGACTACAAGTGCACTAGGAGACACAAAAAAAAAACACAAGCAGGAAATTCAAAGCAAGATTTTTCAAGATAATTAAAGGTAAAATTTATTCAAGCACTGCTGGCAAAGCAATGGCCCCCCTCCCCGAAAAATATTCAGAATAATTTTCCCGCACTTCACGGGTGCTTTGGGGGGGGGGGGGGCAAGCCAGGACGGGCTGCTTCCAGGGACGTCAGAGATTGCAGTCCAGCGTCAGGCCCAACTGTAACCACATAATTTGGGTTTGTCCGTTTAAAAAAATTGTGCAAGATGCAACATGATACCACGATGGTGTTCAGTTTATATTCCGCAATATTTATGGCCGTTTGGAACAGGCGGAACCGGCTGGCCAGAATACCAAACGCATTCTCCACGACTCTTCTGGCTCTGGCCAGCCGGTAATTAAATACCCTCTTCTCCGGGGTGAGGGTCTTCTGGGGGAACGGTCGCATCAAATGGTTTGCCAAACCAAACGCCTTGTCTGCCACGAAGACAAACGGGAGTCCCTCGACATTCTCCTCCGGGGGTGGCAATCCCAAGCAACCACTCTCGAGAAGTCGGTAGAACTCTGTCCGGCAAAACACTCCTCCATCCGACATCCGACCATTCCGCCCCACGTCCACATATAGGAACTCATAGTTCGCCGCCACCACCGCCATCACCGCCATCAACACGATACTATTGAACCCCTTATAGTTGAAATAGTATGACCCCGAATGGGGTAGTGGGACGATGTGGACATGCTTCCCATCGATTGCCCCTCCGCAGTTAGGGAAATCCCACAGCTGGGCAAACTAGGAGGCCACAGTCTGCCATTCCTGTGGCGTGGAAGGAAACTGTGGAGTCAAACAAGAAAAATATAATTAGTACATTTGATAATAAACATTACAAGCAGATTTTACACAAACATTGTTGGCAAACATGAGTATAACATTTCTTGTAGTATTTAAAGGCTAAAAATATAAGGTCCACTTATCAGATTCCTCCCCCCCTCTGATGGCCCCTTGTAAATATTTTAGGGGGGGGGGGATGTTTTGGACAGGTAACCACCCTCTCTACTACGTAATGGAGTAACAAAGTAATGTGTGATAGTTTGGCCAGCCCCTCCTTCATTACACTATTGGCAGCCCACTGGACAGGTAAAAAAAAGGATTCTGCTATTACCTATCACAATAATAATAGGAGGAGAAGAATTAAAACAGTAGCATTTGAAAGTATTGAGGCAGGCCCTGGCACTACATGCTTGGAAAAATTAATCCATAAATATGACCACTATAGAGGTAGGTATAGTGTGTATTGGGTTTGGCAAAGTCAGCACATAGAGGATTGGTATCAGCTGACTGAGCAGTTGGGGGAGGGGGGGTTCAAAAAAGATTTGGGGCACCACAAAACAAAGCCTCAGGCCCTCTGAAGGAATTTAAGGAAAACTAGAACATTTGTACACATTTTAGGGGGTGTTTAGGGTAAAGCATTACAATGGAGCTGACAAAATACATTGTTAAGTGACTAGACTATAGGTATATATGGGCCCCGGATAGCATGCTGGGGGGGTTAGTGAAGGCAAAGATGCATGAAGGACAAAAAAGGAGCATACAAAAATCCAACATGCATGAGGACAAACATTACAGCATATTGAAGTCCTGGTAATTAGGGAACAAGGAAAGAAATACAATACATTAGCAAACAGTAAATACAATAGAATGTGATGTTAAAGAATACAACTTACCCTCATATAGTCCTTCTGCAGGACCTGGATGATGGCATAACAGGTCTCTGGAATAATGATCCCCAGAGCCTGGGGGGAGATGCCTGTCGAGAACTTGAGGTCCTGCAGGCTTCTCCCTGTCGCCAAGTATCTCAACGTGGCAACTAACCTCTGCTCCGCAGTGATGGCTTGCCGCATGCAGGTATCCTGCCTGTTAATATAAGGGGACAGCAAAGCCAACAGACGGTGAAAAACGGGGTCCGTCATCCTGAGATAATTCCTGAAATCATCAGGGTTATTCTCACGGATCTCACGGAGCAGAGGCATGTGCGAGAATTGGTCACGCTGGAGCAACCAATTCTTGGTCCACGAACTCCTCCTCGCCCTGTTCATGGACCGGGCTTGTGTCAAAGTAAGAACCCCAACACCAAGCCCCCGCACAGCACGAACTCTACGACGAGTACGTACACGTAACATCGCTTCTAAACGGTCGGCTGATCAGAACGGACTAAAGAAAGCACTGATAAACAGCAAGGCCTGAAAGAACGAAATGCAAATCAAGCAACGAGCGGACAATAAGCACTGAAAATAAAAGCGTACTATATATAAATATATAGGCCGCAAAGACAAACAAATGCGAACTGACTACACGCACTGATAAGCAAATACGCACTGACAAGCACAAACTGTAGAGCAGGAACGATCTGAAGCACAAGTCTGAAAAACACGAATCGTCTATAGCGAAACTCCTACTAACACGCGATAAACACGAGATCAGCAGAAGGAGCCCAACGGGTGCCGGAGATGGTGCTGAACTTTCCTTTTATGGTCTCGTCGTACGTGGTGGACGTCACCGCGTTCTTGGTGGTCGGAATTTGGTGTGATTGTGTGTAGGCAACACAGCTTGAGCGGAATTCCGTCGGAATTCCGTCGGAAAAACCGACACAGTTTTTTCCGACGAGAATTCCGATCGTGTGTACGAGGCATAACAGTGATTACAGTAACTGCACTGCTCCACGAACGTAGTACAACAGTACAGTGAATACTCACAACAGTTTGTACATATAAGTTTGTCTGGAATGACCCCTAAGAGCGCGTCTCCAAGTGGGACTAAGTGGGACTAATGCTCAAAGTGAAAACGTCTTACCTCTGAGCACCTTCCCACTTCCATCACACTGGGGTGACTACAGAAATGCAAAATTATTAATAAAGCACAACACAATTACTAAGGAGCTCCCCCTACTTTAATAGGATGCAAGGCCTTGCAATGAGAGAGGCAGTCTTTAGTCTTCTGTCTTCTGCTAGCTATTTGTGTTATAGTAATTGTAATCCAACAGTGAAACAAACAAGGGTTAACGTAAGATGAATGTTGGAACTGTTCCTGTAGTGTGGTACACCTGTAACTGCCTCCGGTCAAATTGGCTTTGAATAACACAGTGTCAGTAGTACAGTGAAGAGTAGGCTTGAGGCCTGCTTAAACTCAGTCTCTTTATTAGGTTCTCTTGCGTGGGACTACAGGTCCCAGCAACACTGTGTTAAAGTCTAAGTGTATAAAAGTTAGGAAACTGTGTGCAACAGCCCTCTCACCAAACTGGATCTGAAGAATAGAACAGCTCCGCTCTGCTGGTCTCCGTCCTGTTTTGCACTGGCCAGCATCATTACACCGCTCCTCTCCGCAAGATGAACTTGGACCCTCTGATGGCTCCGACAGATGTCTCTGGATCCTCCCCGATCCAGTCACACAGTCTTTCTAGCACACAGGTATAAGGCAGAGTCTCAGTGCCAGATACCAAAGTATGAAATATGAAAGGATGCAAACTTTACACAATGTGTAAGTCTGCACTTCCTTGAATAATTATTATTTTTTTTTAATTAAGCTTTATTAACCACTTCAGCACCGGGAGATTTTACCCCTTTCCTGACCAGAGCACTTTTTGCGATTCGGCACAGAGCCGCTTTAACTGACAATTGCGTGGTCGTGCGATGTTGTACCCAAACAAAATTGATGTCCTTTTTTTCCCACAAATAGAGCTTTCTCTTGGTGGTATTTGATCACCTCTGCGGTTTTTATTTATTGCGCTATAAAAAAACTTTTTTCTATAATAAATATCCCCCAAAAATATATAAAAATATATGTTTTTCCTCAGTTTAGGCTGATATGTATTCTACTACATATTTTTGTTAAAAAAAAAAAAAAAACAATAAGCGTATATTGATTGGTTTGCGCAAAATTTATAGCGTCTACAAAATAGGGGATAGTTTTATGGCATTTTTATTTTACATTTTTTTTTAAATAAAAATGCATTGATTACTGTGTAAATGACACTGGCAGTGAAGTGGTTAACGACTAGGGGGCAGTGAAGGGGTTAAGTGTGTCCTAGGGAGTGATTCTAACTGTTAGGGGGCTGGACTTCAACACACAGGACAGTGATCACAGCTCTCGATGACAGAGAGCTGTGATCACTGTCCTGTCACTAGGCAGAACGGGAAATGCTTTGTTTACAAAAGCATCTCCATGTTCTTCCTCTCCGTGACATGATCGCAGGCACCTGGCAGACATCGAGTCCGCGACACTGCTTCTTAAAGGGGACGTACCTGTACGCCCTTTTGCCTACCTGCGCTATTCTGCTGACGTACATCGGCGTGCACTGATCGGCAAGCGGTTAACCCATTAAATGAAAAAATATTATGTGGCCACATAATGTCCACCCCACATCTTGATCACTTAGTGAAGGAATCCTCAAATCAAGGTAAACTTGACTGAGACAAGGTCAAGCAAACTATAAAGGCTCATTTACACTTGCTTCAACTTTAACACACATTAAAGCACAAACCGCTTCAACATTGTTCCAGTGTTGATTGGTTCCACCCATATGCTTTTGGGTATAAATGAACGTACACACTTGTCGCCAATTAGCAATGCGTGAGCACGTTTAGTGTGAAACACGTCTGCTGAGTACCCTGTCGGTTGTGTCATGCTTTTTAACCACTTCAATACCAATCATATCATGTGACGTCCTTGACATTGAGTGGGGATATTTGAATGATGCGTGCAGCTACAGGCATCATTCAGATATCAATCTTTCCAGCCGGCGATTCTGTGCATGATAAGAACGACCATAGCGGCAGTTCCGCCGCTTGATCGTTCTTAAAGGCAACAGGAAGGGACGTCCCCCCCTCCCGCCACCATCCGGTGCTTCTCCGGGCTCTCCCGTGCCATCGGGGGCCGGAGAAAGAATCGCCCGACAGATGACAAGCATAGAGATTTCCGGTGACCAGATGATCACCAGTCATCTTTATGACTGTCGGAGGCCCGGGCGCGACGTTATGACGTCACGCCCAGTACCCGGAAGTAAACAAAGCCGCGATCGCTGCTGTCAGCATGAGATCAGTGAATTTTTTTTAGCGATCTCATGCTTTCCAGCCTGGAGGAGAGATGTGGGGTCTTATTGACCCCACATCTCTCCATAAAGAGGACCTGTCACATACATTCCTATTACAAGGGATGTTTACATTCCTTGTAATAGGAATAAAAGTGATCCAAAAATGTTTTTTTTTTTAAAAAGTGTAAAAATAAAAAAAATTAAGTAAAATAAAAAAAAAATAAATAAAAAAATAAATAAATGTACAACGCCCCTGTCGCCGGTAGCTCGCGCTCAGAAGCGAACGCACACGTAAGTCCCACCCACATATGTAAACGCCGCTCAAACCACACATGTGAGGTATCGCTGCGTGTGTTAGAGCGCGTGCAACAATTCTAGCACTAGACCTCCTCTGTAACTCTAAACTGGTAACCTGTAAAAAAATTTAAAGCGTCGCCTATGGAGATTATTAAGTACCGAAGTTTGGCGCCATTTCATGATTGTGCGCAATTTTAAAGCATGACATGTTAGGTATCTATTTACTTGGCGTAACATCATCTTTCATATTATATAAAAATTGGGCTAACTTTACTGTTTTGTTATTTTTTAATTCATGAAACCGTTTTTTTTTTTTTCCAAAAAAAAGGCGTTTGAAAAATGATTGCGCAAATACCGTGTGAGATAAAAAGTTGTAATCACTGTCATTTATTCCCTAGGTTGTCTGCTAAAAAAAACATATATAATGTTTGGGGGTTCTGAGTAATTTTCTAGCAAAAAATTATGATTTTTACATGAAGGAGAATAGGCCAGAATAGGCCCGGTATTGAAGTGGTTAAACTCATGAACTTCTAAAAACCTCAATTTCCTTATTTCCAATGTGCCGCCATTCTTCTCTTTATCGCATGGATTCTTTGGTTGCGTACCCAGGCAGGAACCCGCCCTTTACAGTAGTGTTTGAGACCTTTCATTAGCTTGCAGCAGTATGTACCTTTTTCCTCATTTACACTTCAACTTTAACACACATTAAAACACAAACCACTTCAACATGCATTTTTGAAACTTTAATGAAATTTGGCAATTGCCTTGTGCATGTTGATTTTTCTATTTGTTTTAAAGTGGCCCATTATAACCCCAGCTCAGTAGTACTCCCACTTAGCAGATCCCCAGCTCATTAGTATCCCTGTTCAGAACATCCCCAGCTCACTGGTATTCTCATTCAGCAGATCCACAGCTTATTAGTACCCTCGTTCAGCAGATCCCCTGCTCACTAGTTCCCTCAGCTCTGCTGATTCCCCATTCAGTAGTACCCCAGCTTTGCTGGTCCCCTCCTCGATATTAACCCCCCAGCTCTGCTGATCGGTCGCTTAGTAGTAACCCCCATCTCTGCTGATCCCCCTCTCAGTAGTAACCCTCAGCTCTGCTGATCCCCCACTCAGTAATAACCCCAAGCTCTGCTGATCCTCTGGTCTGCAGATCCTCCTTTCTCTGGTCCATGCTCACCTCTCGCTATATTGCACCCATGCTACGCACCGCATGTGACATTGCTAGCTTCTCCTGCTCTGGTCTGCCAGCTCTGCTGCTCCTTCATCACACAGTCTTCTCTCTCCAGTCCCCGCTCACCTTTGTCTATAGCGTTACCATGTTGCACACCATGTGTGCCATCTGCTAGTTTCTCTGCACCAGTCTGGACCCTGCTCACCTTCCTGTTGCTCCACGCTGCACACCAGAGGTGTGACGTCTGCACCAGACACTTCAAGAATATATACACATGACCTTGAAGTGACTGCTGATGACGTCTTTCCGGTTCACTTGGTTGGTTTCCCAGTGCATCCTGGGATATCTCATACCTGTAATACCTCCAGAACAAAGTGAAATGAATACAAACAAAAAAGAGGGATGCACAATCCTAGTGCATTATCCCACAACGTTTATTTTAAACAAAACAACATGAAATGTACTCACAAACACATGAATTAAAATCGCTCGTCGAGCTACCCGTCCAGATAATAGTCACGGACTCGGCTGGCTCCACAGAACAGGGAAACCTTCCCAGGATCCTAACTGGCTGTGTTTTGAAGGAGATACCTTCTTCATCAGTGGCTACAGGATATCCCTATTTCTAGAGAGCAGCAAGGATTGAAGTGGTATTCCTGTGAAGTGGAGTCCGCATTAATACTTGAACCAGGCTACACATCTATGTCCAGGGAATTTTTTTTTTTCAGAATTTTTTTTCAGCAAAAAGTGAAGCTAACTCTGAATAAAAATCCCTAAAAAGCTGCAGGTGCTGTTAGCGAACTTATTCATAGACTTCTATGAAGGCTTTGGAGACGCTTTGAAGCACCAAGAAAGCGACATATGGTATAATTTCTGACGCAAAGCAAACCAAACGCCACATGCGAACAAGCCTGTAAGCTTGCCATTTTATTTAGTGACAGGTGCTTTGATTGACATTCAGAGAGGTTTAAAAAAGTGTGTCCAATGCCACATTTTGAAGCAAGTGTAAACAAGCCATAAAAGTCACAACAGTTACATTAACAATAATTTTCTTAAAATATATAATGAGCTTGTATATATTTATGCTAATTAAAAACAAATGCATAGCATAGTTTGCAGAGTAATCACATGTAATACAGGCATGAGCAAAAGCTGGTAGATATTATGCTATAGTTCAATGTGTACTGTGGTTCAAACTCTGCAGAAGTGTATTGTTAAAAATATAAATTCAGCAGGCATTTACAATCCTGTTAATACAATTTCAGCAATGTAGAATTCCTCTTGTACACGGAGCACTCACCCACTTCCCATGACAGATAATACATTTTTAGCCATTTGCAGACTGGCCCTTGCATAAAAGGACTGGTCTACTCCCCTATTGTTCCAGGAACTGTGCTTCTTTGCACACCTGCACACACACAGTCCTGTGATCATGCTGTGACCATCACAAGCAAAAGATACAGAGCCAGTGGCTCTGTACTATGTGTTCGCTGTGACCATTCACAGTGCATCACAATTGTAAACAAGTGCTGCAGTGTGCAGTCAGCTCTCACCTTCTTCTCATACATTGATCAGCTGTGAGAGAAAAGGCAGAGCTTTACATTCTGATCTTCAGCCACACCAGTACAATATTCTAGTACCAGTGTCAGCCAGTACCAGTGTCCTGATAGCCAGTCAGCATAAGTACAAGTGTTCTAATACGAGTGTCAGCCAGCACCAGTGTCCTGATTGCAAGCCAGCACCAGTACAATGTTATAGTACTAATGTCAGCCAGCACCAGTGCAGTGCTATAGAACCAGTCTAAGCTATTGTCAGGGTCTTGATCATGAGCTACACCAGTACTAGCCCTCAAATACCAGTGTTAGTCAGTACCAGTGTCCTAATCATGAGCCAGCACCAATACAGTGTTCTAATACCAGTACCAGCCAGTGCAAGGGTCCTGATTGCCAACCATTATTCTATTAACCAAAATGTCAGTCAGAGCCAATGTCCTGATCACCAGCCGGTACCAGTACTAGTGTTCTAGTAACAGGTTAGCCAGAAACAGTCCTCTGATCACCAGCCAGCACCAGTACTGTCATTAGGTACCATTGTCAACCACAACCAGTGTTCTTATCACCAGCTATATCAAGTACCAGTGTTTTTCCACAAGCAGTGAAATGGCTGCCAGATTTATCTGTATCAGTGTAATCAGGTACCAGTGTTGGCCAAAACTACTGCTCTAATTACCAGCCAGCAACACCACAGTGTTCTAATACCAGTGTCAGCTAGAAGCAGTGCCCTGATCACAAGCCAGCATCAGTATCAGTGCTATCAGGTACCAGTCAGGACCGGGATCTGAACCCACTACATCTGCTGCATCTGGTAGTAATACAAAAAATTATTTAAGCTTGGTTTTTCCCTTGGATTTATCCTTGGCCTTGTTTGCATCTGGTAGTAGCTCTTTTTTCTGAGCTACCTGAGATGCTCGATAGCATCCTGTCTGATTCCTTGGATAATCTTGTTTTGTTTCCGGTTTAACCTTGAACCTTGAACTCCTTCCTCCTCCCATGAACTTTCAATTAAAGCCATTGCTTTGCACTCCCTGTTTGCTAGATTGATGTGCTCTCTCCAGCCAATAAGTTGCTTCTTTTGCATGCCTGCAGCTGTCCTTATCTCCACTACCACCTGTTACAAACCTTTGGCTTGTTCCTCGACTACGCTTCACCTTGATCTCCTCCTGCAACCATTCATTATTTACCTTTGGCTTGTTCTTCAATTATACTTCCACTTGATTCCAACCTGAAACCACTTGTTACCAGCCTTTGACTTGTTTACTGACTTTGCTTCTGCTTGATCCGTACCTGCTATATCTGCTACTGGACCTTGGCTTGCTCACCTTCTGGTGGCACGAACCTGGTACTAACTCGCTTGCCCATCTGCGGGCCTAGAAACAGCTTAGCGGGTGCCACTGGGTAGAGGGGAGGATGAAGAGCAGACACACATCTGCTCTCCTCCCCTTCTTTTTGCTGGCACAAAGTGTTGTGTATGACTTGACTTCCAGGTCCCCGTTGACCCTTTCCAAAGCCATCAAGGCTGGGAAAGAATGTAATGCATTGCAATGTGCATTGCATTACATTCAATGAGGCACAGGGGAGACATACAGAGTCTTTTAGACCCTGGATGTCTAATTAAAGAGACTCTGTCACCAAAACAAATCATCTTTTAGTCCCCTATGTGATAAAAAAAAGGGAAACTTTTTAATTGTAAAAACACCCCAGCACAAAAAATATGCAGGCCTAAAATGCTTTTTTAAATACGTAAGCTTTGTTAGTTAAAAAAAAAAAACTAGCTCCTAACTTTTTTAGCTGGCTCTTAGATTTAAAACAAATTTGTCAAGCCTTGTCCTTGCCTGACCATGACAGTCAGCCACGACCAATGCCCTGATCACAAGCCAGTATCAATGTCAACAGGTACCAGTACAGCCACAGCAAAAAAAATTACACTAGTGAAGGGCCATTTGAAATTCTTAGTCTGACTAATGAGAGCAACGGAGAGATTCAGGCTGGCCATACATTATGCAATTTTCATGTAAAACTTTCCTTTAAATTTACCAACACCATATAATATTAGGTCAAACCTAAACACTTTCAATTTGTATGCAGTCAGGGAGGCCTTTGCACTACGTAGTTGAAGGTAAATCTAAGAAAATTGAATAAGAAAATTGTATGGTATATGGCCAGATTCAGAGTATGGACTTGTAGAAAGCAGTTGTTCTTTCCCTGAATCCAGAAGATGAAGAGGTTCAGGGACATACTGTGTCACCAAGCATTTGCAAGATAGCTATTTTGTTGGTGCCTCTACTGTTTCGACATCCCAAGGTCTCAAAAAATGTCATAGCTATTCAGGAAAATAGTTGTGTAATTTATGTTCTGTGAAAGTGCTCTCTGCATTTTGGGCCCCTCTAACTGGCTAAACTGAGAAAAGTTTTGCATATGCAGTATCTCCATACTCAGAAGGAGGAGTAAGTAGGAGTAGGAGTGTAAATCTAAGTATGACAATGCTTTGTATGAGAAACATCTCATTACACAACATTGTGTTTTTTAATTTCTCCCAAAACTTGTGTAAAAAAATTAAATCTTCAACCAAAATGTAATCAATCAAAAATTAAAGCTTACCGTACCTTGCTGTCTACTTTCCAAAAAGGGGTCATTTGTTGTTGTTTGTACTGTCTTGGCATTTTGGCAAATTCTGAAGGTGCTCATTGGATTTTGGGCTCCTTTACAGGGATAGACTGTAAAATAGTTTCACAAATGTGGTATCTCCGTACACAGGAGGAGTAGCAAATTGTGTTTTGAGTGTAATTCTAAGTATGCCCATGCTTTGAGTGAGTATTATCCCATTAAAATAACAACTTTGGGGGGCGCATGCGCGGCGCGAAGCAGAGCAGCAGCTAAAAGAAGGAGCTCCGGCACCGTCGGAGACAAACAGCACTCCCCGGGACGCTATAACCAATTTATCAGCACCGAAAGGTACCTCTCCCTCCCGAGGGACTAATCGTGCATGCCGACAGGCAAAAAGAACAAACCTAAAACCGCCCAGCGGTCACTCACAAACTACCTTCTGCGAGCCCGCGAACAGGCCGGGATGTCGCAAAATGGCGCCCAGCCAGGATCCCCGCCACGTGAACCGAGCGCAGCGGCTCTCCCCCAAACACAGCAAGGGGTACACTCAGCACAGCTCACGAAGGCAGATCTGGAGGATAGCCTGGCAGCCATGTACGATCGCTTAGCCAGGAAATTCCAGGCCGAATTACAAAAGTCAACCTCCTCCCTCTCCCAAGAGATCTCCGCACTAGGCAACCGCACGGACGTGCTCGAGGTGAAGCACGATGAACTGCACCTCGCCTACACAGATCTCAGGAGAGACCACGAATCGCTGGCGGATACGGTTGTCCAACTCCAGAACCACATGGAAGATTTGGACAACCGTAACAGGAGGAACAACATCAGGGTCCGTGGAGTTCCGGAATCGGTCACGGATCTTACCGATGCCATCAACAGATTGTTCCACTCCCTCCTGCCTGAACTCCCGGAGGATTCATTTACCTGCGATCGTCTACACCGGGCACTCAGACCCAAGCCCCCTCCTGAAAAACCACCTAGAGACATCATCATGTGCCTCAAGGATTACCTAACAAAAGAAGAAATCCTTAAAGCCTCTCGCAACACCCCGAGGATCATGCTAGACGGTCTCCCTTTGCAAATCTATCCGGATATCTCCCCAGCGACCCTTGAGAAACGCAGACGGATGAAAGAAATTACGACCGTCCTTCAATCTGCCCACATACGGTACAGATGGGGTTTCCCCTTTAAACTAATCATCCCACATAACGGCACCACCTATCTAGCCTCAACGATCAGGGAAGGCAAAGAAATCTTGATCAAGCTCGGCCTTCTGGAACCTCAGCACGCCGTCAGGATACCCACCACCCCTCGCCTTTCTCCAATCTGGGCTACTCCTTCGCCACACAGAGACCGCAGACCCCTCAGGCCTCTACCTCAACCTGAATATTGATGAGTGACGCCGCCATGGACACCGCTTTTCCATAGAAGGTCAGCGATGATCGCTGGCGTACTGCCTACTCTCCAAGAACCGTGGAGCTCGCCGGTACGTTTTTTCTTTTCCCATGACTTTACTTTATCCTTCCCGCCCCCCCCCCCCCCCCCCCCCCCCCCCCCATACATTCCTTCTCAGAAAATTTGACTTGATTTGGATTTCCCCCCCTGCTTCCATATCCACGCCACAATACGCCTCCTGTCGGCATAAGAACTTCCACCTGCCGAATATTGTCTCCGACCCCCCGGAGCCTCTAGTACGGCCCGTTCGTGACTTACCCCCTCCACACTTGCTCAGCACGGCTTCTCTCTTCCCCTAGGTTAGGGAGATCGCTGCGGGAACCTGGACGTGTTCCCAACCCTGTGTTCCCCTCTCACACCCCTCACCCCCTATTGAGGATCCCGTGAGGAGCGAGTGTGACATTGGACCAAGTATTGGTCCACTCAAAGGTTTTTCGGATAGTCTGGATGGAGTTTTCCTCCAGACCCCACGCTGGTTATATTGTTTTTTTTATTGTTTGTTTTAAGGTTATTATTGTCATGATGCCGAGCCTATACTATACCATTGCTACCCTAAATTCAAGCATGTGCGGGATGTTTGTCTGTGCACATGCTGATCTGGAGTATTATAGGTATTTTGCACTTAGTTATAAAAAGGTATGGGATTCTCTCTGGCCTCGGACTCTCAGTGGTGATATACAAGCCTGCTATGCACAGTCACCGCAAATTTTTCCCTCAAGATGACAGGTCTCCACATTATTTCGCATAACGCACAGGGTCTTAACTCCCCCAGTAAACGAAGAAAAGCCTTCAGGTTCTATAAACAAATGGGGGCCGACATTATCTTATTACAGGAGACCCACTTCTCCACAACATCTCATCCTCGTTTTTTCGACAAGGCGTATAAACTACACTATTACACCACCTATGAGTCCAAGGCCAGAGGGGTTGCTATTTTTGTAAAAAATAATGTGTCACTCGAGGTCACACGCTCATTTAAAGACCCGAATAGCAGATATCTAATCTTGCAAGGACAAATAAAGGGAAAGGCAATCACCATAGCTAATGTTTACGCCCCGAACTCTGCCCATAGTAGATTTTTTACTGAATTCCTACATGTGTTAGATAAATACAGTTCTCCTCATATGGTGGTAGGTGGGGACTTTAACTCTGTTGCACATCCCCTTTTAGATAGAAGTAGGCCCTCACATCACGCCACCTCTTTTCCCAAAACATTGACAAAAGCCTTGAATTCAATGCAACTCTTGGACACCTGGAGAGCCTTGAACACAGGAGCCAAAGAATATACCCACTACTCCAACCCTCACGATAGCTATGCTAGGCTAGACTACATATTCACCTCCCCCATCCTTTTGGCCAACTCGGCTAAGGCGGATATAAGAATTTGCCCATGGTCAGACCACCAGGTGGTCTCCTTTCAAACAACTCATGTTGGAATATCTCCCTCGGTGGCCTCATGGAGACTAAATGACTCCCTGCTGTCAGATCCAGCAATTTTTGCACAAATAACTTCTTACATAAAGGAATACTTCCACTTTAATAACACAGCAGACATATCACCTCACTCCCTGTGGTCGGCCCACAAAGCGGTTCTTAGAGGCCAACTCATTGATATAGCGGTCAGAAACAAGAAACAGAAACTAACTAAGATTGTCTCACTCTCCCAAGACCTTAAAGATCTGTACTACACTCATGCCCGGGATCAATCCCCACAAACCCTAGCGCAAATTAACCAAAAAAGATTGGAATTAGACACCATACTATCTGACAAAACGGAAAAATCCCTTAGGTGGTCTAAAGCGAAATTCCTACTACACGGTAACTCAGCATCAGGTATGTTCTCACGTAAGCTACACCAATCCCTCCAACCCACACATGTCTATAAACTCAAGAATAGTGACGGCCAGATAGTAACCCACCCCAAAGACGTTCTGCAGATATTCACCAATTTCTATCAATCCTTACTATCCCCCCCTGACACCCCCCCTGCCCCTGATCTTCCCCAGTGGCTGGACTCCCTAAACCTCCCCAAACTTTCAGAGGAACAGGTATCCACACTTAATGCACCTTGCACTGAACAAGAAGTCGCCCTAATTATTAAATCCCTGAAAACCTCCACAGCCCCCGGCCCTGATGGATTCACTCCCCTATACTACAAAAAATTCGCCCAACTATTAACACCCCAGTTGACTAGAATGATAAACCACACACTACAAGGACACACACCACCTGCAGATATGCTCTATGCAAATATGACACTAATCCCGAAACCAAATAAAGACCACACTCTCCCACAGAATTATAGACCGATTTCGGTGTTAAATAATGATACTAAGATTCTGGGTAAACTCTTAGCTAACAGGCTCGCCCCAATAGTCTCATCCCTAATTGGTCCGGAACAAACTGGCTTCATTCCCAATAGACAGATTACCGATAACATCAGGCTTGCAACGAACATAATCCAGGACGCAGAAACCTCCTCCCAAAAAGTCCTGATTCTGGGTCTGGACATTCACAAGGCCTTCGACAGTGTCCTATGGCCATATATCGACCAAGTTCTGGAGAAATTTGGCTTCTCTGGAGAATTCGTACGGGGTTTCAGGGCACTATACCATGAGCCTCGTACCAGGATTAAGCTCCCAGGTTGCTCCTCCGAGTACTTTGCCCTCGGCAGGGGCACCAGACAAGGGTGCCCCCTTTCCCCATTGATATTTGCCCTCGCGATCGAGCCCCTAGCTAAAGCGATCATAAACAACCCCAACATCAAAGGATATTCCAAGGGAGAAGGTGAATACAAGATTAGCCTTTATGCGGACGACGTCCTTGCTTTTCTCCCTGATCCTCTAGTCTCCCTTCCCAACCTCCTTAACACCCTCCAGACATTCCGGGGATACTCTGGCCTAGGTATCAACCTCTCCAAATGTTCGGCCCTCCCTATTAACATTCCACAACAAATCAAAGAAACGCTCGCACATTCTTTCGGCCTCTCACTATCTAAGACCACCCTGTCATATCTAGGAATCCATTTAGCTCCTTCCCTTACAGGTATCTACAATGCCAATTATACAACGGCCTTCAGCATGGTCAGACGTTGGCTCAAACTATGGTCAACCTTCAACATCTCCCTTCTAGGCAGAGTAGTTGCTATAAAAATGTCCATACTACCAAAGCTACTATACTTTTTTAGGGTTCTCCCCAACTATGTTGCCCGCCGGTCTCTCCTCTCTATTCAAAGGGACATCAACTCCTTTATATGGCACAATAAAAAGCCCAGATTTGGCAAATCTTTAGCTCATAGACCCATGTCGCGAGGAGGCCTAGGCCTACCAAACATCTGGCTATACTATATTTCTGCTAGGCTAGCCCAGTTGGCTCAGTGGCACTCCACCTCAGGCTATACCCCCTGGCTCCGATTCGAGACACAATCAATCCGCCCCTTTTTTCTCCCTGGCCTCCTATGGCAAGTCAACCTTAAACCCAGTGAAGTGAGCCCCCTGAATAAAGTGGTGGGCCAATCCCTGCAGATATGGGCATTGTACCGTACCAAGCTGAAACTTAAATCCCCCTCCCCCCCCCCCAAACGTCATTTCTCGGCGATAAGAGCTTCCCTTTAGCTTTCCACTCTCCTGCAACTTACGCGTGGTGGATTCACCACTCGCTAGTCACCCTGAAATCACTCACTAACCGCTCAGGCTTCATCCCATTTACTGACCTACAATCCCGCTTCCAGATCCCTAGAGAAGAATTTTATAAATATCTGCAAATCAGACACTTCTTCCAGACTCTCCTAAAAAATACAGCCAACACTCCCCCTAACTTCTATGAACAAATCTGTTTGACACAATCCAGAGATAAAGGAATACTATCCTTTATTTACAAAAACCTACTAGACCTAGACCTCCCCGAAAAGTCCACGGCCATGCTTAAATGGGAATCTGACCTGGACCACGTCTTCACGGTTGAAGAATGGTCAGATATGCTGACAAACTTACACAAAAGTTCAAAGTCCATCGCAGTCAAAGAAACAATCCTCAAAGTCCACTCTAGATGGTACCTCACTCCTGACAGAGTCCACAAATTTTACCCCACGGTTCCTGAAACCTGCTTTAGGGGCTGCCAAGAGGTGGGCACGATGCTGCACACCTTCTGGAGTTGCCCTCACCTACAGCATATCTGGAATCAAGCCTCTATTAAAGTGGAGGCCCTCTCAGGCTCCAACACAGCACTAACAGCGCCTATATGCCTTTTATTTGCCCCTATCCCAGGTATCCCCCCATCCACACGAAATTTGATCAACACTTTGTTCTCAGCTATCCAGTGGACTATAGCTCTAAACTGGAAATCTAGATCGGTCCCATGGGCCCAAGTCTTACAAAGAATGGAAGCCATTCGTCTTATGGAAAGATTGTTCCACACCATAATGGATACTATGCATATATATGATAAAAAATGGTCTGACTGGTTCCTAGACCAACTATTGGCTATACCAGACCCTTTACAGCCTCCTTTATAAGCGAGTAAAACTCACGTTCAGGGACCAGGAGCTCTCTTCATTACGCCCCTTATATATTAGGTAGCCCATAAATACGGTAAAATTCTCATGGTAGTAACTGTATAGCCCTTTTTTGTTTTCATGACAATTGTTATGGTTTTGTAAGTTGTTAATTTTAGTATATGATTTTGTATATGATTTGATAATAATTGTAGAAAACGATATACTACTACAATCTAGATATTATCTCATCTCTATGCATTAACTTTGTTAAGTCTCTGTAGATTAGTCAGTCTGTTAAAAACTATGAGCGCAGCTACGTTTAATATCACAATAATACGAGGTTAGCTATGAAACCAACACACACGGCTTCATAATAATCAAATCTTGTTTATTTCCCAAGGAAATGCGAAAGCTAACGTGTATCAAAAGGGGGTTACACAATTACACAACATACAGCAAGGCTACAGTACAATGATATAATATACAGTTAAAATACAATATAATGATCTACTTATCGTGGTGACCCTTCTCAGCTGAGCTCCAGATGGAATAAGAGAATCAGTTGTGTGTGCAAACCCTTTTTGTCAATCACACCTCAATCACAGCACCTCCCACTGCCCGCCCACCTGCCCAGCTGGTATACGCCTCCATGTATTCTGCTTGTACTGCCAGAAGTGGTCTCTGGGGGGCAGCGTCTGTCCAGAATTGCACTTAATCCGACTGCTGTCTAATCTTGGAATTGCGATCTCCGACAGCCCATAATTAGTCTTTGTGTAGCCCAGACAGATAGGAGCCGCCATTCATCACATACAATAGCCTTAGACTCAAGACAATATGAGGTGTAACTGGTTACATTCCAGTAAAAGGGGGGGGGGGGTGTATCTTGTATTGAATCCAACATATGCCGCTTTGCGCCTCAACAGGCGCATAACACCCTTCTTCCGACCCAGCTCCTATTGAACAGTCCATAACTGTTTCCTCCCTGACATGCGTTTCCAAATCAGTACCCATAGAACAGTCCTTGACTTTCTTAACGCGCTGTGGTTTTCAACCTGTGCAGCAACAGCTCCTATGGAACAGTCCATAATGGTCTTATCGTGTCATGCTTTCCAACACTCTCCGCTTTGCCACTTAGTGATACACCACCATCCTTCTTCAGTGACAGCTTCCATGTCACCCTTCTGTGTCTTTGGTATCTTCAGGACGAGATGCAGTACAGGCAAGGGGTGCTCATTCACTCACCATTCACCATCACACATTCAGGGTAACACATCACCCAGCTTTCCAACACAGAGTCTCGAGGAGGGCCTTTCGCCCATGTTACTAGCCTAAAATACACCTTTATCACACTACACCATAACATAAATCAACCCACTACCATAATATATACATATATACATTTGACCCCTCAACTCGCGTATCCCGCTCCCAACCTCCTATAATTCTTTGCTGAAAATACGGGTCGGGATTAGGCAGGTTTGTTCACAATGGCCTTCCCTACCGCAATTCCGGCACGTCAGTGGTATTTCAGGGCTCTGAGCTGGCAGCAAAGCCTCTACCGTATATGAAGAGACCTTACCGTCAATTCGTCCCTCCACTTGCATAGATAGATGCGAGACCTTCTTATATAAATGTCTAGTCCAACAACACATACCAATTTGAACCAATGACGAAACTGCAGCAATAATGAGTAACACCACAATGGGATGTATCAAATAATTCAAAATGCTGTTGGCCTTACTGGAATGCCCAAATATTACCTCCCACCAAGACCCTCCTACATCATTTTCTAATTGATGCACTACCTCCTTTATTTCATTTTGATTATGGTATATGGCTATAGTAGCATTAGCTCTCTCTTGCTGCAGCATCTTCATAAGGCTCTCATCTCTATCCCAATCTGCTAACCACTCCTGTATCTTCCTTCCCATACCAAGGTTCAGGGCTCTCAGATTAACAGGGAGGTTCTGGTTGACATCCACAGACAGATTGGCAATATGCGGTATCACATACTTCCATTCCTGTGTCTGGATTTCAGAGACATCGCCAAAGGTACACCACGCTCCTCTTGCTATTGTCAGGTTCACAGAACATCCTATCTCCATGACTAATGTTATATTAGTATCCTTTAGGACAAAGAAACAAACTCTCCCATGTCCCAAATAATACCCCGGTGTTCCCTTCCCGGCAATGTTCTCCCCATCCAGTACACAGAGTGACGCATCCTCCCAACATTTCTCCTTTACTACCGTGTATTGGCCTGGCATACAAAGGATGTCATGGTCATGCCTCTGACAGAGGGAAATATCAACCTGCCTCCAGCTCCCATTC
Organism: Lithobates sylvaticus; assembly: GCA_028564925.1. NCBI lineage: Eukaryota > Metazoa > Chordata > Amphibia > Anura > Ranidae > Lithobates > Lithobates sylvaticus. Next base: position 289,310,547 of record CM053030.1, read on the forward strand.
TCTCTGATCACATGTGGGTAATTTAGCCTCAGATGCAACAAAGTAGAATCCCCAGTCAGTAAGCCCATTGATATCACCGAATACACAGATTGAGTCTGCACTTCTGTATATGGGATCAACGAGGAAGCATAACATCTCTCATAATCCAAATTCGTACATCCCATCCAGGCATTTGACCACCAACTTGGATTAGTGTAAGAGATGTGCTTTGGTAAAATCTTACTGAGCTGTGATGCTAATTCATAAGGCCACTTCCCCCCATACAGGGACTGTACAATCAGTTTGATGTTGGTTGATAGTTCCGCCTGTCCCTGAGTGCATGCCAGAGCCCATGACATATTTTTGCCCTGTATCACCACATTATCCACCAACCTCTTAAAATGGCGTATAAAATCTTGAGCTACTTTTACCTGGGTATTTATGTGACGTTGTTGAATATTATCAAGAATGTCATTGATCTCTCTCTGAGCAACAAAGCCCCGTTTACTGTCTGAAGCTATGGCTGAGAGTTTGTTCCTCAGGAGATCGATGTCCACTCCATTAATAACACCCATCCCAGTTCCTATTCCCCCCAATATAGTGCTGAATACATCCCTCCTCTTTCGGTTACTCCTCAGAAATAAGCGTCCTTCATGGACCTCATTCTATGTCCGCCCATCTCTGGGAGAAAGCCATTGATATACTGACCGTACTTGATTCAGTGTATATTCAGCACATATAGGGTAATAGGATTTTACCAACCATTGCGAGATATTGAAGTGCCATGTGGTGAAAGCATACTGTACCCTGGTAGCCAGCGTTTGTGACGAGCTTAGATCTATTTGTAGTGGTTCCCCCTTCTCTAACGGAGTATGTTCCTGTGTGTAGCCACTGGCATCACCTATGCAGGGTTTTAACCTCTCCGGTGAGACATCAACTAGGCGTATCTCCCCCAGGTCCATCTCTGGTGTCCCACATGTCCAGTAACCAAGAGCTTCTCTGTAGGACTGATAGGACCGAGATACTGCCCCCACAAGGAAATTTTCACCCCATTGATGTGTCATCTGGAGCTCCCTAGTTTGGCCAACAGACACCTTACTGTGCCTAAGTGTCAGCCTCCTGGGTCTCTGCGCCCTATTACTTTGGTCATGCCAATATATGCCACACATAAAAACATACTTCCCTTCCTTCAATTCTTCACCAAAAAACCCCATATCCTACGTCCCTTGCTTCCCAAGGTTTGGATAGATTGGATTGTTCTCCTAACCAATAACCAGTTTCATTCATATATATAGTTACATCTACAAACGGCTGGAGAGATTCCGGTATGATATTTTGCAAATTTTGCTTGTACGCACGCCCTTGCGATGTTGAGTTAGGATTAAATCGTCCAAAAGCAAAAGAAACTTTGTATTGCAAATTGCCATGGTGACCCCATTGGTACGTGTCCGGTAATTTAGGATTCTTTGATATAATCCTGACCTTTCTCCTTCTTTCATCTCCCCCCTGCATCCCCTTCTGACCTAACAAGTTCAACATTGATGATATAATTGAAGTGGATGCATGGTCTTCCTCAGGATTCTCCCTTTCCACATCATCCCCTGAATATTCGTCAGAATCAATTTGAGATGTTACATGGCTCAGATGGATCGCCAACACGACAAGTATGATCCTTCCATCCATTCTCCAGAGACTTTGCCAATCTTTGCTCCACCAGGACTCTGGAAAACAAGAACAAGAGCGGAATCAATTCTTATCAGCAATACCTTTTACATTGATCAGCATGAACCCATTTCTCTATCTCCCTCTTTTTCATGCCCTTTGCACCCTTGTTATCTATGAGCCGCTTTACTTTGACCACCTGATCACTAAGGGTCATAGTGACTGTGAACGGTCCCGTCCGGTTTGCGTCCCATGAAGACTTGGAAACAAAGTTCTTTACCATAACCCTGTCTCCAATCTTCAAGCTAACGGGAGGCTTTAAAGGCTGCTCCTTCTCTTTAGGTGCCATGTTACTTGCAGCAAATTGCAAATACCTCTGTACCTGTTCTTGCAGTTGGACCAGAAATCGGTCCCTTTCAGCACTCTCTCTCAAGGGGGTACTAAGTATTGGGTCTGCTGGATGGCTGAGGTTCATCATTCTCCCCGTCATTAACTGATATGGGGTTAATGATGTACCTTTCGCTGTAGATCCTCGTACGGCCATCAGGATTGAAGGCAGATGAATCAGCCAGTTCTTTCCTGATTGCAGTACCATCTTTTTAAGCCTCTCTTTCAGTGTTCGATTCATCCTCTCAACCATCCCCGCCGATTGTGGATGGTATGGAACATGGAATCTCTGTTCTACTCCCAGCAGCTCACAAATATTTTTCATGACCCTGCCGGTAAAGTGAGTCCCCCTATCGGACTCCAGGACTTTGGGGAACCCCCATCTTGAAAAGACTTCGGTCCACAAAGCTCTAGCCGTGGCAGTGGCAGAGTCCTTTCTTAGGGGCAGACCCTCTACCCATTTCGAAAAAACGTCCACCACCACGAGTAGATATCTGTATCCCCCAGGGGCACTCTGTAACGGACCAACAAAGTCAATCTGTAGGTTTTCCCAGGGTCCATTGGCTACCGGTACCCTTGCTAATATTGGCTTCTGTCCCTTTGGCCTAGGGTTCATTTGTGCACATATTAAGCATTCCTGCACTACCTGGGAGATTGTGTTTCCCATTGTCTCCCACCAGTATCTAGCTTGCACAAATTTCAAGGTACCCTGAACGCCCATGTGGCCTGTTAACCTGTGATTTTCTAGGGCTAAATCTTTTTGATGCTGGGAGGGCACTACAAACTTTCGTCCTTCTGAAGTTTCTTTTAACAGTAGATCGTCTTCTAATACATAATTTTGGGGAGCATCTGCCGCTTTTGTTCTAAGCTGCTTTTTGATTGAGCTCAAGGCCTCATCCTTATTTTGTTCACCTGCTAAGCATGGGGTAGGCATCCTTAGCACCGGCAGGAGTTCATGTGAACCTGCTTTCACCTCCTGCTCCTCAGAATTATGTTCCTCCCAGGCCTGCCTCCCTTCAGTATCATAGGGTGTCCATTTGGCCCCTATCAGGGCTGCCTCTTTTGCCAGCTCATCTGCCTTGTTGTTGCCCACAGTAACCTCCTCTCCACCTCTTTGGTGTGCTCTCACCTTAATGATAGCAACTCTCTGAGGTTCCCCATTTGCTCTTTCCCATATATCTCTTAGCACCGCACTATGTACCAAGTCCTTCCCAGAGGCATCACTGAAGCCCCTTGACTGCCACAAAGGCATGTATTCAGTCAGAGACCTTGTTACATAGGCGCTGTCAGAGAATATGGTTATGGGACCTGAACTGAAATGAGTGATGGCCTCTCTCACTGCCTCTAGTTCAGCTCTTTGGGCAGAAAAGCTTTGAGGGCATTTGGTCATGATTTTCTCATTGGTCTGGGGGCACCACAGGGCATACCCTGTGTGAAAACTTCCTTCATCCCAGTACCTTGATCCATCCACCCAGATTTTAAGGTCTCCAGTACCTGATGCTAACCTAAATACCTCCTGTGTTCTGGTCCGATGTACTTCCCCACAGTCATGCTGCTCCCCCTCATATTGCATCAATTGTGGGAGAGTGTAGGTGGCATTGTGGGTCACAGCCAGATTCCTGGGTGTTAAATCCACTAGCCATCTGGCCACCCTTTGGGAGGATACTCCACTGAGGGTACGTTCCAAAAGCATTTTAATTGGAGAATGGGGTGTCTGCAGAATGATTTTACCAAACCCCACAACATGCTCTGTGGCGAGAACCGCCCAGTGCGCTGCCAAAAGGTTCCTGACACATTCATCAAATCCCTTCTCTACCGGGCTTAGTACCCTGGACCAGTATCCCACCGGTACCCATTTGCCCTGCCTCTCCTGCAGCAACACCGCTGTTATTGCTACTGCAGAGGCATACACTTGTAGTGCAAAGGGCAAATCGGCATTCGGATTGCTCAAGGCCGGGGCCTGCATCAGACTCACCTTTAGCTTGGTGAAAGCTTGTTCATGCTCTCCTAACCAGTCTAAGGGGTCTGTTTCCTTCTTGTCTCCTTTTAGAAAGTCATACAGGGGTCTTGCCTTTTCTGCAAAGCCTTCAATGAAGTCCCTGCAGAAACCGACCATTCCCAGGAATTGTCTCAACGCAGTTTTAGTGATTGGTCTTGGTAATTTCCTGATAGTTTCACATTTGTTTGGATCTGGAGTTCTTCCCCCCTGTGAAACTATCACACCCAAGAAACATACTGAATCCTTCATCAATTGTGCCTTTTTGGGGTTTAATTTCAGACCTGCATTCTCAATTAGTGTCAGGAGTTCCTCCAGCAGAGCATAATGCGGCTCTTTTGTCTCTGTTTGAAGCAAAATGTCGTCCACGTACTGAATGATGCATTCTGGCTCAGAAAATGTCTTCAGAATGTCCACCATACAGATGTGGAAGTATGTAGAGCTGGATTTGAACCCCTGAGCTAAACGACAGAATGCATATTGTTTTCCCTGAAACGTGAAGGCTAGCTTGTATTGGCTATCCTCGTGCACGGGAATTGAAAAATAGCCATTTGATATGTCAATTGATGAATACACCTTTGCCGAAGGCTTCAGTGCTGTCATCATGTCTGGCATTTTAGCAACTACATTTGTAATAGATGGGGTGCATCTGTTTAGCGCACGGAAATCTACAGTGGGCCTCCACCCCCCCTCCTTCTTCACTGGCCAGAGGGCTGCATTTGTTTTAGATTGGCATTCTTTAATTACATTTTGTGCCAACAAATTCCTCACTGTGCTCTCTATGTATGGGATAGATTCGGGCGGAATTTTATACTGACGCTGAGGTGGCGGATCAGGGCCCTCAATTTTAACAATCATGTTTGAAACTCTACCACATTGCGCTTTAGACGTTGCCCACACTTTGTTATGTTGCCACGAGATTTTAGCCAATATTTGGTCCTCTGTTTTCAATATTGCCTGCGGGTCAAGGATTTCATCGGTTTTAACTGATGCAACCTCCCAGCTGTCCATGACCATGTGTGCCTTGCCTTTGTATCTAGACCCTTTCCACAGTACCCAATTACATAGATCAAGAATCAGTCCATGTGCCCCCATGACATCAGAGCCCAAAATAGTGCCCTCGTGCGTTGGGGAAAGAAACAAACTGTGTTCCACACATAACCTCTCTATTTCTATGTTCACAGGTATTGATTGCTCAGAAGGTACTAGTTGTCCCCCGAATCCTCTAAGGAAAATTTGTCTCCCAGCAGGATCCTTTTGAAGTTCAATATTTGTTATGCTGACAGCCGCCCCCGTATCCAAAAGTACATTTGTGCGATGGCCCCCTATCGCCCCTCGGATACGTGGTCTGCCGCTTTTGTCCCTATCCAGTTGACATACTAGGGACAACATCGGGGCCTGACATCCCTATGGTTTAAAATACGGATTGGTTGGGGGAGGGATTTTATATTCCTCGTGGTTTTCTTTAAACCCTTTTCCTAACCTTTGCAATTCCCTCAAAAGTGGACCATATAATGTAGCATCAGGTGCCTCGTTCGGCTCCGTTGCTACCTTATCTGGTCCAGGTTTTCGCTGTTCCTTCTTATGCCAAGGCTTCTTCTCACCCATGCTCCTCCTAGGCAATTTACAGTCCTTGATTACATGGCCTGTATTCCCACATCTATAACACTTGCCTGTAAATCTCACTGTACCTTCGCTTTTAACTATCTCCGCAACTCTTTTGTGGGGCCTATTGTCTTGATCTGTCTCCCGAACCCAGTCCCTTAATATGTTTATAAAGGTCTGGTACGAGGTGGCGTTCCTCAGTGCAATTCTGGTATGGTAATCAATACATATGCACTTATTAGCCATAGAACACAGAAAACTACTATCATCAGGAGACATATCAGGACAATTATATGTGGCTTTATAAATGGCGAAGTATTCACTGCAAAAAAGTATTGGATCAATTCCCCTCCTAAATTTTGTATTTTCTAGGGCGTCTGAACCCCTAGTATCTCTTCCTCCCATTATGCGCTGCATTTCCCTCATTCTATCTGCCGAGTTCCCCCAATTTGAGTTTAACTCGGGAGATAGACCTCTATGATTCCCAACTGGTGGTTGCAGTTTTTCACACAGTTGCAATGGAAGCCATGCGCGGAGGAGTGCGCATGCATCCCTATTGTTCAAAATGTACTGTGTCACTACAGCCTCCAGCCTGTTTGAGAGACTAATGGGTGAAGCGCTAGTGTCAAACTTTCCCAAAATCTGGCACAGATTTGTGCGATCTTGTATGGAGAGTGTTGTGGTTTGGGTGCTACCCTCCCTTTTTATAATTCCTAATCCTTGCCCAGTTCTGTCTAGCACAGGAGTGAAGAGACTTGGGGCCTCTTCAGGACTGTCAGCCGCACAGACTGGTTGCTGTTCGATCGGCATCCTTTCTCTTTGCTCCTGTGTCACACCTGAATGTGTGTCCTTGTTAGCACAGCAATGGCTGTGCACATTCTCCATTGCCCATGCTCTCAAAGATACAATGGTATTATCTTTTTGGGCTAGCTGAATTTTACATTCCTGTAACTCTGTCTTAAGTTTTTCTATCGCATTTTCATTCCCAGCCTCTTTATTTTCTAGCGCTGCGATAGACTGTTCTCTCAACATACATGATTCCTTCCATTCATCCAATCCCTGTTCTAACAAACCATTCTCAGTCACCAATTGTTCAATCTCATACCTCATGTCATCACACTCACAAACATTTGCGTCCGCATTCGCAGCTATAGCTGAAATATCCTTACTCACATTCTCTATCTGTCCTATTAATTGTGATCTCTCCTTATACCATTCAACCTCCTTCCGTTCAGCAATATCTCTCATTTTTACTAGCATTCTCACCAAATTTGCCAATCTCTGTTTCCTGCCTTTTTTTGAATTTTTTTTAAATGTTATGGCATCATTATAAGTACTGCAATGCTTCAACAGGTCACAAAACTGATGTGTTAATGCATTCGGAGACACTAAACAATCAAATTGAATACAAGCATGTTTCCTAAGAAACTCTTCAAGGATATCCATTGACATGCTAATCTGCAACTAGCTACACTGAACAGTTGTTAAGACAATACACACACAGATGAATAAACAGATAAGCAACCCCCCACAAGCTGCTCAAAGTCTAGTTTTTCACCTCTAGTCCCACACAGAAGACCCAAAAACAAAAACAAAACACAAAAAAAAAAAAAAAAATACAAAAAATCCGTTTAAACTACGAACTTTTCCAGAAAAGACACTCTTAATGCTGTCTCCTCTTAAATTGCAGGCCACAGTGAACTCCTATTGGAACTGAGAGCTATCACACTCACATGGGTAACAAAAAACTAAAAAAATATAAAAAAAAAAATTAAAATAATTCCCACTTTTTTCCTCAGCGCTGTGTGGTTTGTCCTGTCAATTTATCGATTATATAATATAACCCAAGGGGTGATCATCCCCTTTTACTCGCCAGTCACAATGACCGGTTACCTGGCCAAACTTACAAACATTTAACATACATACATATATCAGCCACAGCTCTCACCAGGTTCTACGCGTCCGCTTCACCGATGAGATCTTTCACAGAATTTTCATGACCATCCAAGCGTGGTTTCAGAATTCGCGAGCCAGCGCCAATCTTGTCCACACTAGAGACGATTTTCCGTTCTGGATGTTTGAGGGTTTGTGTTAATGAGACTCGAAACAAAGAAAAATGCCTTAGGTTTGTGAATCCAATGCAGAAAAAAAACGATATTCTGTTTGTCTCAATCTATGGGTGCCAAATGTGGGATTTGATAATAATTGTAGAAAACGATATACTACTACAATCTAGATATTATCTCATCTCTATGCATTAACTTTGTTTAGTCTCTGTAGATTAGTCAGTCTGTTAAAACTATGAGCGCAAGCCACCGTTAATATCACAATACTACCAGTTAGTTATGAAACCAAACACACGGCGTCATAATAATCAAATCTTGTTTATTTCCCAAGGAAATGCGAAAGCTAACGTGTATCAAAAGGGGGTTACACAATTACACAACATACAGCAAGGCTACAGTACAATGATATAATATACAGTTAAAATACAATATAATGATCTACTTATCGTGGTGACCCTTCTCAGCTGAGCTCCAGATGGAATAAGAGAATCAGTTGTGTGTGCAAACCCTTTTTGTCAATCACACCTCAATCACAGCACCTCCCACTGCCCGCCCACCTGCCCAGCTGGTATACGCCTCCATGTATTCTGCTTGTACTGCCAGAAGTGGTCTCTGGGGGGCAGCGTCTGTCCAGAATTGCACTTAATCCGACTGCTGTCTAATCTTGGAATTGCGATCTCCGACAGCCCATAATTAGTCTTTGTGTAGCCCAGACAGATAGGAGCCGCCATTCATCACATACAATAGCCTTAGACTCAAGACAATATGAGGTGTAACTGGTTACATTCCAGTAAAAGGGGGGGGGGGGTGTATCTTGTATTGAATCCAACAACTTTTTTTTTTGTTACTTTTTTTTTTAGTAACCTGTGGCAAAAAAATATTGAAAATACTCACAATGCCTTTCAGAAAATACATTGTGGTGTCCATTTAAAAATAAAAAAAATGTGATTGTGTTTGTACTGTCCCAGCATTTTAGAGCTCAACATGTCATAGGTAGTCAGGAAATCAGATGCATAAAATATGATCCTTGATAACCCGAAGGTGCCCATTTTATTTTGGGCCCCTTTATGCAGCTTGGCTGCAAAACATGTTCACACTTGTGGTATACCCATATCCCAATATCCCCATCCTCTGTGGGAGTAGCAGAATGCATTTTGAGGTGTAATTTTCAGTATGCCCATGCTTTGTTTGAGTATTTTCCCAATAAAATGAAAAGTTTGTATAAAAAAAAAAAAAAATTTCTTTTTCAGAATACATTTTGGGGTGACAACTTAAGGTAGCAAAAAAAAATACATCTTCAAAGGACTCACCATTTCTCTCTTGGGGTGTTTACTTTCCAAAAAGGGGTAATTGTGAGGGGTATTTGTACTGTCCTGGCTTTTTAGGGCCTCTGAAAATGAGATAGGTAGTCAGAAAATCAGATGCAAAATTTATGCTTTTGAAATCTTCAAAAGATTTACCCTGCCTTGCAGCAAATTACTTTGGGTGTCTACTTTCCAAAAAAGGGTAATTTTGTGGGTGTTTTTACTGTTCTGTCATTTAAGGGCCTCCTAAAATGTCATAGGTAGTCAGGAAATCTGATGCAACATTTACGGCCCTTGAAAGCCTGAGATGCTCATTTGATTTTGGGCCCCTCTAGACAGTTGAGCTGAAAAAATGTTTTACACATGTGGTATCACCAGGAGAAGTAGCAGAATGTGTTTTGGGGTATAATTCTAAATATGTCCATGAGAATGAGAAATAAATTGAATTCAAATGAAAACTTTGTGTAAAAAATACATTCTTAATTTTTTTTCTTCATTTGTTTAAATAATTGTGGCAAAGGTTACATTTTTAAGAGATTCATCAAGTCTGTTACCAAATATTGTGGGGTGTCTACTTTTCAAAAAGGGGTCATTTTGGGATGTTTGCATTCCTGGCATTTTAAGGCCCGAAGTGATGTCATAAGCAGGCAGAAAATCAGGGCTAATACGTTTCAAATGTACAGTACATACCATCATATTTAGACTACATTTGACTTCATTTGTGTACAGTGTTGCACGACTGAGTAAATGTTAGTCAAAGTATCACATTGCTGAAAATGGAAAAATGGCCTTGTAAAGAAAGGGTTGAAACATGACAGAACTGAGGGGGCTAAACTGATTAGAAATTAAGGCATTGATCCCAACCAATGCCTTTCTTGTGCATCATCTTTAGAAGAAGCTTCCTTCTGGAATGACAGCCATGCAGACCAATTTGATGCAGTTTGCAGCGTATGGTCTGAGCACTGACAGGCTGACCCCCCACCCCTTCAACCTCCTGCAGCAATGCTGGCAGTACTCATATGTCTATTTCCCAAAGACAACCTCTGACTATGACGCTGAGCATGTGCACTCAACTTCTTTGAATGGTTGATACTGAGGTCTTTGACATAACAAACATAACATCATATGAATAAAATCACTTGGTAACCAGGAACGTAGGGGAAAGTGATTAATGAGTGCCTCACTCCTATTACTTCAAGTAGTGTAATGTACACGAAGTACAATGATATATTCGTATCCTAATATGCCACAATATAACTTTAATGCTCAAGGAAAACTTATATAATTCTGATTATAAACAGCATGTGCCAGATCAAAAAATATTGGTACAAAAACCAGTACAACTAAAAATCTGAAATAGTGAATATATCCACATGCATATATGCTCATAGAAGGTGTTGATTAATGCCTAAATAACGTGCATCCTAATCCCAGTGTGAGTAATGCAATGCTGTGTAAATTGTCACATATACAGCTGTATTTAAAAATCCCAGTTAGAAGTGTATGTGTAAAAAACGAAAATGAGTATAAGAAAATAAAAACGACTCCCCACCACTATGTCATAACTACTATCCCATAGATATTATTGTTATAGGGGGCAACTCAGGGTTATGTGGAATATACTAGGGGGAAGGGGATACACTACTCAACTTCTTTGCTCGACCATGGCGAGGCCTGTTCTGAGTGGAACCTGTCCTGTTAAACCGCTGTATGGCAGCTCAGTTTCGGGCTCTTGGCAATCTTCTTATAGCCTAGGCCATCTTTATGTAGAGCAACAATTCTTTTTTTCAGATCCTCAGAGTTCTTTGCTATGAGGTGCCATGTTGTACTTCCAGTTACCAGTATGAGAGAGTGAGAGCGATAACACCAAATTTAACACACCTGCTCCCCATTCACACCTGAGACCTTGTAACACAAACGAGTCACATGACACCGGGGAGGGAAAATGGCTAATTGGGCCCAATGTGTATATAGATGTTATCATGCAGTTGAGCAGGTATTATAAGTCAAAAGGTTTTTCAGCAAAGGTAAACATAGCAAAATATAGCAGTCCTGTAAATCCAAACTCATCTCACAGCTCTCATTCACTTTTCTTTTTTTTCTTTTTATTTTTTTATTCCACCTCAGCAAACAAGTGGGACATTTTTGATCAACTTAACGTTCATTGATGTCTCTTACGTTGTAAACATCATTGTGGAAATTATTTTTTTTTTTATTAAGGGGAGAAAGAAAGAATACAAAAATTCTTTAATTATCTATATCCATCAGTTATACCCCTTACACATATTTATTATATTAATTAATTATAATAACCCCCTTTATTTTCCACCCCAACCCCCCCTCTTCCCATCCCCCACCCCGGTGCCTCTCTAATTGAGTCTCAGGTGTTCTTATAATTTTCTCTTCCTTTTTCTCTTTTTTTTTCCCCTCTCTCTTTCCTTTTTAATTTATTCCCGGACCAAGGCTTTTATATTATTATTTCCGCGTATCTCCAAGCCTGTTTACAGTCTTGCCATTTTTTCCATTTAATCATAGCGTTTTCTCCTTCTTCTTCCCCATTGAATCTAAGTTTTTCCAACTGATATATTTCTTCCATCTTTCCTACCCATTCTAATTCTGTCGGTGGCTCCTCTTGCTGCCATTTCCTAGGGATTAGTGCTTTTGCCGCATTTAACATATATGGGATTAACGTCTTCATGTATACTTTTATTGGGTCTGCTGTATTGTGGAACAAGCATGTCCAGGGATCTTCAATAATTTTGATACCGGTGATTGTTTTTATAAGCTCCAGGATATCTCTCCAAAATGTCCTAATTTTTGGGCAGGCCCACCAAATGTGGGCCATCGTGCCCCGCTGGGCACATCCTCTCCAACATTGCTGTGGAGTCCCAGGCTGATATTTACTTATTTTATTGGGTGTATTGTACCATCTAGTAAAACACTTATAGTTTGTTTCCAACGTTCTACTGTCAATTGCTGATTTGTGTAGTAAACAAAAAATTTTTTTTGAATTGTGTTTGTATTCGTGCGTGCCCAATTCATTTCCCCATTTTATAAGGAATGGAGGTATTTCCTGCCGACCCTCTGTGAGGAGCATTTTATATAAACGGGATGTATCTTTTTTTTTTCCTATTCCCGTACATATTTTCTCGAGGGATGTGTGATTCTCCCTCGTTCTGATTGGATGAGGAAGCTTCCCCACAAAGTTTGCCAGCTGGAGGTAGCGACATTCATTTAACTTTATGTGCGTTATAGTCTGCTGTATTTCTATCCGTGGTTTAATTTTTCCTTTACTTATTATATCACCCAATTGTGTATTTTCTCCTATCCATTGACCACCCATTTCGCTTTTTCCTGGTGGGAAATAATTATTATTCTTTAGTGGCATCAGTGGTGAATTGTAACTCCAACTATATTGTTTGTGAATTGCGTCCCAAATTTTAAAAACGTGTCGAGTAATTTTTTTAAAAATTTGTTCCCAAATTCCTAGATTTCGGGGGGCTCCATATCTGTGTACTTAATTTAACCTTACTTGTGTCATTCTCTAGTTGCACCCATGATTTGTGGCTATCCTTTCGTGTCCACTCTACAGCTCTTGACAGTATCGTCGCATAATAGTATTTCTTTATGTCGGGGGCACTAAGTCCTCCCTGCTCTTTATTTTGATTCAAGATATCCCGTGATATCCTGGCTTTCTTGTTTTGCCATATAAATCTACTAATAATAGCGTTTAATACTTGAAAATAATAGTCAGAGAGGGGTATTGGGAGCATATGGAACTTATACGTGATTTTCGGTAAGAGGACCATTTTTACGGTATTTATCCGTCCGAGCCACGAGAGGGGCCTATAAAAAAAAAATTTTCTTAATTTTCTGTAGTAGTGGGATAAAATTTTCCGTGTATAGCTTTTCCATGGAGTTTGCTAGTTTGAGCCCTAAATATTTCAGACCACTTTTCCTCCATGGGAACTGGAAAGCTCTTTGTAACTCGCTCGCCTGTTTTTTCGCCACGCTTATTATCTTAAACGATCTCTGACTTATTGATGTTCATTTTAAAGTTAGATATCTCGCCGTAGTCTTTTATTACCTCAAGCAGTCTAGGCATTGACGTGTTAGGTTCTGTAATATAAAACAATAAGTCGTCGGCGAAAGCCGCTACTTTATGTTCAATCTCTCCTACTTTAATCCCTTTTATATTGTTATCTAATCGAATAGTTGCAAGCAGTGGTTCGATTGATAACACAAAGAGCAACGGTGATAGGGGACATCCCTGCCTTGTCCCGTTGCTCATAGAAAAGGGGGCCGCTAGATCACCGTTGATCTTTATTATAGCGGTCGGGTTTTCGTATAGAACTCCTATTCTCTGTAGCATTTTTGTGCCTAGCCCGACATATTTCAGTGTCTCCATCATGAGCCCCCAGTCTACCCTGTCAAATGCTTTCTCGGCATCAATTGACAGGAATAGACCTGGGGGCCCATCTGTTTTAAGTTTTTGTAAAAGCAATAGTGTTCTAATTCCATTATCGCGTCCTTCTCTAGTCGTAACAAAACCTACCTGATCTGTATGTATCCATCCGTTCATATAATTTTTAAGCCTGTTTGCGAGGATTTTAGCGTATAGTTTTGTATCGCAATTAAGTAGGGATATTGGCCTATAACTTGCACAACTATCGTCTTTCCCTTCTTTTAAGATAACCGTTATTAGGGCTTTTTGTGCGCCGCGGCTCATTCCATATTCTGTTCCTAATCCATTGAAATAATTACATAGTCTTGGCACTAAGATCTTAGTAAATCTCTTTAGGTACAGTATCGGGAATCCGTCCGGTCCCGGGCTTTTTCCCGAAACTGTATCTGATATCGCTTTAAGAATCTCGGCTTCTGATATAGGAGCTTCCAATACTTTCGTGTCCTCTTGTGCTAATTGCGGGATCCCTGCATTCCTCAAAAAATCTTTTATTTTGTTATTTTTTTCTACACTCGTCTTCACTCCTTCTATATTGTATAGAGTTTTATAATACTGTTGGAAGACCTCTGCAACATCCCCAGACTTATACACCAGTTCTCCTTGTTTATTACAAACTTTTTCTATATAATTTCTAGATTTTTTCGTCCTTAAAGATTTCGCTAGATGTTTTCCAACCTTATTCCCCCATAGTTATTTGTCTTTTAAAATCGTATTGAAAACTCTTTTTGTGTCTTGTGTTATTATGTCTTTTAGTTCCTCTCTTTTTATTGTGAGCTGATGATATAACTCTTGGTGATATCTCTCCGCGTTTTTGTGGCACTGCTCTAGTTTAAAAATTTCCTCAGTTAGCTTTTGAATTTTCTTTGTTCTTTCCTTTATCTTTGCTGAGCCCATTGAAATTAAGATACCCCTTATATATGCCTTGTGTGTTTCCCATAGTGTGGAATGTGATATATCATTTGATTCATTATTTTCAAAGAAGAAAGTCAATTCTTCTTGTATTTTTTCTATGTCTTGTTTTTCCATGATAAGCGTTTCATTGAGTCGCCAGTTGGAGAATATTTTCGGTGTGTTAATTTCGTCTATTGTCATCATAACTGGCGAATGGTCTGAAAGGGTAGAGATCCCTATATGAGATTTTGAAACTTTTGACAATGTATTATGATCTACAAAAATGTAGTCGATCCGTGAATACGTCCCGTGCACGGGGGAAAAGAATATGTAGTCGCATGTTTTTGGGTTTAACGTTTTCCAAACATCTATTAATTTGTTTTGGTTGAGCGACTTTTTTAGATTTTTCAAAGGGACACCTCCTGTCCCCCGCGCACCGGACGAACTATCTAGGAGTGGATCAATACACAGATTCAGATCTCCTGACAATATTACCATCCCTCTTCTAAAGTGGGATAAAGTCGCTATCGTCCTCTTCATAAATTCTGTTGGTTTTTTGTTTGGTGCGTAGATGTTTGCTAGGGTAAGTTGTGTTTCTCCAATGTACCCTCTCAAAAAGAGAAACCTCCCCTCTGGGTCCACTAATCTTTCTTCTTCTTTAAATGCTAGGCTCTCGCTAAATCCTATCGCCACTCCTTTGGCTTTTTTAATGTTTGAATCTGCATATACCCAGGTGGGGTATTTTTGGGAATATAGTTTAACATTAACCCCTTGGAAAAGGTGGGTTTCCTGGAGGAACGCTATGTCTACTTGGTAATATTTTAGTTCTTTTAATACTTTGTACCTTTTAGCCGGGCTATTGAGTCCTCGGATATTGTATGTTATAAACTTAATCTAAAAGTTTTCCTCTTATTTTTGCTTTTTTGAGAGAGGCACCTCCCTTTTTAGTCCTTCCCCTTGCCCACCCCCCCTCTCCTCCCCTCCCCCCCACCCCCTCTGTTCTCCCACCCCTCTCCCTCCTCCCCATCCACCTGGCCAATACCGACCTCTAGGCCTTTGGCGAATCAGGACCTTCCTCTTCGCCTCTGGACTTCATTCTCAGAGGTGGGGCTCTAGCCCCCTTTTTCCCCATTTCCACCCCCCCTCCATCCCCCACCCCGGAGGACAAGAAAAGGGGGGGTGGGAGGAGGGTCCCCCAGACGGATTCTATTTATCTAGAACAAAAAACTCTCCCCCCACTTCTCCCCGCCCCTCCCCCCCTCTGCTCCCTTATTAAAGTTTGTCATCCCTGATCCGATGAGGAGCGTAGATAAGCGATATGAGGTGGGTTAAGCCCCACCTCCGCAAAGAACCCAAAAACACAACAAAAAGAAAAAAAAAAAACAAAGAACCAACAAAGACAACGGAACGAAAAAAAAAAAAGGACAAACACCAAGAGAGTCCCCATCATGGGGAAGTGGAAAAGACCTCTCCCCATTGAGTGGGGAACCAGCCTGGGTTCTTTCGGTCCTATATCGACAAAGAATCCATGATGGCTATTGTATTTCCATTTTGGGTTAATCCAGCCCTTCTCTAGCTAACCATTCTGGGATTTCTAAAGGGTGTAGGTCCCGGTTTTTACAAAATTCCGGAAGTTCTTCTGGATATTTTAATTTTACCGATCTACCATCTTTATATGCTATTAAGCACGCTGGAAACCCCAACCGTATTTTACGTTTTCTATCCGCATTTGGTTTAACAGCGGTCTCAGCAGGCGTCTTCTGGCCAATGTTTGTGGAGATAGATCAATATAAATCTGAAGGTCTACTCCCCCATATTTTAATGGGGGTTTTCCTCTTAATTTGGTCCATATTTCTGTCTTTTCCATATAGTCTTGAAACCGTACTAGGATATCCCTAGGCAGGTCTATGATATGTTGGGGCTTTCTAACTCTATGTATCCTCTCAATTTTTGGTTCCCAGTCTGGTTCTTTATTGGCAATTGGATTAAATATTTCCTTCATAATTTTTCTAAGGTCTTCTCCATTTGCTTCTGGGAGGGCACGAATTCTTAGATTCTGCCTTCTACTCTGGTTTTCCTGTTCTTCCAGTTTATATTCCATCTGTCTTTGATTTATCTTCATTTTCCTAAGTTGATCTTTGAAATCGGACTGTTCTTGTGCTTGCTTATCTATTTTATTTTCCGCTTCCTCTAGCCGGGTAAGGAGATGACTAAGGTCTGTGCGTAATGCTATTATTTCATCTTTTATGGATTTTCCATTCTTGTTAGCATTTCAAACATCACTGCCTTAGTCAAAGCCTGGGAGTTTCCATTCTGATCTTCTACCCTGCTGCTATCTATTTCAATTACTTCTGTGGTGTTACCCCCTGATGTCTCGTGAGTCTCTTCCTTTTTTTTATTCGCCTCCTTCTTCTTTCCCTGCTTAACCGGTTGTTTTTCTATACTCGGACTTTTTGGGCTCAAGCCCTGCACCATGTATTGTTTAATTGTGCTGGTGTTTGCTTTTTCCTTTGTTGTCTTAATTTCAGCTCCCTTTGTAGTTTTACCTTTCATACCTGGTTTTGTAATCTTCCGTTTCCCCAGTTTAGCGGGTAATCTATGTATAAAGGGGGTATGAAGGTGGCCCAAGATGGATAACTTCTATGGGTTAATAATCCCTGTATAATAATCTCTTCTCTTGCAACTTGCAGGTGTTTTTAAATATAGCCTATATGTAACCACCGTATTCTGATGATACTTAACTGTAGAGGTTAATCTTTCCCCTTTTCCCCTTTATGTTATATATTCTCCTTATTTCTACAGGATTTTATATTTCAGTATCAACCCGCTCATATGTGCTTAAGAGGTGGGAGGGCAGGGAAGCAGAGAGAAAGAATATTGGATGTGGAGAAATACACCCAAAAAAAAAAAAAAAAAAAACATAGAATGGATCTCTTCGCATAAAGATAGGTCTCTAAGTTATTTCTCTGGGGTGAGTCTCCCACTGTCCACCTTCCACTCTCTCGCAGGGCACCTCAACACCTCCATGCATGTGCATCCATACACACCAACGACCCAGTAAAAAAAAAAAAAAAAAAAAGGTTGCTGTCCAAGTTCAAACTGACACTTGCTGTCTATTCAAGTAAATATATTTTGCGACATCCAGGTTGTAATAAGCAGTCACACAAGGTTTCCTCATAGGTCACTCCCGGGGTACAGGGTAATATTTGCAGTCAATGCAGGTGAGTATATTTTCAAGATCTACTTTAACAGACTAATGGTCATAATAAACAGTCCTAGACATTTTTCTCTTATCTGTACTTGCGGTTTAGTATGTTTTTCCAACATTCTTTACAGTTCCAAGATAAGTGTTTTAAGGATGTTTCTTACCGTTTCCGTGAAAGTTTAATAGGTTGGTGTCGCCCCTTTTAATAAGGGGACTTACCCCTCTGCGCCGTTGATGTTTCCCTCCTTTCCCAAGGATCAGCTTTGCAATGGAGGGTTAGATGGAGTGTTGCGCCGGGAGCTGATGTAAAGGAGTCGGGGTCTGTTATGAGAGGTTAGCGGGGGGAAGAGCAGGAACTGCGCGGGGACTCGTTCCCGCCGTCGCCTCAGCCTGAGCTGCCATTGCAGCGTGGTGTACGCTGAAGTCGGCCGGGTATTGCGCTACGCTTGGGGGATCTGCTTCCTCCCCGTACAGCGTGACGTCTCTGGCTTAGCGCATGTCTCCGTTCCTCCGTCTGGCCGTCCTCTCCTAGGCTAGGCCCCTCCCTCTGCTGGACGTTCTCCTACCTATGTCCTCATCCCCATCCCCCATCCTCATTCACTTTTCATGCCAAAAAAGTTAGTAGCACAAACTGAAAAAAGTAGCTTTAGTGCAGTACCATGTTCCTCAGAAGACCTGTTAGTTAAATGTCACCATTTACAGTAGTAGGATGCATATTAGTCACATATATTCATAATTGTAGTAATTCCATAGATGTGCTTTTGAGTGACTTTAGCACTAAAATGTAGGTAATGTTGGTCAAAAGATCAATGACCTAGATGCTGCTTGGCATTGCAACACCCTTGACCCTGAATGGCGCTCACTAGAAGACTGAGGCCCACTCAAAGGTCTTCCAGTCGATCCTGGTAGTGTAGATGTATATGTATGCCCCCACCAGTATTATGATACAAATGTGTATACTGGAGCAGGTAAATGTCCTCCCCAAATACAAAGTAGTTGATAAAATATATAACCTCTGTTAGGCCCCTTTCACACTGATGCGTTTTTCAGGTGCTACAGTGCTAAAAATAGCGCCTGAAAAAAAAAAAACGGCCCCTTTCACTCCAGTGTGAAAGCCAGAGGGCTTTCACACTGGAGCAGTGCGCTAGCAGGACGGTAAAAAAATCCTGCAAGCAGCATCTTTGGAGCGGTGAAGGAGCGGTGTATACACCGCTCCTAAACCACTCCTACCCGTTGAAATCAATGGGGCAGCACGGCTATACCGCCGACGCTTTGCGGGCGGTTTTAACCCTTTTTTGGCAAATAGCGCCGAATAGCGCCGCTAAAACGACGGTAAAGCAGTGCTAAATATAGCACTGCTTTACCGCCGATGCCACTCCCGCTCCCCCCCCCCCCCCCCAGTGTGAAAGGGGCCTTATTGTTTCTGCTGGAAGACTATGTTGCTCCAATTTTATATGTGAAATTTTACTATTCCACATCCACGGTGACCAGAATATTTCCTTTAAGAAGAGTGCCTATGGCTCTGGATTTGGCTCATTGATATAGCTAGGTGTTGAATTGTCCATTAATTCTGAAAAATGTCAGTTCAACTCTAAATGTTTCCTATGGATGTGCTAGAGATTCAACCTATAGATCTGCCTGTCAGACAGTATTATGCATTTTTTTTGTGAACTGCAGATTCATTAGTGACTTTGCAATTCATTATTAATTACTGGACTCTGGAGTCCCTGGATTTTGGTGTTCAGGTTTTTACTGAATTGCAGTTGAAGTTGCTTTGTGTCTCAGTTGTCTTTACAGTATAAAGATCTGAGAATTATTTTAGATCAATGTTATGAATGTATTACCTGAAAGCAATGGAAGGGATGGAGGGGACAGAAATGCACAATCCTTCTGACCTTTTCAAGAATATCTGCTAGAAGCAAAATGTTCTCTCTATTTACTCCTGTCTCATGAATCTCTTTCCTCATGTTACACAAGTCGCCTTTAATGCTGCAGGCTCATTGGTTTGTTTTCCTTGTTCTCACCTTCAAATGCCAGGTGTAAAATGTGTCAGTAGCCAAATGAATACTACATGAAGAGCCTTTAAACTTTATATATCTTCACACACATGTCCCACATGCACACATTAGCATGTCAAGTGCACATTTGCATCTGTCCTTTTTCCGTTCAGATTTGTGTTCTTTTGGGCAGTGATTGTTATTCCATCTGCTACACAGCTTTATATAAACCAAACTTTATTTTAGTGAGCCATTTATTTTTTATTTTTATTTTTTTTACAGTTTTACTGTATATTTGAAAGAGGATATGAATGTCAGATCTAAATGAAAATATAGCATAGTTTTGTTACAATGACAAAATGTGTTATGATAGAAATATGATTGTTTTCATTAGCAAATTTCTTTAGAAATGACTAGTTCTCTGATTTTTAAGGGTATCCTTCAGTTAAACTATTTAATAAAAAAAACTTTAATAAATAAAATCACTAACTTGGAACAAACATGCAGGTCAAGTGTTCATGAAGATAAGGCCTACAGTCCCTCTTGCCTAAATCTGGATAGGGGCTGTGGAGAGGTGAACCTGTGTCACTGTGTATATTAGCATTTTCAGCCTGGTTTTTGCAAAGACAGGAATGCTGATTGCACATCTGTGGCCTGGGTTTATATTCTTCCCAGGATTATAGCTCAGAGCTCCCACTTGGAGACAGCTCCACCCAAGCAGACAGGAAGTCTGGCCGAGGAGTCAGGAGGACTCCGCCCTACAGACACAACGTATGTGTATGAGTGTCAGGAGGACACCCATGTTCCCTAGGAGAGGGAGGCTGCAGCTGGCAGCGTGAGCATACGCTCTGAGGAGCAACCCAAAGGCCTAGGTGGGAGGTCTGAGGCAGCGGTGCTGCAAGTGAGTAAGCCAGGAAGCTGAAGTTTAGAACAGTATTGGTGGAACACCCTGCAAGGGAAATTGCTGTTTTTTTCTTTGAACTTTGTTTCCTTTAAATAAAAGTGGGCTGCCAAGCCTTTAACCACTTGCTTACTGGGCACTTAAACACCCTTCCTGCCCAGCCAATTTTCAGCTTTCGGTGCTCTCACACTTTGAATGACAATTACTCAGTCATGCAATACTGTACCCAAATAAATTGTTTGTCCTTTTGTTACCACACATAGAGCTTTCTTTTGGTGGTATTTGATCACCTCTGGGTTTTTTATTTTTTGCGCTATAAATGAAAAAAGACCGAAAATTTTGAAAAAAAACTCATATTTTTTTTCTGTGATAAAATTTAGCAAAATATTAATTTTTCTTCATAAATTTTGCCCACAATTTATACTGCTACATATCTTTGGTAAAAATAACCCAAATTAGTGGATATTATTTGGTCTTTGTGAAAGTTAGAGAGTCTACAAACTGTGGTGCAAATCATACAAAATTGATCACATTGACCTTTCTCATTTCTTGTCACCCGAACAAGCCAGGAAAGTACAAATACCCCCCAAATGACCCTTTTTTTGAAAGTAGACATTCCAAGGTATTTAGTAAGAGGCATGGTAAGGTTTTTGATGTTGTCATTTTTTCCCACAATTCTTTGCAATATGATTTTTTTTCCCACAAAATTGTCATTGTAACAGGTTATTTCTCTCACATAGCATGTGTATACCACAAATTACACCCCAAAATGAATTCTGCTCCTCCTCCTGAGTATTACGATACCACATGTGTGGGACTTTTCCACAGCCTGGCCACTTAGAGAGGCCCAAAATGCAAGGAGTGCCATCACGTGTTCTAGGAGCATAAATTAAACATCTAACTTGTTGACTACCTATTACGCTTTTGAAGGCCCTGGAGCACCAGGACAATGACCCGTGACACTGACGTGGCACTGATGACAGATGGCACTGATACGTGGCACTGATGACACGTGACACTGATGTGGAACTGATGACAGATGGCACTAATACGGGGCACTGATGACACGTGACACTGATGACAGATGGCACTAATATGTGGCACTGATGACAGATGGCACTTATACGTGGCACTGATATCATGTGACACTAATACGTGGCACTGATGAGAGATGGCATATAATACGTGGCACTGATGACACGTGACACTGATGACAGATGGCACTGATACGTGGCATTGATGACACGTGACACTGATAACAGATGGCATGTGACACTGACAGGTGGCGCTGATGACAGATGGCACTGATACGTGGCACTGATGACAGATGACACTAATATGTGGCACTGATGACACGTGGCACTGACGTGGCACTGATGACAGATGGCACTTATACATGGCACTGGGGACAGGTGGCACTGGGGACAAATGGCACTGGGGACAGGTGGCACTGACAGATGGCACTGGGGACAGGTGGCACTGGGGACAGATGGCACTGGGGACAGATGGCAGTGGGGACAGGTGGCAGTGGGGACAGATGGCAGCGGGGATAGAGGGCACATTTCTTTTCTTTTTTTTTTTAACTCACGGCCGCTGCAGCCATCCATCTCTCCCTCCTCACGCACTCTCTCTGTGTGAGGAGGGAGATCGGCGCTGAGAGATGATCTCATATGTTTACATATGAGATCATCTCTCATTGGACACGCCGATCGCGATGTAAACGGCTGCTGTGACTGGCCGTTTACAGCGATCTGTGACTGGCTGTGTCTGAGGGACACGGCCAGCACAGAACTTCCTCAATGCGCACTCTGAGGAGCGCGAATTGCGGAAGTAAACAGGAGGACTTCCACGGACGTCCTCCCGGCAGGGAGCGTCCGCGCTGAAGCCGTCTTTCGGCTATAGCACGGGCGCCAAATGGTTAAAATACAATCTGGACTGACACGTGTTCCTG
This sequence comes from Lithobates sylvaticus, assembly GCA_028564925.1. NCBI lineage: Eukaryota > Metazoa > Chordata > Amphibia > Anura > Ranidae > Lithobates > Lithobates sylvaticus. The sequence continues at coordinate 289,332,956 of CM053030.1, forward strand.
AAATCGCATACACCACTAGAGCTTGATCTCCTGGAATCTTAGAGGGCTTAAAGTATAACTAAAGACACAAAAATGTAAAGAAACTAAAATAATTAAGTCCTCCCAAAGTAGAGCTCTAGTGCCCAAAGAATATTACATACATTCATACAAATAAAAAACAAGCATAAAATTGATTGTGAGGTAACAAATTCGAAAACCAATATAAATAAATCAAATGTCCCATAAATAATTCAATGTACCCACAAAATATTCACCCAAAACTGACTGCTGCTGTTCTGTATATGTGAAAGGTGAATTATTCATAATAATTCATAAATCATTTAAAAGATCCCTTCTTGGACAATCTATCCAGTGATTCTTAAATCCAAAGAAAAATGCATTCCACTGTGCTCCCTTCACCAAAGTTTGGAAACGCACTCACCATAAACTTTTGTTAATCTTATAACAGAAAGGCAGATACAACATGGGTCTACAGTATTTTAAATAGATGCACACACCACCTGGATGTTTTCAAAGGGAGCCATCCTCCATCCCCCACCCTGTCCATAGCTCAAAGGTCTCATGTTGGATAGACAGATGAGTGCTCCAAAAAAAGGATTTTACGTTGTGTAAAACGGTAATAATTAACAGCTTTATTAAAAACAATAAGATCTATTTACAGATCCCCTTTATGAATATTTAGGGAGGAAATGCATTGGGGCGGAGTGTGATGCTGTGGGCAGATTCAGCTGTGAGGTGTCTGAACAGTGGGAGCACCAGTGAGCTGAAAGGCTGGAAGCCGACGGGTGTAAGTCAACAGTAAGTATTTGCAAGCTGCACACCTCCTTCGCTACTGGTGTAGTTGCATGACTGCATTCTTTTGTCAATCTGTGAGTAGATATTATTGTTTTTAAATATTCTGTTTATTATTACATTTTTTTTCACAATTTGAAAAAATCTTGAGGTCTCATCTGTCTAGCTAACCTGAGACCTTTGAGCTACACACAGAGTGGTGGAATGGAGTATGGCTCCCTTTGAAACTGTCCAGGTGGTGTGTGCATCTTTCAAATAGACCCATGCTGTATTTGCCTTTCTGTTATAAGATTAGAAAAAGTTTTTTGTTAGTGCGTTTCCAAACTATGGTGAATGAAGCAGAATGCAATGCATTTATCTTTGGACTGATGTGTCATTGGGTGGATTGTCCAAGAAGTGATCTTTCAAATGGTTTATGGATTATTTATGAACAATTCAGATAAATATACAGTGCTCAGCATAAATTAGTACACTCCTTTTGAAAAGTAAGATTTTAATTAATATCTCAATGAACACAAGAACAATTTCCAAAATCATGACAAAACTGAGTTTCATAAAACATTTGTTTAGCTCATTACATGAAAGTAAGGTTAATAATATAACTTGGATTACAAAATGTTCAGTTTTACTCAAATTAGTTAATGCAAAAATGAATACACCCCACATCAAAAACTATGTGTATGTATGTGTGTATACATGTGTGTATATATATATATATATATATATATATATATATATATATATATATATGTTATATATATATTTATTATATGTAGTGTTTTTATTTAGGGATTCTAAAGACAAGGTTATTCTAGGCAGACCGCTTTGGTAGCCGTTATCTAATTGCGCATATTAAAAGAGGGTTTGTTGGTCAAAGGACAAATGGCCAGACCATAATTACTCCACATATGAAAGGGAACAGATAATGATTATGTTAATCTAATCAGTATTCACACATATCAAAGGGGGAATATGCAAGAATGTAAATTGGGGCAGATTTATTATTACAACTATTCACAGCGTGGGGTTGGCTCCGGTCACTCTGAAAGACCGGGGCAGATCAAAGCATTTAATGGAAACGCCCAATCAAATTGCTCAGACATTCAGTGTGTGTGGGGGGGGATATAACAGGACGTTCAATCTGTTTAGAAGTGTGTGTGTTCTTACGAAGGCACCCAAGAGTCACATGTTTCCATGGGGCTCTAAATATTACTAGCACTGTCGTGATATGAACTCTGTTGGGTTTTTGTCATCTGTAAGACTGTTCTGTTTGGAAGTCAATAAAATCTCTCTCTGGGAGAATCGGGTTTTGCTGCGGAGACAATACTTTTAATAACTATATACCATCTACGAGGAAGGAACGATTATATTAGATCACTACATTGGTGCCGTTCAAGAGACCAGAAGAGCATTTTCAGGACTTAGTAACAGGAGTCGTTGGTGACAACAATCCGGTCTGGTGGGGACATAAGAAAATCTGATCTACAAAATTTAACAAGTTTTAAAGACCAGAATTGTTCTCTGGAGACTGGATCTTACAATCTGTGTGGTGACAGAAGGCCGTGAGGACCCAGGAAGGAAGTTCTAGGAAACCTAACAATTGGTAAGTGTGCCTTGTTCATTATTTTCTAAATATAATTTTTTTTTCTCATTGTATTTTTTACAATGGCTTTGGCTGTGTCTAGTGGGGACAATAGTACTAAGGGAGAGGATGTGAATATATGGCTGTTAAATTATATAAAAAGTCATGGGGGGCCTTACGAGATTCCCCAAGAATATAGACAGTCATGGGATTTAATGAAATGCTTTTTATCTGATAGTGTCTTTGATAAGAAAACAAAACAAAAGAAACGTAAGGGTATCATTATTCAGGGACTACTGTCTTGTTGTACAGAATTAATAGGGGAGGTTAAAGAAAAAAAGCAGAAAATTCTGGAACAGACTCAGAGATATGAGGAGAAGGAGAAAGGGTTGAATGAGAGGATATCAGATCTCAGGTTACATGCTATCACTACTGGGGAGGCACTGATTGAAAAGGCTAAATTATGTGATGATTTAAGGCGGGTCAATGAGGAATTGTCAGTAAAAATACAAATTGTTGAGAAACAGTTGGAGGAGTGTAAACATGCTGCTAACATTGCTTTTGATAAATTGGCAGAAAAATCAAGTTACCCAGATCAAAATGATACCTCTATAAAGCTTGATACCAAAGATTATAAGCCAATATATCCCTGGGGTGATTTACATGCAGCCCCATGCATACCAGCAGCTCCTACCACTACAACAACTGTATTGAACACTGACGATTCAAGTGAAATTAAATTGATCACAAAACAACTAAAGCCACAGGAGATGGAAGCTATTATAAGAGAGATAGGTCAGGTACCCCGCTATGATGTAAATAGGTTCATGAAATGGTTTTGTGATTTGCAGAGAGTCAGAGACACATACAACTTGAATATTGAGGACCTAGCTAGAATTTTGCAGAAAAGTATAGGCAATGGATTATGGGCACGGGTTTTGCAAAATTGTGGCCAGCGTCATAAAACTAAGGACGTTTTAAAGGAATTATTGAAAGCATTGTATGGTGCGACGACATATGTGTGCTTGTCAGGAAAAATTAAGCAAATGAAGAATGAATGCCCATATGAACTTGCAGATAGAATTAGCAGTGTGATGGAAAATGTCATGACTGGAAATCCCGGTTTTGAACGTGGTGGTTTGGTTCATAGGTCAATGTTATTAGAAGCATTGGATGGTGATGTCAGGGAAGGCATTTTATCTGTTACACCTGATCCTAGTGATTATAGTGATATCTTGGTAAGAGCGGATAATTTGTGGAGGAGAAAGTGTAGAGAAGACAGTCTTGCGGTTGATGCAGCTAGAATTTTTAGAGTCGAGGGGCAGCAAAATAGAGATGATTTAGGACCATGGAGAGGAAGATCTTATAACAATTCAGGTAGTTACAGGAGGCCAGAATCCAGAGAAAAACCTAGTAAACAGCCTTGGGTGCCGTTTAGTGAAATGAGAAGTGAAAGAGATCGTTTGCAGGAGGAGCTATATAAAATACAGGAAGAAATGAAAAGAATAAAAGCAGGAGGGGTCAAAGTAGCAGCAGTAGGAAAGGAAAGTGCTGTGTCCCCCTCTACCGGTCATTGTTAGGGGTTCCGAGCCCCCCACGCCCCTTCTTGCCGATTCTTAACCGATTTAACATTAGATTCCTGGGGGCGGCCCACTGTTGATGTAACATTAGGGGGAACTCGTGTAAATGCGCTGTTAGATAGTGGGGCAGCTATTAGTTTTAGTAAATCAGTTGTCCCTGGAAATGAGAAAATTAAAATAACAGGTGTCACTGGACATTCCATTGAAGCTCCTTTTGTGCGTGGTGTTGAGATGCAAATAGGGGGAGAGAAGTGGGAGTGTGACGTTGTTTGTGAAAATCAGGACATAATTGGTGCTGATGTCTGTGTACAGCAGGGTTTGGTGATTGATCTTGCAAACATGAAGTTGTGGATAATGTCGGAAAATGACGGATTGGGTCATGTGTGGCATCCTCCCATGGAATTAGTAACAGCAGCAGTGAAGCCCGTTGGTGTGTTACATGGAGATTGGGATCCCTGTTGGGATAGTCTGATGGGTGAATTTGAAGACATAATGGCTAAACATAAACAAGATTGTGGTAGGATGAATACAATGATTTTATTGGAAGGATTTGATCCTGCACCTGTTAAGCAATACCCAGTTCCGAAAGAGGCCATTAAACCTATAACAGAAGCTATAAAACAATTGGAGGCGCAAGGTACATTAAAAAGGGGTGCATCAGTTTGCAATTCGCCAGCCTGGCCAGTCATCAAGCCCGATGGGTCGTTCAGGCTGACGATAGATTACCGTGCCTTAAACAAATATGCTAAAAGTATGGCACCTGTGGTGGCAGCTTACCCTGAAATGATTGCCAAGTTGACACCAGAAATGAAATGGTTTACGGTCATTGATATCAGTAACAGTTATTGGAATTTACCCCTTGACCCAACATGTCAATACAAAACAGCCTTCAGCTGGGCGGGCCTTCAATATTATTGGACAGTTCTTCCACAAGGCTACAAAGACAGTGCAGCAATATTTCACTCACATATGAAAGAAGTGATTGATAAGTTTTCAAAACCTGAAAGAGTAATTTCATATGTTGATGACATTTTGATTGGGTCAGCCTCTATGGAGGAGCACGTGAACGATGTGAGTGAAATGTTATTGCTTTTGAGAGAAGCAGGTTTGAAAGTTAATCCAAAGAAAATACAATTGGGCAAGCAGGAAGTCCAATTTCTGGGTGTTACTGTAGCACAGTCAGGGCGGAGTATCAATGAACAAAGGGTTGAGCTAATAGCTAAACTACCTTTGCCCACTGATGAAAAAAGTCTGAGACAGATCTTAGGCATGACAGGTTTCTGTAGGGAGTTTGTGCCTCATTATGCATCATTAACAGAGTGTTTGTATGATCTGCTGAAGCAAGATGAATGGATATGGAAATCAGAGCACACACAAGCTATTGAAGCGTTAAAGGAAACTTTAGGCAATGCCCCTTCATTAGCATCACCAGACCCCAACAAAGAATTCAGACTCTATCCACATGTAGGCCTTAGCACTTTGTCCGTTGCACTTACCCAAGATTATTTTGGAAAACAAAGACCTTTAGCCTATGCATCACGTTTACTATCATCTGTAGAACAAAAGTATCCTTTATGTACTCGTATGGTGCTGTGTTGTTATTGGGCAATCAACAAATTCAGATACTTGACAGGTACACAAAGGGTCATCATTGCTAGTCATCACACTCCTATAGTCATGTTAGCCAATGGGAAATGGAAAGAAGCGGATGTGAATTGTAAAAGGCTGGCCAGATGGACTACAGCTTTATTGTCAGAGAATATTGAGGGTTTGATGTTAAAGGAACCTAGTGTCCTGATTGGTGGATTGATGATTGAAGGTGAAGCTCATGAATGTCAAGTACAAGGAAGTAGTTTGCAACACAGAGTTTTTACTGCCGTATCCAAACCCTTTGACCTTGAAAGTGACTGCTGGTACATTGATGGTTCTTCTTATTATAAAGATGGAAGTAGAATCTCAGGATTTGCTGGTGTTTGTGTAAAAGATGGCGAGGTTCAGAGACAATTTTCATATTCATGTAGAGCTCGTTCTGCACAATATGTGGAAATAGCAGCACTTCTGCAAGTTCTCAGTGAGTTAAGAGACGATGGTGGAGTTGTTAACATTGCTTCTGACTCAGACCAGGTATGCAAGGGTGCAGTTGTCTATCTTTCATGGTGGAATGTGATGGGTTTTAAAGGAACAGATGGAAGTGAGATAAGATATGCACCCTTATGGAAAATGATAGAGGAGGAAACACAATTCTTTTCAAAAATCAATATCCGAAAGGTACAGGCCCACAAAAAGCAAACAACCGAGCACTACTGGAACAATACGGTAGATAGATTAGCGAAGGAGGCTGCAGTAACATCCCCCGAATGGCCTCATATAGAGCATACTTTATCATTTCCAGTGTCTGCCCTTACACGTGCTCAAGCAAAAGGAGTTGAAGAAAGGACATGTGAGTTGGGTAAATTACAAGATCAGGATGAGGAATTAGCTCAACTAAAAGCAATGTGTGGGACTGGGCCCATACAATTTGAAGGTCAAGAGATGCAGGTGAAGGATGGCCTTTTAATAACTTACAAAAATGATTTATCTTTATGGGTTGCCCCAAAAGGTGTGAGGAAAGACATTCTTACATGGATTCATGGGTCCCCTGTTGGTGGACACCCCAAGCTTCCTTTAGCTTTAGAGAGATTAGATCATGTAGCATGGTGGCCTCAAAATAAACAACACATGCAGGACCATATCTTATCATGTTTGATGTGTGCCAGGCATGATCCCGCAAATAGAAAAAGGAGAGGGGCACTGATGAGGCAAGCTCCCATGGGACCATGGGAGAGAATACAAATTGATTACACAGGTGAATTTCCTAACACTGCACACCAGAACAGATATTTACTCGTTGTGGTGGATTCCTTCAGTCACTGGGTTGAAGCATTCCCTACCAAAAACTGTACTGCCACTACTACTGCAAGGATCCTGGTCAAAGAAATATTTAGTCGGTGGGGGATACCAAAAGTTTTAGACAGTGACAATGGTCCAGGATTTGTAGGTAATGTGATACAAGAGACATGTAAGCTCCTTGGTGTTATTCAAAAATTTCACATCTTCTATCACCCTGAGTCTGCGGGACAGGTTGAACGAATGAACAGGACAATTAAAAATGCCCTTAGAAAGGTTGTAAATGAGCAAGGTACTGATTGGGATGAAAAATTACCCTTTGTTCTGGCAACTATTCGTTCCAGAGTTTGCAGGTCCATAGGCTTTGCCCCTTATGAAGCTCTGCTCGGCAGAACAATGAGAACGTGGGAACATCTGATAAATCCAGTCCCAGCAGCATTAGAAACTGTGTCATTATCCGAATCATGGGTAGAGATCTTAAAGGATCATGTGATTACAGTACATAAGGCTGTATGTGCCACTGATGAATGTACCCATAAAAGCTCACAACAGTGGTTTAATGCAATGGGTGACACTAGTGAATACCAAATTGGGTCTAGAGTAATGTTACAGGATTTTTCTGGGTTCCACCCATTTCCTAGAGCAAAGTGGAAGGGCCCTTATGCAGTAATAGATAAAATTGGACCCTCTGTTTACTTACTAGACTTGGGAGAGGACAAGTCAAGATGGAGTCATGCATGTCAGATCAAAGCATTTAAGGGAAAAATGGATTTGATGGATGTGAGCATTGTCTAATTTTCTTGCTGAGATTGTCTTTCAGGTCCCAGGAGTGAGGCGAATACCAGAAGACTACACCATAATGAAGACATCCCCCCTGGACAAATACAAGCCTTCTCTATTAACATATGTGTTGATAACAGCGTCAATCACTTTACTTCTTTGCATCACAAACATCAGAGTGAAAGAGTGCCAAGTTGAGGAATCAAAATGCTTCCCAGTGGGGAAATCTGATCGAAATAAAAGAAGTGTAATGGATCATACTACAGAACTTACTGTTTTAGAGGACTCGGAAGGCATCCAGATACATGGGGATACTGTAAAGGGCATAGTCGGGGGGTGGATAGTCGTTAGATGTGAGATCATGATGCCAAAATCTGATTACTTGATGGAATCTGCTGTTTGGACTTACCCAGAAGGAAGCGATCGTCACAGGAGTACAGATATAATATTAGTGGAGACAAAGAATGGACCACAAATGCAAATGACTTTAGAAAGGAACTTTACAATATTTAAGGAGGGTATTATATCCTGTAGCCCTCATGATGTGAAGGATGGAGTCTATGCAAAAATCCTAAAGATAATGGTCACAAATTCTAGAGACTGTCCTACAATTTTACAGTGGCCAGAACATGGACTTTTCCTTGAGCGGACTCAAAATTTAGTGTATAGCGATGTTTCATACTTATCATTACCATTATTGTTGAATTTTACATCATTTAACATTCCAGAAAGTTGCCCAAAATCAATGGGGTTATGGTTTAAAACAGTCTTTCAAACACATATAAACTTATTTTGGGATGCTACACAAGGGCTTAATTTTAAGAAAGTTTCAAAGAGGGATCTGGGTACTGATATCATATCAGGCCTCAGTTTGGGTAGTTCGATTTGGAATAGGGTTGATATAGAGAGTCTAAATAGGAGAGAACAAAATTTTGTGGGTGGATTACAGCAGATACTGCTTAAAGGGGGAAGAGTGGATTTAAACGCTCTAGCTGAAATGAAAATAGATATTCAGAACATTCACACCATTGCTGCAGATTTGCAGAACGTTCAAATGTCGGTGAATGCATTGAATAAAACCATTCAAACGAATAATGTATCCAAGTCTATAGTTTGTGGTATTATAGGAAACTTGCTGAGTGAGCATCTGAGCCTAGGGCTTCAAGAAATCAAACGAGGAGAATGGCCAAGGATAATGAACTCAACTTTATTATTCAATCTTATCAAAGACAGTGGTGTTACTTGTAGGAACTTTGCCCTTGCTAATGTAAGGAGCCTGGATACTCTTTGTAATAAAGATCGCATCGGAAAGCAGGAAGTACCTCTGACCATCGACATCCCTACATGGTCAACAAAACCCTTACCCGTATACAAGATGATCGTTCTTGGTGAGGTGGAGGTGAGAAATGGCACTAATATACTGAAACAACTGCTACCACAAAGCAGACTCGTCGTCAAGGATAACCAAGTATGGAAAACCATGGACCCCAACTGCTGTACCAAACGTGCCCAGGCCTGGCTTTGTTCCTGTTCTTTTGAGCGGCTGGAGTACGTAGAGGGTTGTGCTGCTACACACTCTGGAAACTGCCTGGTTCGATTACAAAAATTTGAACCAGCCTGGAAGAGAATAATTCATGGAGAAGACTCGAGGGTCTGTGCATTGGGGGTTCCCTCATTCACTTGGCAGAAGCAAGTTCAGTGCCGGACACCTATCACAGGCTGGTGTGTGAACCTCACATATGGACTGTTAACAATCGGACAGGAAGACATTCAAGCCAATATCCACATGAATCAAGTATCTGTAAACATTGAGCAAACAGATCTTGGCAATTGGGACTCTATGATTTCTCCTTTATTTAAGAAAATTCCACCACTTACAGTTGAATTGGATACATTATTTAAGAGGGATAGTAGGAAAATTATAGAATTACAAGAACTGGTGAAGGAAAACCTCATCAGTTCTAATAAAATTGCTAAAGAATTTCAGGAGCCTTGGTGGAGCATACCCAATAACACTCTTTCTCACCCGCTATTGAGAACTCTTTCCATGATTTTTGTGTTCGTTCAATTTATATTAATATGTTTTTTGTTTGGTTTATATTGTTGTGGTAGAAGACAACTAAGAACAATCCAGAAAAATAAGGAAAGCATAGAGATGGCTTCAATCTTAAGAGCCAGGGATGTCTGAGCGCTTTGATTGTGAATCGATTCTGATTCGAACCGATCCAAGTGGGGGTATATGTAGTATATTGTGTCTAATATGTGTATGTATGTGTGTATACATGTATATATATATATATATATATATATATATATATATATATATATATATATATATATATATATATATATATATTTATTATATGTAGTGTTTTTATTTAGGCATTCTAAAGACAAGGTTATTCTAGGCAGACCGCTTTGGTAGCCGTTATCTAATTGCGCATATTAAAAGAGGGTTTGTTGGTCAAAGGACAAATGGCCAGACCAGAATTACTCCACATATGAAAGGGAACAGATAATGATTATCTTAATCTAATCAGTATTCACACATATCAAAGGGGGAATATGCAAGAATGTAAATTGGGGCAGCTTTATAATTACAACTATTCACAGCGTGGGGTTGTCTCCGGTCACTCTGAAAGACCGGGGCAGATCAAAGCATTTAATGGAAACGCCCAATCAAATTGCTCAGACATTCAGTGTGTGTGGGGGGGATATAACAGGACGTTCAATCTGTTTAGAAGTGTGTGTTCTGACGAAGGCACCCAAGAGTCACATGTTTCCATGGGGCTCTAAATATTACTAGCACTGTCGTGATATGAACTCTGTTGGATTTTTGTCATCTGTAAGACTGTTCTGTTGTGGAAGTCAATAAAATTGTCTCTCTCTGGGAGAATCGGGTTTTGCTGCGGAGACAATACTTTTAATAACTATATACCATCTACGAGGAAGGAACGACGATTATAGATTAGATCACTACATTTGTATCATGTGTTCTTTCTGGATTTTTGGTTGATATTCAGATAGCACTCAGGGCTCTATAAAACCGCCAGGTTGCTTCAACATGGGGCTCCACCCTGGAACCAGATCTCTGTGCATGGCAGACTTGGGAGCAGCAATACCCCTGAATGGTGAGATTAGGTCTGTGTGACTAAAAGCCTCTGTTAATTTCTGTGTGACCGCCAAGTGTCTGGGCAGCGGTAGGCTGTGGCAGAACAAGTTTGTCAGGTTCCTGTGTTTTTTGTAATTAGATGCCCAAAGTGCCAAGGGTTTATTTTCTATTTTGTTTTATTTTTATGTTTATTTTACTTGTTTTGATGCATGCACTTTGTAACCACAGACGTGTAAATAAACCACAGACTTTTGCAAAGATCCTGCTGTCTGTCTGTGCCTACTTCACTGTGCTGCGGCCTTGAAAAAATATTCATATCCCTTGAAATTTTCCACATTTTGTCATGTTACAACCAAAAGAGTAAATGTATTTTAGGGATTTTATGTTATGGACCAACACAAAGTGGCACATAGATATGAAGTGGAAGGAAAATGATAAATGGTTTTAATTTTTTTTTACAAATAAATATCTGAAAAGTTGGCATGCATTTGTATTCAGCCCCCTTTACTCTGATACCTCTAATTAACATCTAGTGAAACCAATTGCCTTTAGAAGTCACCTAATTAGTGAATAGAGTCCACCTGTGTGTAATTTAATCTCAGCATAAATACAGCTGTTCTGTGAAGCCCTCTGAGGTTTTTTTAAAGAACATTAGTGAACAAACAACATCATGAAGACCAAGGAACACACCAGACAGGTCAGGGATAAAGTTGTGGAGAAGTTAGGGTTAGGTTGTACCAAAATATCCCAAGCTTTGAACGTCTCACGGAGCACTATTTAATCCATCATCCCAAAATGGAAAGAGTATGGTACAACATCAAACCTACCAAAACATGGCTGTCCACCTAAACTGACAGGCCGGGAAAGCAGAGCATTAATCGGAGAAGCAGCAAGAGGCCCATTGTAACTCTGGAGGAGCTGCAGAGATCCAAAGCTCAGGTGGGAGAATCTGTCCACAGGACAACTATTAGTCATGCACTCCACAAATCTGGCCTTTATGGAAGAGTGGCAAGAAGAAAGCCATTGTTGAAAGAAAGCCATAAGATGTCCTGTTTGCAGTTTGCGAGAAGCCATGTGGGGGACACAGCAAACATGTGGAAGAAGGTGCTCTGGTCAGCTGAGACCAACATTACATTTTTTGGCCTAAAAGCAAAACGCTATATGTGGCAGAAAACTAATAGACATGTGCAATTCGTTTAGTTACGAATTCGTTTTCCGTTCAAATTCGTTATATTCGTTCATTCGTTATCGTACGAATGAACTAATGGTTTGCTAAAAATTCTAATGAATAACGAACTATCGAAAAGAACGAATATGAAAAACAACAAAAATCCGAAATAAATAAATCAGAAACAACGAAACTACGAAAGAATGAAAATCCGAAAAACGAAAACAGAAACAACGAAAATACCGAACAAAGATTCAAAAATAACGAAAATCAAAATGAACGAAAAAAAATCGAAATTACGAATATTCGGAAAAAGGAAATAAAAACAACGAAAATACGAAATAACAATTCTGCTGATCGAGAATTCGAAAGAACGAATATTAGTTCTGATTCTGAAATATTCTATCCAGTCCAGTGTAGACAACCATGGTGCTGCCTAACGTGCTTCAAATGGATTCGTAAATTCGTTACTTTTTTTTTTGTTTGTTGATTTGTCATTTTACATGTCTCTCTCTCTCTCTCACAATGGTGCTGTCTAACGTGCTTCGAATGGATTCGTACATTCGTAACTTTTTTTTTTTTGTTTGTTGATTCGTCATTTTCCGTGTCTCTTACAATGGCGCTGCCTAACGTGCTTCGAATGGATTCTTAAATTCGTTACTTTTTTTTGTTTGTTGATTTGTCATTTTACGTGTCTCTCTCTCTCTCTCACAATGGCGATGTCTAACGTGCTTCGAATGGATTCGTGCATTCGTAACTTTTTTTCTTGTTTTGTTGATTCATAATTTTACGTGTCTCTCTCACATTGGCACTGTCTAACGTGCTTCGAATGGATTCGTACATTCGTAACTTTTTTTTTTCTTTTTGGTCGTTGATTCGTAAATTTACATGTCTGACAGTGGCGCTGCGTGCTTCGAATGGATTCGTACTTTTCGAATACATCGCTGTTATTCGTAACTATTCGAAATCTCGTTTTTTTTTTTTTAACTTTCGTTTTTGACATGTGGCTATAGTCTCTGCCCCTGTATGTAATTTTCAGAGGCCGTGTAACTGTGGTGTGGTGAGGGAGGAACAGAGAGTAGAGCAGAGAGCAGAGAGTGGTATTGTTGGAGTTGTGGTTGTTTTTGTGTGGTTTGGTGATTTTTTGTGAAATTAAAATGTCTGGGAGTGAGAATGGATGTGTGAGTGAGAATGCTGGTTTGAGAGTTGTTGTTTGTGAGTGGGAGTGGAGAGGACTCAGGGGAGAGCAGGAGTGGAGGGGACTCAGGGGAGAGGAGGAGTGTAGCGGAGGAGAGGCATGGAGGGGAGCGGAGGAGGGGGGAGGAGAGGCGTGGAGGGGAATGGAGGGGACTCAGGGGAGCGGAGGAGTGTAGGGGAGGAGAGGCGTGGAGGGGAGCGGAGGAGTGGAGTGGATTGGGGGTGAGAGGAGGATCAGTGGGGGGTTGAGGAGAGAGGAGGGAAGAGGAGGTATGGAGGGGAGAGTAGAGAAGAGGAAGCGTAGAGGGGACAGGGAGAGGAAGCACGGAGGGGAGAGGAGGCGTGAAGAGGAGAGGAAGAGTGGAGGTGAACGGAGGCATGGAAGGGAGCATGCCCATGGAAGTGGAGTGGAGCGGGAGCATGGCCAAAAAAAGAGGCCTGTGCCCCCCCCCCCACATCAGAACAGATGTCTGACACCGGCGACCACCAGCGAAACAAGCGGCAAAAGACATCTAGGGGGCCAGTATTCACCCCACAGGAGAATGCTGCTTTGGTGGCTGCTGTGAAGAGGGACAATGCCACACTCTTCAGCCTGAATGTCCCTACCAGTGTGAAGACAGCAGCCTGGGATCGAGTGCGGGACTCTGTGAATGCCGTGTCAATGGTTCGCAGGACCAACGCTGGTGTCAGGCACAGGTAATTATTCAAATATTATATCACTCTTAGAACACACCCCATATATGTGAAAAAACACACACAGTATAGTAGTCTAGTCAATACACTGATTTGAACGTAACACAAATATATTTATTTGGCACAGACACAGAAAAGTAACATGTAAAATAAAAATAATATTAACGTGTGTATTAACTATACTCTATCTTTTTTTCATTTACAGGTTTTATGATTGTCGAGCGGCTGTCCACAAAAAGCTGGAGAAGCAGGCCAGGCCCAGTGGAAAGGCTCGTCTTTAGGCAGTGGGAGGCAGAGCTGAGGGATGGCCTGCTTCACGAGGATGAAGATGCCCGGCCCCCTGGAGTGAGAAAGGGTCCAGCTGCCGAGCACCAGAGAGCTGGTGAGTAAAATAAAATATATCATTATATATTGCAGTTATATGGTTGTTTCCAGCTCACTATAATTTTTATGACTACGGCATGTGAGACTTACGTTTTGCTTTTACATTCATGTTTTCCAGATCGAGCAACCTCATCAGTGGAGGGAACAGCTGCTTCCTGCCCTCAATATTCTGGCAGTGGTGAGTACCTACCTAACAAACACAAAGCAAACATAATAACAAACATCTATTTAACCACTTCAGCCCCCGATGATTTTACCCCCTTCCTTACTTTTTGCGATTCGGCACTGCGTCGCTTTAACTGACAATTGCACGGTCATGCGACGTGAAACCCAAACAAAATTGGCGTCCTTTTTTTCCCACAAATAGAGCTTTATTTTGGTGGTATTTGATCACCTCTGCGGTTTTTATTTTTTGTGCTATAAACAAAAAAAGAGCACCAATTTTTAAAAAAATGCAAAAAATAAATTTTTTCCCTCAGTTTAGGCCGATACGTATTCTTCTACATATTTTTTGTAAAAAAAAATCGTACTTAGCGATTATTATTAATTGGTTTTCGCAAAAGTTATAGCTTTACAAAGTAAGGGATAGTTTTATAGCATTTTTATTAATTTTTTTTTTTTACTAGTAATGGCGGCGATCAGCGATTTTATTTTAATTTTTATTTATTTATTTTTTTTATTTTTTTATTTTGACTGCGACATTTTTGACACATTTTTGGGACCATTGTCATTTATACAGCAATCAGTGCTATTTAAATGCACTAATTCCTGTGTAAATGACACTGGAAGTGAAGGAGTTAACCACTAGGAACGAGGGAGGGGTTAAGTGAGCCCTGTGTGTGTTCTCTAACTGTCTGGGGGCGTGGCTTGGCATGTGACATCACGAATCGTCTTTCCCTATGACCGTGTCACTAGGAAGCACGGGGAGAGGTTTGTTTACACATTCCTCTCCCCGTTCTTCAGCTCTGTGACCCGATCACGGGACACCAGTGGCGATCGGGTCCACTGGTCCCATGGCCGCGGTCACGGAGCTCAGGACCGGGTCACGAGTGCGCCGCCAGCGGCGTGCGCGCGACCCACGGCCGGGCTGTTAAAGGACAACGTACCCGTACATTAATGTGCCTAGCCCTGCCAGTCTGCCGACGTATATGTGCAGGAGGCGGTCCTTAAGCGGTTAAGATACCATTGTGAACGGAAGTTCAGAACACTACTGTAAACTGTGATGTGAAGGGGGATTGTGATATGCAAGGGGACTGAGGAAACTGATGTAAGAATGGGATTGAGAAATAAGAGGAGGGGCTGTCAAAGCACAAACCATATAGCATTAGCAATGATTTGTCCTCTTACCTGGGACTTGCTAGGATCCTTTTTTGTTATGAAGTCAGATTTACGACATCTGGCTTCTGCTGTGCTGCCGAAGCCGGGTGACAATCCTCTGCCGTCCATTCTCTGGCTGAGAGATTAGCTGATTGTTTTCAGCCAATACCTGGCACACTGTGCAAGGAAATAAAAAAATAAAAAAAAAGCTGAAATAAGTCCTGTAGAATGCCACTTCCCGCAAAACAAAGTATCTGTACAGCGCTTTGAGGAAGTGGTTGGTTGTACTGGGGTGATAAGCAGCTGCAGCCGTCACCCCGGTACCGCTTTTTAGATCTGGTGGTCGGCATTGTTATGATAACAACCGAAGCGGCTCAGAAGCTGCTCAGCTGTCATAATAAGGAGTGGGTGAGGACATGACAAGCTCCCCGCCTGCCGCCTTCCACCGCTTCGCCCGGGTCTCCAGTCCGGAGCGTCCAGCTGGCACGTCCGCCGGCATGGCAGAGTCGCAAACAAAGCTGGAATTCAATCGAGTCTCCAACACAGTAATTCAGAAGTTACATACTAGTTTACTTGGCTGCCAATGGCGCTGATATGAAAAAATCCACAGTATTCATATATGCAGATTTTTGCTTTTTGAATACATGTACATGCAAAGGAGGGATTTGGGGATTGGTATTTTTTTTAAAGTAAAACTGGAAAAAATAAACAAATAAGAACTGATCCGCCTCCAGCATCAGCTCCTTCTGACAGGAAGCAGCGGCCCATTACTCCTCAACGTAAGTACTAGAATACGCAAGCTGCCAATATAAAGAAACAGGACACAAGGCACCATCATCCACACTTTACAAACAGGCATGATAAAACACATAAAAAGCTATTTTAGACTCCCTCCAGAGGTGGTTCTGGCTAACTCAGTAGATTGCTTTAAGAAAGGCCTGGATACTTTCCTAAATGTACATAATATAACCTGGTACTGACATTTATAGGTAAAGTTGATCCAGGGAAAATCCGATTGCCTCTAGGGGGATCAGGAAGGGATTTTTTTTCCCCTGCTGTAGCAGATTGGAGCATGCTCTTTTGGGTTTTTTTTTTTGCCTTCCTCTGGATCAACTGTGGGTATAGAATGGGGTTTATTGGATTGTACGATATATTATATTTTATTTTTATTTATTATTACTTTTATTTTTATGGTTGAACTGGATGGACTTGTGTCTTTTTTCGGCCTAGCTAACTATGTAACTATTTAACAACCATCCATTTTTAAGTTCATACACACACACACACCTCAAACTAGGGGTCGACCGATTATTGGTGGCCACTTTTTTGTAATAATCGTTATCGTTGACAAACTTACCAATATAGTGCTTCAAGGTGTTGTACTCGGGTGATGCTTGCAGCGGCAGACATCACCCGGCCGGTACCGTTTTTTAACAACCGATGTGGCTAAGCTGCCGCTTGTCTGTTATTACAAACAGCTGGAGGGGAAGTCCTCCCCAGAAGTGCAGTCGCTGTAAATCTGAGGAAATCTGAGGAGAAACTCTGAATTGAGGGGAAGCTCTGCTGATTTTATCATCCAATCGTGTACAAGCAAATATTCTGTTTTTTTTTTTTTCCTTGCATGTCCCCCTTAGATCTACAGCAACTGCACTTCCAAGTGCACTTGTAGTGGAAAGTGTATTTTCATTTAGTAAATAGACTGTTTGTATTGTAACCTATAATTTATTCTATTACTACAATATTTGGAAATGCATCTGATCTTAGTATCTGACCGCCACTACAATCGGCCACCAGTAACTAGGGTGGAATTTAGAAAAGGGTAGCGAAAATAAAATATTTGCTATATAATGAAGAGAAAAACAAACCTATTTTTATTTAAAGCGTTTGTTAACCTAAAAAAAACAAACCTGTTCCCTTAACAACTTAAGGAAGGACCACCCGCCGCAGTTATATGTCGGCTGTTTGAAGGACCACAATTGTTATGGCAGCAGATAGCTGCCATAACCCTGGTATCTTCTTCAGCAGGCGGTCCTCTTTCAGATAAAAGTGGTTACTGCGGCGGACTTGCCGCAAGTTCACTTTTATCAGGGGCAGAAGAGGCGGTGGAGACGATCAGGTCCACTTCTGCCCTCCAGTCTTAAAGGGGCTTTTTTTTTGGGTGGGGGTGGAGAATATGACATTTCTTTTTATATTAATTTTTTATTGCATTTTAGTGTAAATATGAGATCTGAGGTCTTTTTGACCCCAGATTTCACATTAACCAGTTAACAACCGGCCCATAGCCGAAAAACGGCTACAGGGCGGTTGCTTAACTCTGGGAGGCCGTTAATTAACGGCCTCACAGAATTCTGCTCTTGCGCGCCCCCTGGTGCGCGCACTCGAGAGCATCCATGATCGCCGGGTCCAGAGGACCCGGCGGATCATGGATCATGGTAAACGGCCGCTCATCGCGGCCGTTTACCACGTGATCGCTCCGTCAAATGACGGAGTGATCACATGTAAGCAAACCGGCGTCATTTGATGACGCCGGTTCCTCTCTCCTCCTCTCTCTGTACCGATCGGTACAGTATGAGAGGAGAGGGGGAGGGATCGGTGGCAGCAGTGCTGTGGGCGGGATCTGTAGTGCCCACAGCCTGCTCTGCCACCACCGATCCATCCATCCTTCCATGCTCAGCCATCCCCCCATACCCTGCAATACCCAGCAATAGCCTGCAGTGTATTGCTGGGTATTGCAGGGTATGGAGGGATGGCTGAGCATGGATGGATGGATTCTCTGCCATCCCCCCCAATACTGTGCCATACCCCCCTATACTGTGCCATACCCCCCAATACTCTGCCATACCCCGCAATACTCTGCCATACCCCGCAATACCCTGCGATACTCTGCCATACCCTGCGATGCCCTGCCGTACCCTGCGATGCTCTGCCATACCCTGCGATGCTCTGCCATACCCTGCCATACCCTGCGATACTCTGCCATACCCTGCGATACTCTGCCATACCCTGCGATACTCTGCCATACCCTGCGATACCCTGCAATACCCTGCGATACTCTGCGATGCTCTGCCATACCCTGCGATACCCTGCCATACCCTGCGATACCCTGCGATACCCGGCGATACCCGGCGATACCCGGCGATACTCTGCAATACCCGGCGATACTCTGCGATACTCTACCATACCCTGCGATACTCTGCAATACCCGGCGATACTCTGCAATACCCTGCGATACTCTGCCATACCCTGCAATACCCAACAATACCCTGCGATACTCGCTACGATCAAAGCCAGGATCGTTTTTTTTTTTTTTTTTATTTTATTTCAGGCTTTCCAGCCTAGAGGTGAGATGTGGGGTCTTATTGACCCCATATCTCACTGTAAAGAGGACCTGTAATGCCATATTCCTATTACAAGGGATGTTTACATTCCTTGTAATAGGAATAAAAGTGATCAAAAAAATTTTTGGGGGGAAAAAAAGGGTCAAACTAAAATAAATAAAGTAAAATGAACAATAAAATATATATATATATTTTTTTAAAGCGTCCCTGTCCCCGTGTGCTCGCACGCAGAAGCGAACGCATACGTAAGTCCCGCCCACATATGAAAACGGTGTTCAAACCACACATGTGAGGTATCGCTGCGAACGTTAGAGCGAGAACAATAATTTTGGTCCTAGACCTCCTCTGTAACTCAAAACATGTAACCAGTAAACAAAATTAAAGCCTATGGGGATTTTTAAGTAGCGAAGTTTGGCGCCATTTCACGAGTGTGTGCAATTTTGAAACGTGACATGTTGGGTATCTATTTACTCGGCGTAACTTCATCTTTCACATTATGCAAAAACATTGGGCTAAATTTACAGTTTTGTTTTTTGTAAAGCACAAAACATTTTTTTTTCCAAATAAAACACGTTCGAAAAATTGCTGCGCAAGTACCGTGCTAGATAAAAAGTTGCAACGACTGCCATTGTATTCTCTAGGGTCTTTGCTAAAAAAACATATATAATGTTTTGGGGTTCTATGTAATTTTCTAGCAAATAAATGATGATTTTTACATGTAGGAGAGAAATGTCAGAATTGTCCTGGGTGCTCCAGAACACCTGATGGTGCTCCCTGCATGTTGGGCCTCTGTATGTGGCCACGCTGTGTAAAAGTCTCACACATGTGGTATCGCCGTACTCAGGAGTAATAGCAGAATGTGTTTTGGGGTGTAATTTGTGGTATGCATATGCTGTGTGTGAGAAATAACCTGCTAATATGACAATTTTGTGAAAAAAAAAAAAAAAAATTTTAAAAAAATCTTGATATTGCAAAGAATTGTGGGAAAAAATGACAACTTCAAAAAACTCACGATGCCTCTTTCTAAATACCTTGGAATGTCTTCTTTCCAAAAAGGGGTCATTTGGGGGGTATTTGTACTTTTATGGCATGTTAGGGTCTCAAGAAATGAGATAGGCCGTCAGTACTTCAGGTGTGATCAATTTTCAGATATTGGCACCATAGCTTGTGGACTCTATAACTTTCACAAGGACCAAATAATATACCCCAATTTGTACTTATTTTTACCAAAGATATGTAGCAGTATAAATTTTGGCCAAAATTTATCAAGAAAAATTACAAATTTGCTAAATTTTATAACAAAAACGAAGAAAAATTCATTTTTTTTACTGAATTTTCAGTCATTTTTTCTTTTATAGCGCAAAAAATCAAAAACCCAGAGGTGATTAAATACCACCAAAAGAAAGCTCTATTTGTGGGAAAAAAAGGACAAAAATTTCATATGGGTACAGTGTTGTATGAATGAGTAATTGTCATTCAAAGTGTGAGAGCACCGAAAGCTGAAAATTGGTCTGGTTATTAAGGGTGTTTAAGTGCCCAGTGGTCAAGTGGTTAAAGAGGACCTGTCATTCTTTTTTTCTATTACAAGGGATGTTTACATTCCTTGTAATAGGAATATATGTGACACAAAATGTATTTATTTTTTAAAGGACTATGTCAAAATAAAAAGTGAAAACAAATATTTTTATTCTAATCTCTAGAAATTTCAATTCAATTCAATTTCTTTGAATGCTATCATCAACATTGGCTATCTCGTCTATTTCAGATCAACAAGACCTGTCAGACGGGAGAGCGCAGTGCAGCCCGCATTGGCGCTCACTGACACCTATTTCACATATTTCGCCAGAGCTGACCCCTTTGATGGCCCAGCAGCAGACTCCATGGCTACAGGAAGCTGCCCCCCCTATTGTGCCTCCACTGCCTTGCCCTCTACAGGAGCAGCCACAGCAGTTGCCACCGACAAGTGTCCTCCTGTCTGAGATGCGCAGGCTGGCCGCGGACAATAAGAAAATGTCTCGGGACATTCGGAGGTTGAACCGGACCCTCCACCTTACAATCAGGAACCACACTGATGACATGGAGAGGATGTTGGTCCGGTTCAACCAACAGCAGAACCAGGCAATGGAGCATTGTAGACTATCTTTGCTGGAAGCAATTTCCAGACACAATGCTCCATTGCCTGGTACTAGCTCTACCACACTGAGCAGCCGAGAACCATCTCCTTCCTAAACCTCTCCTCCAGGACCCAAGGCAGCTATGTTGTGTTAATATATTTTCTACTTTTGTTTACGAAAATAAAATAAAATTTGACTAATAAAATCAGTCTTTAGTGCTTGATTTTGTTGAGGGAGACACACTGTGATAAGCCGTTGACACAGAAAAAAAGTTTGTGATCCACAGATCCCTCCGCCTGCTCCGCAACTCAAAAGGAGTGTTGCAAAGCGAGCTGTACATTCTGTCCCCCATCCAAGGTAGCCAGACATAGGACAGAATAAGGGGACAGACACTACTGTACATAAAAATGTTTATTAGGTCTCTCAAAAGCATAAAGCAACTCCTACAATAATAACTTAACAGTATTAGTTCCCTTCTGCAACGACAGAAAACAATCCCCTTCCCCCCCTCCCCACCCAAACATATTGGGGCACATCAGAGCATATTGGGGCACATCAGAGCATATTGGGGCACATCAGGGCATATTGGGGCACATCAGGGCATATTGGGGAACATCAGGCCACAGCGTTTACCAGCTTGTGGATTATTGTATAATTAAATTTGGCACATTGAACAACAATTGAGTATAAATATTTTTTGGGCATTTAATAAACTGTGATTGTGGGGAGGGATAGAGGCCAACTAAGACCAAGTGGCCATCTCTGCTGCAGACAGTCAGTTCAAGGAATGTCCAGAGTGAGGGAGGGGTACCCCAGCTTTGGCAAATTGATTTTCAAAAATGCTAACTACTCCATTAGCTGGGGGGACAACTGTGATATTTGGGGTGACAGGATGTTTCCCGTTACAGAAAACACCCACTCACTCTGGACACTTGTCGAAGGGCAGGACAGTAGCTCCTTGGCAATATCTGCGAGGGCAGGCCACTCCTCGCTCTTCTCCTGCCAAAAAAACATTGGATCTGTGGTGGGGTGCACTGGTGGGGCTGACAAATAGGACATGACAACCTCCTTTGCTTAAATGGGTTTCTTGGGGCGCACTAAGCTGGAGGTTCCCATTAGGGTTTCAAGTGCCTCAGCCAAGACAGAAGATGCTCTGCGACCGCTGGCAGGAGCTCTGCTCACTTCACTAGATGTCATCAATGTTGCATGGGAGAGGGGGTGTTCAATATCTTCTTCCTCCTCTTCCTTCTCTCCCAGCTCTAGCGGCCTTACCATCTGCCTTTCCCTCTGACGCACCCTGTCGATTAGTCTGTCCCACCATGTTGTCAGAGCACTGCACTGCACAGCCATTTTGCCCTTGATGCGAGGGTCACACATAGCAGCCAGCATCAGTTATGGGCAAGAGGCGGTCAAATCCTGCGTGCGCCTGCCCAATTCCATCAGAAATGTGTTGAGCAGAGCCAACACATCAGGTTGAGGGCCACCACCAGGCAAAGGTTCCTCAGCCGACTTGAACCACTCCAATTTGCTCTGAAGCTGGTTGAAGAGTGGGAGCACATGACCAATGCTGGCATCCTCGCGGCTTAGGTGTTCTGTGGCAGAGAGGAAAGGTTTGAGGACTGCCACAATCTGCCCAATTATGGCCCAGTCCTCCCTGCCTAAAGGTCTCTCTATGCCAATGTTATGATCACAGGCCATGGCATGGAGAGCCTTCTGCTGCTCAAGGATGCGTTCCAGCATTGCTAGGGTTGAATTCCACCTAGTCCCCACATCCTGTTTTAGGCAGTGTTCTGGAAGGCCTGCCTTCCTCTGTTCCACCCTGAGGAGGTGGCTGTCCCTCACACATCGATGGAAGTGGCCGGCCATCTTCCGACAAGAGTCCACCACTTTGGACAGCCTACCATCGCCACCAGAATTAGCCTCCACCAACCGAAAACTATCAGTTACCACCTGGTGGAGAATGTGGGCTGAGCAGCACGCACCCACAAAACTGCCATCCCTTACAGCCTTGACCATGTTGCTGCCTCCATCAGTGACAATATAGCCAATCCTGTAGTTGTTGCTGTCTGCCTGTCCAAACCACTGCAACAACATTTTCTGCAGGGCTTGCAGGATGTTTTGCGCTGTGTGCTTTTCATCAAGCACCTCAGCGTGCAGGAGGAAGGAACGGTGCCCCTGTTTGTCAACTGCTGACGAGGATCCAGATGTTTGAACTACATCATGGGACACCTTGCCCTGCCACCAATGTGCCGTCAGGGACAGGAAGGTGTGCTGGGCACTACACGCACTCCACAGGTCAGTGGTCAGGTGCATTGCCTGTCCACCTGCCTTTCCAATCTCCTCCTTGAGCACCCCAACACAAGACCTGTATAAGGCTGGCACCACAGTTTGGCTGAAGGTCTTACGTGATGGCACACGGTACTGTGGTGCAACAGCCTGCATCAATTGCTTGAAGGGCTCACCTTCTACCATGTTGAAAGGTGCTCCTCCAACTGCAATAAGCTGGCCGATCAGGCGTGTTATTTTTTGTACCTGTGCCCGAGACATACCCTTACTCTGAAAGCCACCAAAATCTTCCAGGGTGGCCTGGTGGCTGGTATGGGTTGGATGTGGGATGGTAACAGTAACAGCATTATTTTCTGTATACTGGCTGGTGGTGCTGGTACTTATGGTGGCTGTGGCGGTGCCACTATTGGTTTTCCTTTTGGTGTTTGGAGGAGGGGCCATACTTTTCTCCCCTAACAGCACTGCTTGGTGGTGCACACGCATGTGCTCGTTCATGCCACTGTTACTGAGATGCCCTATGTCTCGGCCCCGGCTGATCTCCCTGCCACAATGATTGCATTTGGCCTTCTGACCAACACCAATTCTTTTAAAATGCAGCCAAATGCTGGAAAGGCAGCCAGCACCAATGACACTGCCTGATTGAATCGCATCCACTGCAGTGGTAGCACTCTCTTCCTGAGGTTCAGCAGGAGCAGAATGAAGCTATTTTGGGTGCTGTGGTGGATTGAGGCCTAATGGTTGCATTGGCCTATGATGCTGGAGGCTTTGAAAGAACTTGGGCAGGGGACTTATCAGGAGAGAAAAGTAGTGGGGACTGGGGAGATACATTCTGGGCTGTCGCTGGGGCCAACATGGGTAGAGGGTTGGAAATCCAATTTGTCTACGTCGGGAAAGCCTGTTTCCACCTCTTCCACGTTGCCAGGGGAAGAGTGATCCTTACAATCAGTGAACTGTGTCTCCTTAATTTCTTTTCTATTAGTTGAAATTCGATATTATTTGGTAGTTGGATTCGAATAATTTGGAGCCGAATTTAGAATCATTTGTTATATCCGCTATAATAATTTCTTTCGTATTAATTGAAATTCGATATTTGGTAATTGGATTAGAATAATTTGATATCATTTCCGATTCTTACGAAACTAATCGCACATGTCTAGTACACAATAGACTTTTATTATGTAACCTTAATACGTTTTCGGATAATTCGTTATTATTCGTAGAGTGTCGCTATTCGTCAACGTGGTTGGGTCGGAGGCACTGTTTTGGTGGATTTTTGAGTTAAGTTCTGACTTGTGAGAGAGAAATTCTTTGTTTCTTAAACATGTAAATAGCATACACATTACATAAAATTATGAATTATGCTCCGATTACGAATCTACGAAAACAATGTTACGAAAGTACGAATAAATCAATCTTACGAAAGTACGAATGTAACTAAATATACGAAAATACGAATTTCGAATCAACGAAAATTAGATTAACGGAAATATGAATCTTTTTAAATCAACGAAAATATAGCTCTTCCGAAAATACAAATGCGTCCGAATACGAAATATAACGAAAATACGAATTTCGAAAAAACGAAAATTAGACTAACGAAAAAAACGAATCAACGAAAAAATAACTCTTACGAAAATACGAACGAGTCCGAATACGAACACAGACGACTTACGAAATTACGAATCGTTACGAATAAACGGAGACGAACAGAAACTAAACGAAACAAAACTAAACGATTTTTTCTATTGTGCACATAAAAACTAACACTGCACATCACCCTGAACACACCATCCCCACTGTGAAACATGGTGGTGGCAGCATCATGTTGTGGGGATACTTTTCTTCAGCAGGGACAGGGAAGCTGGTACGAGTTGATGGAAAGATAGATGGAGCCAAATACTCTCTAGATCTGCAAAGCTGGTAGAAACATACCCAAAAAGACTTACAGCTGTAATTACAGCGAAAGGTGGTTCTACAAAATATTGACTCAGGGGGGATGAATACAAATGCACGCCACACTTTTCAGATATTTATTGGTAAAAAAAAATTAAAACCCATTTATCATTTTCCTTCCACTTCACAATTATGTGCCACTTTGTGTTGGTCTATCACATAAAATCCCAATAAAATACATATACATTTTTGGTTGTAATATGACAAAATGTGGGAGCTTTGCAAATGAACATATAGACAAGCCTGAGGCATTTTGGAAACAAGTTCTGTGGACCGATGAGGTTAAAATAGAACTTTTTGGCCGGAATGAGCAAAGGTACGTTTGGAGAAGAAAGGGCACAGAATTTAATGAAAAGAACCTCTGTCCAACTGTTAAGCATGGGGGTGGATCAATCATGCTTTGGGGTTGTATTGCAGCCAGTGGCACAGGGAACATTTCACGAGTAGAAGGAAAAATTAATTCAATAAAATTTCAGCAAATTTTGGATGGTAACTTGATGCCATCTGTGAAAAAGCTGAAGTTAAAGAGAGGATGGCTTCTACAAATGGATAATGATCCTAAACACACCTCAAAATCCACGGGGGATTACATCAAGAGGCGTAAACTGAAGGTTTTTCCATGGCCTTCACAATCTCCTGACCTCAACATTATTGAAAAACTATGGATAGACCTTAAAAGAGCAGTGCGTGACAGACAGCCCAGAAATCTCAAAGAACTGGAAGACTTTCGTAAGGAAGAATGGGCAAAGATACCTCACAAGAATTGACAAGAATTGAAAGACTCTTGGCTGGCTACAAAAAGCGTTTGCAAGCTGTGATACTTGCCAAAAGGGGCAGTACAAGATATTAACTCTGCAGGGTGCCCAAACTTTTGCAGACGCCATTTTTTTGTTTTCTGTAATTTTGAAAGTGTAAATGATGGAAATAAAATCTATTTTTTTTTTTACATATTATAAGAATGTCTAATCTGTAATTTGATGCCATTTGGAGATTTTTCCATCTTTCCTTGGCTTCGTTATGCACATTAATACACATTTTTACCTGGGGTGCCCAAACTTTCGATCCCCACTGTATATATATATATATATATATATATATATATATATATGATATGAGAAAAAAGTGCTACAATGTGCTGTGCAATCAAAACAAGTTCAAAAGTGCTCCAATGTATGTGATATCAATTCAATATTAAGGTGCTGCATGTGCACTCAGGTGTTCCCCCCAGGTAATGGCCGCTCACCTTGCTGATTAGGCTTGGTCAATACATGCATTGGAACCTGTTATGGGTTCAGTGTTGATTCCCGGATTCCTGTGGTGGCCTCACTCTGTGCTTCAATATGGTAATGGAGTCCCTTTTGTGCCTCAGTAATACCGTGTTTCCCCGAAAGTAAGACAGTGTCTTACTTTCTTTTTATCCCTAAAAGCCCCACTATGTCTTACTTTCGGGGTATGTCTTATATTGGGAAAAAATTGTCGGCTCGGGGCACATCTGGGCATATTATGGGGCACATCAGGGAAAATTATAGGGCACATAGCACATTATGGGGCACATAGCACATCAGGGCACATTATGGGGCACATAGCACATCTGGGCACATTATGGGGCACATAGCACATCTGGGCACATTATGGGGCATGGGGCACAATAGGGCATCAGGGCATGGGGCACATTACAGGGCACATCTGGGGATCTTACTTGCGAGCATGCAGAGTAGCGCAGGAAGCGTCTGTCTGTCATACGTTTTCTCTCATGTCACGCTGCTCGCTCCCTGGCGGCCCCTCCTCTCTTCTCGTCTATCCCAGATGATGTCTCAAGCCAATGGGGATTGACGAGAAGAGAGGAGGGGCCGCCGGGGAGCGAGCAGCGCTGAGTGACATGAGAGAAAACGTATGACAGATAGACGCTTCCTGCGCTACTCTGCATGCATCTCATTCGGCTCTGGCGGCGGCTCTGGTCCTGCAAAGGGAACGGCGTTCCCCCTGGACTCGAGCCCTGAAAACGGCGCTGTCTCTTCAGTCGGAGGGGGAGGGCACTGGCCTGGCACCCCCCCCCCAGGGTGCGGCCCGCACCCCCAGCCCCACTCTTTGTTCCCTTCCATCACTGGAGGCAAATCCCCCGTGTTTCCCCGAAAGTAAGACATATGTCTTACTTTCGAGGTACGGCTTATATTAGCTGACCCCTCTGAAACTCCCGATACGTCTTACAATCGGGGGTGTCTTACTATCGGGGAAACACGGTACCAATAGAAAAAGGAGGACTTCATAGTGTAGTATATTAAAACTTTTATTCTCAAGACACTAAAAAATCCCTTTCAGGGTACTAACATTTGCATGGCGCATCAGGGCGCCACTCTAAAATAGCATAAAAACAAGCTGTAGCAGCTGATATCAGGGTGGTATGCTGATCGTCCTTAGTGGGTGCACTGACTAGCGTTCCATCCTGTCCCCTTCCCCTACGCGTGTCGATACAAGGGGGTTAATTCGTATCTTCCTTAGGGGGTGATATATGTATATATCATCACTCAGTTTTGGGTGAACATTTTTTTGGGGAACATTTCATTATTTATGAGACATTTGCTTCTTTTTATTTATTTTGCTTATTTTTTTTTTTACTTCACAAAATAATATTTTGATTGTTTCTTATTTGAATGAGTGTATGTAATATTCTTTAGGGCACTAGTGCTGTACTTTGGGCCAAACTTATTGTTTATTAGTCACAGTGGCTTGATTTGTGTTTGCATAATTTTCATTTTTGGATGAACTAAAATTGTGGGTACTTTTTTGTAGTGCAGAAAGAGTAAAGACAAAACTTTTTTCTTGTTTGTTTTGGACAGTGGAGAGAGTTTACAGAACCTGTCAGTTATTTTTCCGCTGTATATACCCCCAATAAAGAGATTCATTTAATTTCATTCTCCATTTGTCATGTTTACCCTTATTTTTGAAAATGAACAGAAAGAAAATTCTAAATATTTAGGTTGTCCCAAGAACAGGAATAGAGGCAAAATCTTCCAATGGGCACACTAATTTTGGTGACCCTGGTGACAACCATGGATTCCCTCAGTTTGGAGGGATTTCTGCTTGCTTCCTGTTTTGGCTATAGCACAGGAAATTTAAGGTATATTCCCCAAAGGGAAGCAGATGGCAAAAAAAAACTGATGGGGTCTTCCCATGTTGTAGGCGGAGGGGTGGGGATTCAGTTGCAGTTGCATCTGTGTTCTATAACATGCCTGTTGTTGTTATGCGTCTGTGAGTATACTATGTACACAATAAAATGTTATAATGGTAATGCGCTATGCTGGTTTGCCTTCTCTTTGTGCTCTTTCTTACTCTATCAAAAATTAAAAAAAGTTCTGTTTTCGGTTAATCTGTCATCTCTAGAGAAGGATGTCAATGTAGGAATTCTCTTACATCGTCCAACTTCTTGAACAGCCTTTCTTCAAAATGAAGAATTGGAACAAGACAATAACTTTGTTTTAAGATACTTTTTAGTATCTTTATGCAAAGTATGTGTGATCGAAAAAAACATTTAATGTGATAATTTCAAACATATAACTGTGACTATAAAGTATAGACTCCCTTTTCAATGACCAATGTTTTTCCAAAGAAACTCACATTTTAATTTAAAAAAATTGACAATAATTAAAAACATACATTTTTATAACATTTACTCTTTCCAACTACATCAATAACGTTTTTCCCAATCCAAACCACTTACTTACTGGGCACTTAAACCCCCCTTGTGCCCAAACCAATTTTCAGCTTTCAGCGTTGATGCACTTTGCATGACAATTGCGCATACAACACTGTACCCAAATTACATTTTTATAATTTTTATCATTTTTTTCACACAAATAGAGCTTTCTTTTGGTGGTATTTAATCACAGCTGGGGTTTGTATTTTTTGCTAAACAAACAAAAAAATCATCTCTCACCGCCCGGTGCACGCCCTGCTTCCTGGCAGTTCCGCCCTCACAGTGCAGGCAGCAGAGAGATTACATCATCTCTCTGGTGCCAGACTGGGAAACAGAAGTGACAATCCCCATTCCCCACCTTAGCAGGAAAGTGACAATCTGCAATGTGATGTGGCAAGTGGACAATCTGCAGTGTGTGGCAAGTGGACAGTTTGCAACTTGTGGCAAGTTTAAAGATGAAGTAAACGCTAATGGGTTTACTTACTCTTTGTTTCCATGCAAAGATAAAACATAATGGACTACTATGCATCGCATAGTAGTCCATTATGTGTCACTTACCTGACACAGGAGCCAGCAAAGTCACCACTGCCCCTTTTGTACGGAGCCTCCATCTTCTTGGTGGGTATCGCGGCTCCCTCGCTGTCATTCGACGGTGCCACGATGACATCACTCATGTGCACGGGAGCCGCCACTCGTGGCATATCGCCGTTGAGAGCGGCTTGCTCAGTGCGCCTGCGGCATGTGCCGTAGACAGCGGTGCCTGTTTTTTGGCAAATATCTCCTAAACCGTGTAGGTTTAGGAGATATTTCTTTGACCTACAGGTAAGCCTTAATCTAGGCTTACCTGTAGGTCCAAGTGGTTTGTAAGGGTTTACAACCACTTTAATACCTTTGGAGATACGAATATGAGCATATGGGTTTTTTATACTACTAATAGATAGGGAAAACCTATGAGAAAATACTCTAGCCATGGGAATAATCCTGGCTGCGAATGCGAAAAGACCCAGCAAAGATTGAGCCTCTTTAAGCAGAACCTTTTTCCGCAATAAAAAAGAAGTGATCAAAGATCTAATTTTTTGAATCTTGGGCAGTGGCAATCTGAACTCCATAGCAGCTGAATCAATTGTGATTCCAAGAAATTCGATAGAAGTAGAGGGAAGGACTGTTTTCTCATGTGCGAGCGAAATACCAAAATGTTTGCAAATATTGAAAACATTTTGTAAGGATTCTAAGCAAATCGAGGATTCACATGGGCCCACAAATAAAAAAACGTCCAGATAATGGAGGGAACCCCCATGGGGAAAAATAACTGACAAAACCCAGTTTAAAAAGGTAGAGAATGATTCAAAATAAAAACAAGACAATGAAAACCCCATTGGAAGACATTTATCAAAGAAAAATTGACCCATACACTGAAAGCCCAATGAGTTGAAACCTTGGGGGTGGACAGGGAGAAGGCGAAAAGCCGATTTAATGTCAGCCTTAGCCAACAAAGAACCTTGACCAAAATTCCTTAACAGAAGTAAGGCTTCATCGAAAGAAGAATAGACTACTGGGGCAGCCACATCTGAGACCTCATTGTTTAAAGATGAATTTAATGGATAAGAAAAGGGGGTATATCAAACCGAAAGCAACCACTTTCTTTTTTAGGAACTATTCCGAGCGGAGACAACCAAAAAATGTTAAATGGAGGCGACCAAAAAAAGGTTCCTGAAGCCTTTAGTTAGTAGGGTCGTCATCCTGCGGTCTGGGTAATGCTCTAACCATGGGAGCATTTTTTCCAGATTCACTGGAGTCATTGCCCTTTCCATGAGCTTCCCTGGTGGCTGAAAAGAGGATGCGGCGGATTTGTGAAAACATCTACTGGCCGCATGATTCCCATTACAGTTTGAGCACTCATGCTTGTACCTGCAATTTGCTAGGAATTTGCATTGCCCTTCATTAAAGGCAAAGCAAAAACCTTTGCGAAATACATTCTGAGGATTGGCTGCTAGTCTGTTAGGAGTGAAATGAGGTCTCCGTGGTAACATAAAATTTAACCATAAGCACACATCCTTAGAACCCCAGTGTAATGAAGGATGTACTGCTAGTTTTTGTCAGAAGTTTTCATCATATGTAAACCATGCAGAAGCGCCAAAATGGCGAAAGGTTTCCGAAATGATTTCCAGATGTTGAAATAAACCTGAACATTTGTCCAAATCTTATCTTTTACTGCCTTAGGCAAATGAAAGCTCAACGGGGACAATACAAATGGAAGGGGCTCTTTAAAAGAAGATTCCCCGGCTAATAAAGCCGTGGGTCTGAGAGGCAAGGAAGGGTTAATGATTTTAGAGCAAGGAAACATATCTTTAACCTGAGAGGAATCATTTACATCTTGCCATATGGAACCAACATCATTCAAATAATCTGGAAATTGTATATTATCTGTAGCACCATAAGAATGTGCCCCTGAATGTATAATATCC
This sequence comes from Lithobates sylvaticus, assembly GCA_028564925.1. Classification (NCBI taxonomy): domain Eukaryota; kingdom Metazoa; phylum Chordata; class Amphibia; order Anura; family Ranidae; genus Lithobates; species Lithobates sylvaticus. Next base: position 289,364,297 of record CM053030.1, read on the forward strand.
ATATCATTATAAACTGTATTAACAGCACCAGTGACCTGTGCCCTCTGACATAAATTAGCAGCAACATTATTCTGCTGCACTTGTTCTGCACCAATAATTTGTATACCTGTGCTCCTTGTGTTTTAATAATAACATTATTATCAGCACCATTAGCATGTGCCCCTTTGAACTGTTGTAAAACATTAGACAAAGAATCAACCAAACATAAGAATTCAGAAGCATGAGACACCACACATTTCTCAACTTCACTAACATTTTGAAGCGTACACACGATCGGAATTCTCGTCGGAAAAAACTGTGTCGGTTTTTCCGACGGAATTCCGCTCAAGCTGTGTTGCCTACACACGATCACACCAAATTCCGACCGCCAAGAACGCGGTGACGTCCACCACGTACGACGAGACCATAAAAGGAAAGTTCAGCACCATGTCCGGCACCCGTTGGGCTCCTTCTGCTGATCTCGTGTTTATCGCGTGTTAGTAGGAGTTTCGCTATAGACGATTCGTGTCTTTTCAGACTTGTGCTTCAGATCGTTCCTGCTGTACAGTTTGTGCTTGTCGGTGCGTATTTGCTTATCAGTGCGTGTAGTCAGTTCGCATTTGTTTGTCTTTGCGGCCTATATATTTATTTATAGTACGCTTTGATTTTCAGTGCTTATTGTCCGCTCGTTGCTTGATTTGCATTTCGCTCTTTCAGGCCTTGCTGTTTATCAGTGCTTTCTTTAGTCCGTTCTGATCAGCCGACCGTTTAGAAGCGATGTTACGTGTATGTACTCGTCGTAGAGTTCGTGCTGTGCGGGGGCTTGGTGTTGGGGTTCTTACTTTGACACAAGCCCGGTCCATGAACAGGGCGAGGAGGAGTTCGTGGACCAAGAATTGGTTGCTCCAGCGTGACCAATTCTTGCACATGCCTCTGCTTCGTCCGTGAGAATAACCCTGATGATTTCAGGAATTATCTCAGGATGATGGACCCCGTTTTTCACCGTCTGTTGGCTTTGCTGTCCCCTTATATTACCAGGCAGGATACCTGCATGCAGCAAGCCATCACTGCGGAGCAGAGGTTAGTTGCCACGTTGAGATACTTGGCGACAGGGAGAAGCCTTCAGGACCTCAAGTTCTCGACAGGCATCTCCCCCCAGGCTCTGGGGATCATTATTCCAGAGACCTGTTCTGCCATCATCCAGGTCCTGCAGAAGGACTATATGAGGGTAGGATGTATTCTTTAACATCACATTCTATGTATTTACTGTTTGCTAATGTATTGCATTTCTTTCCTCGTTCCCTAATTACCAGGATTTCAATATGCTGTAATATGCTGTAATATGCTGTGCACCTTTGTCTTCATGCATGTTGGATTTTTGTATGTTCCTTTTTTGTCCTTCATGCATATTTGCCTTCACTTACCCCCCCCCCCCCCCAGCATGCTATCTGGGGCCCATATATACCTATAGTCTAGTCACTTAACAATGTATTTTGTCAGCTCCATTGTAATGCTTTACCCTAAACACCCCCTAAAATGTGTACAAATGTTATAGTTGTCCTTAAATTAATGCAGAGTGCCTGAGGCTTTGTTTTGTGGTGCCCCGAATCTTTTTTTAACCCCCCCCCCCCCAACTGCTCAGTCAGCTGATACCAATCCTCTATGTGCTGACTTTGCCAAACCCAATACACACTATACCTACCTCTATAGTGGTCATATTTATGGATGAATTTTTCCAAGCATGTAGTGCCAGGGCCTGCCTCAATACTTTCAAATGCTACTGTTTTAATTCTTCTCCTTCTATTATTATTGTGATAGGTAATAGCAGAATCCAAAAATGTGCTTCCATTTTCCTTTTTTTTTTACCTGTCCAGTGGGCTGCCAATAGTGTAATGAAGGAGGGGCTGGCCAAACTATCACACATTACTTTGTTACTCCATTACGTAGTGGAGAGGGTGGTTACCTGTCCAAAACATACCCCCCCCCTAAAATATTTACAAGGGGCCATCAGAGGGGGGAGGAATCTGATAAGTGGACCTTATATTTTAGCCTTTAAATACTACAAGAAATGTTATACTGATGTTTGCCAACAATGTTTGTGTATAATCTGCTTGTAATGTTTATTATCAAATGTACTAATTATATTTTTCTTGTTTGACTCCACAGTTTCCTTTCACGCCACAGGAATGGCAGACTGTGGCCTCCCAGTTTGCCCAGCGGTGGGATTTCCCTAACTGCGGAGGGGCAATCGATGGGAAGCATGTCCACATCGTCCCACCACCCCATTCGGGGTCATACTATTTCAACTATAAGGGGTTCAATAGTATCGTGTTGATGGCGGTGGTGGGGGCGAACTATGAGTTCCTATATGTGGACGTGGGGCGGAATGGTCGGATGTCGGATGGAGGAGTCTTTTGCCAGACGGAGTTCTACCGACGTCTCGAGAGTGGTGGTTTGGGATTGCCACCCCCGGAGGAGAATGTCGAGGGACTCCCGTTTGTCTTTGTGGCAGACGAGGCGTTTGGTTTGGCAAACCATTTGATGCGACCGTTCCCCCAGAGGACCCTCACCAGGGAGAAGAGGGTATTTAATTACCGGCTGGCCAGAGCCAGAAGAGTCGTGGAGAATGCGTTTGGTATTCTGGCCAGCCGGTTCTGCCTGTTCCAAACGGCCATAAATATTGCGGAATATAAACTGAACACCATCGTGGTATCATGTTGCATCTTGCACAATTTTTTTAAACCGACAAACCCAAATTATGTGGTAACACTTGGGCCTGACGCTGGGCTACAATCTCTGATGTCCCTGGAAGCGGCCCGTCCTGGCTTGCCCCCCCAAAGCGCCCGTGAAGTGCGGGAAAATTATTCTGAATATTTTTCGGGGAGGGGGGCCATTGCTTTGCCAGCAGTGCTTCAATAAATTTTACCTTTAATTATCTAGAAAAATCTTGCTTTGAATTTCCTGCTTGTGTTTTTTTTTGGTGTCTCCTAGTGCACTTGTAGTGCCAAGTGGTTTGCACATTATTATCTAAACACCCATTGTCACTGTAAACACCAATTTAAACACCAAGAAATGGTATTGAAAGAAGAAGGCACACATTGTTGAGCAAAAAATATTTTTTTTTTACTCCGTACACATTCACATTATTTTTTTTTTTTACAAAAATACCAAGTTTTGCATTTTCACCCCTAAAAATTGGGGTTACGGTACATAAACAGCCATGTTTCCAAAAATAAAATACACAACTCTGGTGCATAACAAAGTTCTACGTAGAAAAACTTTGGAAGCCAAGATCACACATTACATTGTCCAAAATGTGTGGATCTTGCCTTCATCAGATGGGGTGCAGTCACCCCTGTAAAAGCCTAATTTTGAAGATGCACACAAATTCTCTGGCAAACTGGGGATTTACATCCTGATCCCATGCCTAATGTCAACATGTGCTATCTCCCATCTTGGGGGATCAATGTCTGTGTTTTGGGGTTGCAACCCCTTCTTCTCACCGACTTGAGTTTTGAGGAAGGGGTTGCAGGCACAAAACGCGTACATTGATATCCCCTGATGGCAGATAGCACATGTTGACATACTGTGTGCAGCTTCAAAATTAGGCTTTTGAAAATGTTGTAAACTTTTAAACAGCAAAAATAAAAGGTTGGACATTTTGTGAAAAATTAGATTCTCCCAAGGACATTAATCATGTTTTTAAGTTTCACTTCAATATCCCTAGTTTTTTTCCGAATAATCTCTAAATCCTGACTACAAAACATTATGTCCTGAATTAGCTTTTGGGCACTGTCAGTGGTGAAATGATGTGATTCTGACTGTTCTTCCACAACCTGTACTTCACCTAAAAATAAAAAAACACACCATGTATTATAAATAGGCAGGCATACATGTCTGATTAACTGAATCTGGGGTGTCAGACACTCACCTGTTGTGGACTCAATCTCGACCACTTCTCCTTCCTCCACATCCTCATACTCTGGTGGTGACCTTCGTTCCCTCTGTTCCGGAGATGTGCGGTCCCTGGGGACATGATATTTCCCGATTCTTTGCTCCCCTATGAGAATAAAATAAAAGGTATACTTAGCACACAGACATTTGAGCCAACAAATATGAATGATAAACATTGCTTGGAAGTGGGGGACAATTGTCTGTTTGGGCAGAATTCCAAGCTGAACACATGATTTATTCCCTTAATTCCTCAGGCTGGAATACTTACCTTTTTTGGATAATTTTCCCACCTGGAGACACCCCAAAGTATCCACTGGAGTACCTGTGTTTGACACCCTAAAATGTGCACCTGAGTCCAGATGTGTAAACAGCTGCAGTGTGTCCTCTACATACATTACACTGAATGACGATTGATATTCCTTCTAGGTTCAAACACATCTAGACAACAATGTCCTAAAAAACTCTTTTGGATAAATGTTAAAAATTGAAGGCCCTACAGTATTTAATCATTTATCTGGGAAAACATCGTATTTTGGATAAAGAACGAGGTTTGGATAAGGAACGATTACTGCGTATGACCATGAAAGTAGCCATTTTGGAGTGTACAAGACCTTATTAGGGGAAAACACATGGCGCAGCATGCAATATTAATAATAATAGGTACACACGACATAATATACTTACTTTTTCGCAGAACTTTCTTGATCTTCCTGTACTGATCGTGCTCCCTTAATTTGAGGTCCGACCATCGTTTCCTCAGTTGATCCTTCGTTCGTCGTACCCCAAAATTACTGTACAGACTCTTCACAACTTTAGTCATGATCTTGGCCTTTCTCATATTTGGGTTGGGGTACGGACCGTAATTCCCATCATAGTCGTTGCTCCTCAAGATGTCTACCATCTCCATCATCTCCACAAAGGACATATTTGAGGCCTTAAATCTCCTCCTCGATCGTGACGTTTCAGGCTCCGGGCTATCCTCCTCCTCGTTACTGCTTTTATGCACCTGCTGTGTCTCCGCCATGTTCCGCTCCCACTGCAACGAAAGAGACTGGGCGGCGAATATTCTAGAAAGAACGTCAGGGGCGGGCGACGCGGGCGGAGATTCACGCATGCGCAGTGTATATAAAGCTTCAAACACGTGTGTGTCGTAACTACGTTCTGTGTGCACGGGAAGGAGGAACGGACGCCACGAAGAACGTCGAACAACGACGAACGTTAGAACGAAGGTAAGATTTGAAACTTTTTGGAGTCATGTGCGGCCTATACTGAATCTAGATTGATGCCTATATTGTGTTGAAAGATTATCCTGAGATTTTTATTTTTGTATTTTGTTTGGTCTTGCAGATAAAATGCTGCCATTTAAGGACCCCGAATTCCTTGGGGAATTCATAGATAAATACAGGGATATGAGAAATCTCTGGGAGGTGAAAAACCCCCTGTACCACAATAAGCCAGCTAGGAGGGCAAAGATGGAGAAATTGCTTCAATTTGTGAAGACCCGGGTCCCTGGACAGCAGAGCAGGCTGGAACTGGACAGGTAAGCTGGTTCAACAGGCAAACAGGATAGCAGAGCTGGCTGGATCTGGACAAACAGCTTAGCAGACTGGACAGCAGAGCAGGATGGGTCTGGATGGACAGCTTAGCAGACTGGACAGCAGAGCAGGCTGGAACTGGACAGGTAAGCTGGTTCAACAGGCAAACAGGATAGCAGAGCTGGCTGGATCTGGACAAACAGCTTAGCAGACTGGACAGCAGAGCAGGATGGGTCCGGATGGACAGCTTAGCAGACTGGACGGCAGAGCAGGCTGGAACTGGACAGGTAAGCTGGTTCAACAGGGCAACAGGATAGCAGAGCTGGCTGGATCTGGACAAACAGCTTAGCAGACTGGACAGCAGAGCAGGATGGGTCCGGATGGACAGCTTAGCAGATTGGACAGCAGAGCAGGCCGGAGCGGACAGGTAAGCTGGTTCAACAGGCAAACAGGAAGCAGGACTTCGGAACAGGTGATGCAGACATCAAATTTGTTGAGGCAAAAATAGGTAGCTTGAGAAGCACCTATAAAAAGGAGTACCAGAAGATCCAGAAGTCCCTGAGGTCCGGAGTAGCAGCAGATAAGGTGTATGTACCCAGTCTGTGGTACTACAACAGGATGAGGTTCATAGATGACCAGATGGAGGGCAGGGAATCACTTTCTACTCTTCCGGCACCCCTTCCCTCCAGCCTTCCAACCAGCCTTCCCTCCAGCCTTCCCTCTACCCAAGCTGAGGCATCTGTGGACCAACCTGGGCCTGCCATACAGGATGAGATTGAGGAGCCCAGATGGAGCCAGGTAAAGGTTTTTTATACATAATTTATCTGTGCAAAAAAAAGATTGTTGGTAAGTAGATGTTATTATTGCTAATAAATGAATGAAGTAACAAAAAGTGTTTCACATATTTCTAGACAGAAGTGGGCAAAAAAGATTAGGACAAGAAGGAAAAATGCTGGGCTCACAATGATAGTCTTTTCTATTTCTTAACATTAAATTTGCAACAGTCATGAGCTGAAAATTGTGTGTGTTTGATGAACAAACAACTAAAACTATGTCCCTTTTTCATACACAGGATGACCTCAGCCAGGACGAGGCTCTGGCTAGTGGCACACAGGAGGAGGCAGGGGGAAGTGTCACCCAGGAGGTGGCAGGGCCCAGTCATACCCAATCGCAGATTCCTCCCCTCATCCTTCCCTACAAACGCCAGAGGAAGGGCACAAAAGCAGAGGAGGCAGCACTGGCCCTGATCAGGGAGGCTAATGAGTCCCTCAGATCCCCCCTTGATGCTACGGAGGCCTATGGCATCTATATTGCCTATAATTTGTAACAAATGGAGGATGGCCAACGTCGAAAGTGTGAAAGAATAATTTTCGATACTATACAGAAGGGGTTGAGTGGGGAAATGTCGGACAACCAACACCTCTGTTCTCTCCCCCATCCTCCTCCTCCTCCTCCTCCTGCCACAATGCCACCTCCAGAGCCACAGCCTCCAGGGAAGGCTGCAGGGAAGGCTGCACGGAAGGCTGCAGGGAAGGCTCTACGGAAGACCAGGAAGTGATCCCCTGCCTTCACGTCTCAAAGAACCAACATCCTGTTGTAGGACCACAGACTGGGTACATATACCATCTGCTGCTGCTCCGGTTCTCTGCGACTCCTGGACCTCATTGTACTCCTTTTTCTATTGACTTCTCAGCTACCAGTTTATTTGATGTCTGCCTTGGGGACCCGGGTCTTCACAAATTGAAGCAATTTCTCCTGCGTTGCCTTTATCTTTATTTTGTAATTATGATGTGAAATAAATTTTTATTTTGTTTTCAGAAAATACTTGCCTATGTGTTTTTCTACAAATAGCAAATCAATTTATTTTGGGGGAGTAGGCAGGTACATTTCAAAATTAACAAGGGACACCAACAACAAACAGGTTTACAAATAATACAGAATAATGGTGTTGTGGAAACGTAACATAAAAAAAAGGAGAGCACAAGAAAATAATACAATAATACAAATATTCTTATTAAAGAAAAAAAAACACTTTAAAAAATGATATCTATTTCATGCAGATCTGGCTTAAATTCTAATATAAATATTATTCTGGAGAGACCAAGAAATAATAAAGAAATACGTTTGTAAAAACTCTGTGTGAATATAAGCAGCAAAACCACTTCATTCTTCTAGCATTATAAAGAAGAGAATGAGCGGCGCATTGAAGAATTAAAAAAAACCCAGTGTGAAGAATCTGCTAGCTCCATTACGAACGCTAGTTTTACCAGACCGAGCGGTTCCGTCTCGTAGTGGATTCTGAGCATGGGTGATTTTTGCCGTGTCGGAATTGCCTACACACGATCGGAAAATCCGATAGAAAGGTTTTCCGTCGGAAAAATTGAGAACAGGTTCTCAATTAAAAGTCCGTCGGAAATTCCGACAGAAAAAGACCGTTGACCATACACACGGTCGGAAAATCCGATGAAAAGCTCCCATCGGACAGTTTCCATCGGAAATTCCGACCGTGTGTACGCCGCATTAAATGTTGCAAGGATTTATACCCTGGTTTACAGCTTACTGTCTTTTTACAGCTTACTGGTTTACAGCTTACAGTTTATTGTCATAACGGCAAATGCTGGTTTCGTATACTTGTATACTTTGTATACAAAAATTCTGAAAAAAAAACATTGAAAAAGGAAATTGAGGTTTGAGTAAACAGAATATGACTGGTACATGCCCCAGCTGATTTGAAGATTTTTTCAGCCAGTTGTTATAGTTTCCCAGTTGTTATCTGATGACTGGCAAAAGGTAACTGTATCTCTCCTGATTTTTTTTAAAATCAGCTTATGGCAGGCTCTATGATTTAATAAATCTTTTGTTGGTCATCTTGATTAATGGTTGGTAGTCAAATCAGAAAGGTTTGGATACATTTTTAGAAACCCCTTTCCCTCTAATCAGTCATTATAAATATAAGAAATACATACAGTATAGAAATTGAGGTTTGAGTGAACATAAGCTGACAGTAGACAAGGAATTACTAATTTTACCTAACTTGTTGTTCAGGATTAAAAATCTTTTAGGAAGAAAGTGTGTTCTGTTTGGGCATGTGTCATATTTATCCAAATAGTTTATAGAAGCATTGAGTGACTTTACGTATAAATGGAAACAAAATTTAAATCATTGTTCACTGAATAAGATAAATCTTTTGAAGAGGCATTATAAAAAAGAACTATTACAAATATATTCTGAGGTTTAGGAAATGTTACCAAATTGTTGGTGTTTTCTGAATCTGATATTTTTAAGAATAAGGATTTAAAAACTTTCTTGGATCAAGATCTAATCACAATAGTAAAATTGATGATGACAGTTTAACAGATACTACTTTTAATCTTCTTACATTTCCTCCTGTTCCAAACAGACACAAAGGGGAAGGCAAAATGATCAATATTTAATGGTGGTGCAAGGTGGTGATGGTCATAAACAGGTGAAGCACTTTGGTGGTGGGTGGTCTAAAGGTGATTGTAATGTACAGTATATAGCGCAAAGGAAAAAAAATTTTTACTGTGAATAAGGAAATTGTACATCCTGATACTTCTATGAATCTTCCTTCTGTCACAAAGATTTTAAGTAATGTGTTTTCACTTAAGCTGGCCATACACTATTAAAACTCGAGCCAGTGCCTGATGAAATGGCTAAGATTTGCTCCGTGGATGGCCCTATCTGCACCCTTGTGTCCAATTTAATTGAAAAATTGCAGGAGCTGGGCTGAAAATGCATGTCAACTTGTTGTCCAGTTGTCAGAATACAATAGCTTTTCAGGAGATTTGTCCATCCGCACTTTATACCTACAAGCAAAATAATTGTGTATGGCTATGGCCGGCTATTCAGATAATAATCAACACAGGTAAGAAATCACTGACTCAAGTTAGTTTACAAGATAAGAATGGCTACAGGTGCAATTTCTTAAATATCAAATTTTTTAGGGGCCAGGAAAGCTGCACAGTTAACCGGTAAGAATTGAGATAGCAATCTTTCCCCCCTCACGATCTTGACAAAGCATTTTCCTGATTCTTTCTATGCAGAGAATTCTCTGCTGAAGCCGACATCTGTTAAAAAAAAAAGGGCACTCTGCCAAGTATCACAACATTCCTCAGCCCTGAGCTAACTATAAACATTGTAACCTTTTTGTCCTTTAGATCAAAGGAATGAACTTTGGTGTGTTAATGAGGGAAATGTAACCACTTAAAGGCTAAACCTATTTCTGACACTTGTTGGTTTCAAGTTAAAATCATTATTTTTTGCTAGAAAATTACTTAGAAACACCAAACTAAACCATAAAGATAGCCCAATTTTCTTGTATAATATGAAAGATGATGTTATACCGCAAGAAAATTGTAATTCTCATTTTGGTCAGAATCGTGCAGCTCTAGGGGACAGTCTAGGCAAAATTATTAAGGACCCCAAAGGTGGGATGAAATCCTGACAAAAAAGCATTACCTATCAAGCAATTTGTCAAATTTAGATTTTTACGTGCAGGTAAGCTGTATAAAGTCGTAGATCCTTCCGGCTGTGTGTGATCCTCATCCTAGGAAGAGTAATGACAAGCACAAGCAGAGAGTGACACGGATGGACATGATCAGGATCCGTTGTATCTTGGACAACTCCTCCCACCTACTCCATAATACGCTGGTCAGTCTGTGACAGATTGTTACACCCACATTGCACCACAGAGCGACACAGGAAATAATTTTTGCCTGTGGCGATCAAGATATATAATTATTTTCTGTGAGGGCTGGAGGTGAAGATTTAGTTCTGATTGTTTATGATCAGGTGTTTGTGTTGTTTTTATAGTATGCTGGTACTGTGTTGGTTATTATCTGGGGTGGTGTTAGAGAAAGCAATTTATTATTTGTCATTTGCCTGTTATTTTAATCTGTGTTATTTATTCTATGTTGTATTTTAATTGTATGGATGTTTTGTTTGTAGTGTAGTAAATTTTGTTATTTGGTGTTAATGGCTGTTATTGGTAATTTTGTTGTGTTTTTGCATCTTGTCCAGTCTATTGTTTTGATCTTGTGTTGTCTTTGTTAAGTGTGTCTGTGTCGTAACATTTTCCCGATTTCCCTTTTGGATTAATAAAGTATTCTGTATTCTGCAAACCTTCAAAATGAGCGCTTTTGATTTTTTCCTGTTCAGCTCCCATTGAATTCAATGGGGCTAGCCATTCGGGTTAGAACTTTTCCCCTGTACGGGAGTTCTGCTGCAAACCGAACAGGTGGGTGTTTGGCCCATCTCTATCTATAACTTGATGGTCATATTTTTCTGGGAAGCCCCCTCTTCACATAAGGGTGGTGCGCATTTCAGCAAAATGTGTCCTTTTGAAATCCAAAACTTTAGTTTTTGTGTATTATTTTTCATTTTTTTTTCTAACATCAAATCAAAGACATTGGTGATCACTAGAACCCACATTTTCCCCCACCTCAAGATCAGACAATTAATCCCCATTTGTCAGTTATTACCTATTGAGGAAAAGGTTCTCTGTTTAGGTTTAAAGCTGATCTCCATGTTTTTGTGAAGTTTAAATAGTTTGTTTGGACCCACTAACAAATGCAGTGGGCTGTGTGTGCAGTATAAATAAAGGGGGGAAGTTGGGGACTTTAAATGAGGCACATGAGTGGAAAACACATTGGATCAAAAACGCAAGTTTATTGAAGATATACAAGAGATAACGCATATACATGCACAAATGATTGGTTGAATGATCATCATAACCAATGGCCCAATGTTGGGTAATAACATGTAAAGGTATCAATCATGAAGAAAATTGTACAAACATCTTGGGCCAGTTGGCTCCATATCAAAATATAAGTTAACATTAAAATTGAGTGAATCACATCATATGTAGTAACATAATGCATCTAAGATAGCCTGTTGGCTTGACGGGTTTTGCGACTATATCGCCTCATCAGGAGCGAATGCATGTAATTTGTAAAGACATTGTACATATGTATGAGGGCCAGTATGATCTATTCATAGCTCCCCTAATGAAGGTTGAAAACAAAAGGGGAGGCACAAATGAAGGTGCGGAGGAAGGAAGTTGTCCAACCCCCTACTTACATGTTGATACACAATATGTGCAAGTGGTGCTGAACTGGTGGTGACCATCTTGCATCTCTTCCGGAAGCTGAGGGGGCGAGGACCCCTGGGGAAGATGAATACTGGCACAAAACTCCCAATGGGGTGTGCGCTGTATACATCGCTGTGTTCCGGTGTTCTGCCAAAATAGCCAATTTATTGAGATCTTTAATCACGCTACTTCCGGTTACTGTAAAGCATCAGCAATGGGAGATTTAGATGAGTTGCTGTTTTGACACAACACCGGCAAGCATGTACACTCTGGTACACAATATTATGAGCGGACATTGTTAGTACACCCGATACTAACCAACAACATGGCCGCCTTCAAGGCGGTGAGACAACTTTTTCCTCCTTAGCCACTGTTCTGTCAAAACAGCAAACACTTTGTGTACCGGAGTGTACATGCTTGCCGGTGTTGTGTCACAACAGCAACTCGTCTAAAGCCCCATACACACGGTCGGACAATCCGCGGACCAGGTCCGTCGGACCATGTCCGTCATACTTTGTCCGATGTTGGTTTTGCGTACACACGGTCGGACAAAGTTGTCGGAAAATCCGATCATTCTGAACGTGGTGACGTTTGTTGCCTACGACGGGACTACGTAGAGGCTAGTAGCCAATAGCTTTGGTCTTGTAATGTGATCTGAGCATGCGTAGCACTTTGTCCGGTCGGACAACCGTACACACGATCGGATTTGGTGTGATCGGACCGGGTTGACGGCAAATCTTTCCAGCAGGAGATAAGACTTTGTCCGACGGACAAACCGACGAACACTGTCCGATGGTGCATACACACGGTCTGATTTTTCAACAACCTTGTCCGATCGGACCAAATTGATGAAAAAGTCCGACCGTGTGTATGGGGCTTAAGTCTCCAATTACTGATGCTTTACAGTAACCGGAAGTGGAGATCTTGATGAATTGGCTATTTTGAGAGAACACTGGCAGTGGAACAGAAACTTTGTGTCCCACTCCTGAAACAAAATGGAGTCAGGCTGAGTGCTGCTCATCCATTCACAGGGAGCTTTGTGTTTTCTGGATGAATACAAAGCTTCCTCTGGCTAAGGCACAGAGGCAGGCAGATGATTTTATTGATCTCCAATCAGAGGAAGCTTTGTATTCATTTGTAGAATGAAAAGCTCCCTGTGAATGGCTGAGTAGCACTCAGCCTGACTTGATTTCTTGGGGGTGGGAGTTGAGATGGAAGTGATTTACTTGGGAATGGTTCTGGGTGTGGGACAGCAAGTTCCCATCCCACTGTTGGGACACAGTGCTGTTTACTGTATTTAGTTTATACAGCGCATCCAGTCATTGCATCTGTTAGAGAATTACATAGTTTGTTTGGACCAGCTTGGTCCAAACTGCTTAAACTTCACTAAAACCTAGAGATCAACTTTAAAGAAGTATGGTCAAAGCTCTTAGCAAAACTAAGTGCACTCTTGTGACCCAGAATCACACGGAAGTGAGCTAAAGTCTGCTATTGGCTGATGTCACAGAGCCCTCCAGGCTTAGCAGGGATGCCAGCAATCAGGGTTGCCAACCGTCTGTAATTTATGGACAGTCCATAATTTAACCCATTTACAGGTTGTCCGTAAATGTCCCATACGGACAGCAGCTGGAGAATTATATAAAGCTGCGCCAGTGAAAATTAAAAAAATATTAAAAATGTTTTTTTAAATTTTAATAAAAAATAAAAATATATGACATACATAAATCAATATTAAATGACAAAATATGTGACATTATAATCTATGGCCACGGAGGAGCACATAGATGGTGACCCGGAATGTAGATTGAATCCGTAACAGTCCACAATACAATTAAGTTCAGCACATAGTCCTGTTGAATACTTCAATATACGATATTCCACCCCCAAGATAGTGGAGGAAAAAGCACCACAGTGACTATTCTTCACCTTGATTGTGACATAAAAACATATATATGGTTATGCCCGACCACCAGATAAATTGCTCGCTTACCGGATGGCCAAGCAGTATAGGCACATAGGATGAATAGTAGGTGGCCTCTTGAACTGGGATCAGTTGATGGGGCTGGTCTGGCAGATAGCGATCGTCCGGAAAAAGAAACCAGTCCCTCTGCTTAGCACACTCCACTAAGAAGATTGCCACTAATGCTCAGAGAATAAAAAAGGGGCCGCCCATAGTGTGATACTGATTTGACAAGTTTATTTTGAAAGATAGATTAAAAAGACTTACAAACGTCGAAAATTTCGATCATGTAACGAAAAACTGCCGACCGGTCAGGTTTGAACCCGTCCTCCCTTCAGAACTGCGTGGTGGCGTCGCTGCGTGCCTTCCCATACGCGTTTCATTACAAGTGACGTTATCAGTGGGGAACGGGCGACGCAGCAACGCACCACCTTAAATAGCCAAACCTCCTCCTGAGATGTATGAGGTCAGCTATCCGCGCCATCTTGCATATGGGCATAATGCCCCATTCATATGTTGATGTGCTGTAATTATATTACAAAACCCTGGAGAGTGGAATAAAAAAGGATTAAGGTAAAATCCCTCCTCCGATTTGTGTAATCATCTTATATGGACATGAGCAATATTTATTAGATTCAATTCTAATTCAATTAAGAAAAAAAACTTAAATAAAGAATACTGAAAATAAATACATGGGAAGGGACTTATCTTTTATTATAAACATTAGTACACCCCTCAGTGGTAAGTGTTGGTTATTACACCATATATATGTGAATGTGAATAAGTGCATATAAATATATAATAAATAATAAAACTGAATTGTTTTATTGTGCTAAGAAAACGTGAATGTTTGCCAGATTGTGAGTCTAATACAATAGAAAAAAAATAATAATTATAATTATTTTTATATATATGAAAAAGTGTTAACCCTTGAAGAATAACTCCATTGTGTAAATTCTAATTCCTTATTGGAATACGTGAATCAAAACAAGTGTGGAAAATCTATCTACTTCATGGACATAATATTGTCCTCCAGTGGAAAAAAAAATATTAATATTAATACATTATTCAATATATAAAAAATGGAAAAATTAATTATACGTGTAATATATACGTGTAAAAAATAAGACCATTGATAGTATGTGTATATTAAATGTGTCAAATTTTTCCCTTTAATCTAAAATAAAAATACATTAACACATATTTAAATTGGTGTATAAATGTCCCTCAGATTTTGATGTATTCTACTCTAAAAGCAACTCGGATCTAAAAAGACCCTACATACATCTCAAGAGGAGTTCACATAAATATATACACAAAAAGAACATTAACCCCTTCCTAGTTAAGCCACACAATGACTATTACAAAAAAGAGACATAGGAAAAAAACAAATGTATAAAAATTAATTAAAATATGAATATATATAAAGATTAAAAAATAAAAAAATTAATTAAAATTTGACCTCAGGAATTATCAATAAAAGCGTTAATATCAGTATCGATATTCAATCCATAAGGTGCATAGGATTTTAAGCGATGGATCCACGCCATTTCCAGTTTTGAGATTTCTCTCACTAATGAGCTCCCCCGCCAATGAGGTTTAAATTTGTCTATTCCGAAGAATAGGGTTTTTGCAGGGTTCTTATTGTGTGCCAATAAATAGTGTTTAGACACCGAGTGCTTTGGGAAGCCAATCAAAATATTGGAGATATGCTCCCCCAAACGCACAAGTAAGGGGCGTTTGGTGCGGCCCACATACTGCAGCCCACAAGGGCATTGCAGCATGTAAACCACACCAGTTGTAGAGCATGTTGTGCATGGCTTAATGACATGATGATTGCCAGTAGCCGTACACAAAAAAGACATAGTCCGTCTCCCAATGGTAGTGTTAAGGGAACATACTCTACACCTTCCGCACTTATAATAACCCGAAAGTTGGTCAAAAAACCCTCTTGTGGATCTCGGTGGGTCTACTACATTTACTGCTACTTGGTTTCTCAGGGAGGGAACCCCCCTAAAGATTACTTGAGGTCTCTCAGGTACCAAGTCACTTAGTGCCGTATCACTTTTTACGATGTGCCAATGCCTGTTGACTAGTTGTTTTATCCCTTTGTGCTGTAAGGAATAAGTTGTTATGAAAGGAACTCCATTTTTGAAGGTCTCCCTTCCACGTGGGCCCCTTTCTACCAACAAGTCTGTCCTGTCTAGATCCTTCACACCATTTAAGGTCCTTATCAAATCTTCAGATTTATAGCCTTTTTCTATAAATCTATTAGTTAATATTTTAGACTGAGCTAAAAATTCATCTTGTTCAGTGCAGTTCCTCTTGAGCCTGATGTACTGGCTCTTGGGAACCGAACTGAGCCACGGTGCGTGATGGCAGCTATCAACAGGAATAAAAGAATTCCTATCCGTTGTTTTAAAATGAGTAGAGGTCTTAAATCTATCATTCTCCACTGTAATGTTAAGATCCAGGAAATGTATGGTCTCTTGGTTCATTTCATACTTCAAATCAATCCCCCTAGAGTTGATATTCAGGGATTGCATGACGGTTTGCAAATCACTGGCCTGGCCATCCCATAGGAGGAGGATGTCATTAATGTACCTTGCCCATAGGACCAATTGGGGTACACTCTGGGCATAGATGACATCCTCCTCCCACTTGGCCATAAATAAGTTGGCCAGGCTGGGGGCATATTTTGCCCCCATGGCTACTCCCACTATCTGTAAGTAGAATTGGTTATTGAACCAGAAATAATTGTGTGTAGCCACATATTTGAGTAAGAACATAATAAAGGACACCTGTTCTTTAGGAAGTTCGGGCTCTTGTTCCAGGTAGCCCTGTACGGCCTCAAACCCCAAATCATGTGGGATTATCGTGTAAAAGGAGGTGACATCAGCTGTCACCATCCAAATACCCGGTTTCGCTTAAATATTCCCCAACATGTTATTAACATGTCTGGAATCCTAAACAAAGGATGGCATTCTACCCACCAAAGGCTGCAAATAAGAATCTATCTACTTACCCACCTGGGACGTAACGGAATCTATCCCACTCACTATGGGTCGCCCGGGTGGGCAAGAAGGATTCTTATGCAGCTTTGGTAGGTAATATAGGACTGGTGTTCTCGGGGCCCTAGGGATGAGATATAGAGCCTCTTTAGGACTTAAAATACCACCATCCCGGCCTAACTTTACCAACTTTTCCAAATCCTTAGTATATTGTATCTTAGGATCTGAGGGTAACTTAATATATGTATTTTCATCATCTGCAATCCTATGCATTTCTGTTAGATAGGTTTCCCTGTCCAGCACCACAATGCCCCCCCCCCCCCCTTATCGGCCGGTCTGATAACCAGATCCTTCCTTGTACACAATGAGTCAAGACTTTCCTGTAATGACTTATTCATGAAATTTTTTTTAACTTCCATGTGTTCAAGATCTTTTAACATCACATCTCGAAAAACACGGAGTGAGGGTGCCAATCCTCCTGGGGGATTGAAAAGGGAGGCATTTGCCAACCCTGAATGTACCACCTGTGTTGCCACTGGATTGACATAAGTAGTATTATTGGAAAAAGTATTACTGCTCATATATCTTTTGATATTGAGCTTCCATACAAATTTATGTATGTCCATGTACGTATGGAACTTATTTAGACCTTTCGGGGGTGCGAATTTTAAACCCTTATCCAGAATCAACCGCTCGGATTCTGACAGGGGTTTGGAACTTAAATTAAAAATCCCCTTGCCTGTCAGACCCTTGCCCTCTTTTGTTTCTCTGGTCCGCCTCCCCCCTCGGGTTCCTCTCCTCTTTCGCCCAGTCGTTTTGTTCCTTGTGGTGGTCTGGGAAAACCCCAACCATTAGGCGCCAGGGGGGGGGGGGGTAATCCCCGCACTCCTACATCCAAATTTGGTGCCGAATAGGGGCCTTGTGTAGGACCCCCACCCAGATGGAAATGAGAAAGGGGATTGGGATTAGATTCCTCATAGGGACCATTAGCATCACTTAGAGGAAAAAATGTGTTTCTGACTGCCATTGGAACTGCACATGTGCAGTCCCAAAGCTGGGCTTGGGCAAGATCATGCATGCTGAGACATTTTCGGCCAGATAGGCGCATGTGCATTGAGTCAGTGACATAATGGTGCCACCATTTTTGAATGAACAGCACATCAGCGGGCATGCCTCCCAACAAGGAGACCGGAGCTTGGCCCACACCAAGGCTGGAGCCTGTGGGGACTTGCACCACCACTCCACTGTAAGCACAGCACACAGAGTCCCGGAGACCAGACCCCTGCACCATTCATTTATGGTTGCTGGAGACTCCCACCATGCCACTATGAGCATGGCCACACTGAGTCCTGGAGACTGGACCCCTGCAACATCCATCCATCCATGGCTGCTATTCATGTGATGTCCACACATGAGGACTGAGGAGGAACAGCAGTTACCAGACAAGAGCGGCAGTGCCTGGTGAGATTTTAAAGAATCACAGATGTCCACAATCTCTGGCTATCTCCTGTATTATGTCCACAGCCTCTAACCACCTCCTGTATCCTGTCTGCATCCTTTAACCACCTCCTGTATCACGTGTGCAGCCTCTAACCACCTCCAATATCCTGTCTGCAGCCTCTAACCACCTCCTGTATCCTGTCTGCAGCCTCTAACTACCTCCTGTATCATGTCCACAGCCTCTAACCACCTCCAGTATCATGTCTACAGCCTCTAACCACCTCCTGTATCATGCCCTCAGCCTTTAATTTCTTCTTGTATCATGTCCGCAGCCTCTAACAATCTCTTGTATCAAGTCCGCAATCTCTGACCATTTCTTGTCTTGTATTACATCTTCAGTCTCTAAGGGGGAGCCTGTAGAAGAGTCAAGAGTGGGAGTGCCACTAGGATGGGGGTCACGGGAGGAGTCAGATGTGTGTGTGGACTGTGGAGAGGAGACTATAGGATGAAACCTGAGCCGCCAAGCTGGGGTCCTGGAATGACCATCTGACTGAGCCCTGCACGGTGCACCTGAGAGAAGGTGGGTGACAGCGCCGCCAGACAAGTCTGGGGGGTCACTGATAGAAGATGGAGTCAATATAGTAATGTAAGGGGGCACTGATATAAAGGTTCCCCCTTATATCAGTACCCCCCTCCCTTACCTTAGTGTATTTAATCTGCGGAAGGTGGTCTGTGGTCACCAGAGTCCCCCCCACACCAGAGTTTACGACATTTCCCTTTACATCTGAGTCTGCAGGATTCCCTCTTTAAAGTGCAAGGGGGAACTTTGCGGACCCTGATGTAAAGGGAAACTCTGATGTAAAGGGGAATGCAGTGGACTTTGATATTATGTGGTCTCTGGCCACCAGAGCCCCCCTTACATTATGATCTGCAGCATTCCCCTTTACATCAAAATTCCCCTTGCACCTGACCTTCATGTAAATGGAGAAATATGTTTTTTGACTTTTGTCAATTTTAAATCACTGTATGAGAGAAGTAATATTTAACCATCTCAATACCAGACACTTTCACCCCCTTCTTGCCCAAGCCATATTTCAAATTTCAGAGCTGTCACAATTTGAATGGCAATTATTCAATCATGTAACACTGTACCCAAATTAAGTTTTTTAAACCACTGGGTTTTATTTTTCTAAATAAGGAAAAAAGGACTGCCACTATTTTTTTTTTAATTGTTTGTCTTCATTTCTATCATACAATTATGCAAATAAATAATATTTCTTCATAAATTTAGGCCAAACTGTATTCTACTACATTTCTTTGGTGAAAATAACCCAAATTACCTTTTTTAACCACTTCAATACAGGGCACTTATACACCTTCCTGCCAAGGACAATTTTGAGCTTTCAGCGCTGTCGCACTTTGAATGACAATTGTTATGCTGTACCTAAACTAAATTTTTATCATTTTGTTCCACAAATAGAGCTTTCTTTTGGTGGTATTTGATCACATCTGCGGTTTTTATGTTTTGCTAAACAAATAAAAAAAGACTGAAAATTTTGAAAAAAATAAAAGTTTTGGCTTTGTTTCTGTTTTTTTTGTAAATAATTGTAATAATTATTTTGTAAATAATTAAAAATTTTGTAAATAAGTAAGTTTTCTCTTTCACTGATGGGCACTGATAAGGCGGCACCAATGTGGTGCCACCAATGAGCGGGCACTGACGGGCACCGATGATGGACACTGATAGGCGGCACTGGTGGGCACTCATGGGTGGCACAGGTGGGCACTGATGGGCACTGATAGGTGACACTGATGGGCACTGAAAGGATGAAAAGATGGGTACTTTTGGGTGGCACTGATAGGTGGCACTGCTGGGCACTGATGGGCACTGATAGGCGGCACTGCTGGGCACTGATGGGCATGGATACGTGGCACTGATAGGCACTGATACACGTCACTTATATGAGGCACTGATGGGCATCCCTGGTGGCACTGGCAGTGGTAGGCATTGTCAGTGGGCACTGATTGGCAGCTGTCTGTGCATTGATTGGCAGCTGCCTGGGCACAGATGTACATTTCCCTGGGGATCTAGGGGGGGCATACCTGGTGGTCCCATGTTGTGGTGTCCCTGGTGGTCCTGGGCGGAATTATGGTGGTCCTGGGCGGGATCCGAGGGGGGGCTGCACTGATAAACAATCAGCACAGACCCCCCCTGTCAGGAGAGCCGCCGATCGTCTCTCCTCTACTCACCTCTGTCAGACACGAGTGAGGAAAAGCCGATCACCGTCTCTTCCTATTTACATTGTGATCAGCCGTGATTGGACACGGCTGATCATGTCTCCACCAGAGACTCTTTACCTAGATCGGTGTTGCGAGGGGGTCAGACTGACACCCTGCAACAAGGATCGCCGCGATGCACGCCTCGGGGGGGCGCACAGCGGCTCAATATCCTGAGGACGTCATATGACGCCCGGTCAGGATATTGAAACCACTTTGCCGCCGTCATTCTGCTATATGGCGGGTGGCAAGTGGTTAAATCACTGGGTTTTATTTTTCTAAATAAGGAAAAAAAGACTGACGTTTTTCTTCATTTCTGTTGTACAATTTTGCAAATAAATAATATTTCTTCATAAATTTAGGCCAAACTGTGATCTACTACATTTCTTTGGTGAAAATAACCCAAATCAGTGTATATTATTTAGTCTGTAGTTATAGAATCCGCAAACTATGGTATATATCTGAAAATTGATCAATCCTGATGTACTGGCGGCCTCTCATTCCTTGAGGCCCAATGCCAGAACAGTAGAAATATACCACAAATTACTCCTTTTTGGAAAGTAGACAGTCCAGGGTATTTAGTAAAAGGCATGGTGAGTTTTTTGGAAGATATGCATTTTTTATCACAATTTTTTGGAAAATGAAGAAATTTAAAAAAAAAAATTTTTTTTCACAATCATTTTTTAATTTTTTTTATTTTTTTTACATACTGTCACCGGTGCAGTACAACGTCATCATATAACTGGTGTGGTGGTGATCATGGACACTTACTGGTGACAGTAAAAAAGAAGACCCCCCCTCCTTGCTTGGGACTTTAACCACTTCAGTCCCGGAATATTTTACCCCCTTCCTGACCAGAGCACTTTTTGCGATTCGGCACTGCGCCGCTTTAACTGATAATTGCGCGGTCGTGCAACGTTGCACCCAAACAAAATTGATGTCCTTTTTTTTCACAAATAGAGCTTTCTTTTGGTGGTATTTAATCACCTCTGTGGTTTTTATTTTTTGCACTATAAACAAAAAAAGAGCGACAATTTTGAAAAAAAATCATAATTTTTTTCTTTTTGCTATAATAAATATCCCCCAAAAATATAAAAAAAAAACGGGTGTTTACACACACAGATCCCAGTTATCCGCATGCCCGATTGATCGTGGGAGCCCGGTGGTGATCGCGACCACCGGGCACTTGCAATGGCTCCGTGGGCGAGCGAGGGGCACGTGCGTGCCCCTAGTGGCCAAAGATAAAGGCAAAGTAACATGACGGCGATTCGCCCAGCCGAGCCATGTTGCCGCAGTGCAACTACGGCGGCTGGTCAGCAGGCAAACAGAACAAACAGAAATCATAACAAAATTACATAGCAAGCATAGAATAGTGCTGTGAATACTCTCCAATTATTGAAAAATCTCCGGTACTCAACGAGTTTCTGGTTAAAGCCCTTCATCAGGGGTATTAGATAGGAGAATTTGTAATCGTATATTTATCAAAAGGTAAGCAGAAGCTGGTTTGAAGGAGTATATTCCACTATGCAAACACAAACAGTTGTTAAAACACTGCAGAGGATGGTGTCATTGGAAGCCTACCGACACTGCCCCACGGAGTAAACAAGTATCAAAAGGGAGCCCTCCATGTACTGGTTGGTCACAGGTCAAAATGGTATGTGGGGTGCAGCAAGGGAATAGTAGACACAGTTTTCAATCTGATGATTGTTAAGTGATGCTATCCAAAGCCTCAATATAGCCTCTCTTGGTCCATATATAGCCCACTCAGGGTCACTTGAAAAACCCCTCCCTGTACTAGGAGCAGCTCATCAGTGTCCGGCATCCATCTTGCCCGGCAGTGTTATGGCTGGCGACAGTACGTTTTTTTCAAATTTTTTTTGCTTTTTTTTTTTTTTTTTTAAATTAACACGCTGTGAGTAATACAGTCTTACCATAGAAACACTGTCAGGAATTGATCAGGATTTTTATTTTTTTTAAACATTATGATTACAATGTGGATCGAGTATGTGTTAGTAATATCAGAAAATCATCGGGAACGTTTTTGAGCGTACCAATGTGACCAGGGGTGCCATAGATTATGGATTTTTGAATACGCAGGTTTTCCCTTCGACATAATTGATTCATACGTGTAATGAGAGTGAACTAGTGTTATGACTTCTGTCAAAGTTGGGGATATGTTTGTTTTTCATCGTCTAGTTATGAGTAGTTTGGTGGCTAGGAGTATATGTGTGATTACTAGTCTGAAAGATGTTGGCAGTAATTCAGTGTTCAAATTCAGTATGGTTAATTGTGGAGTGAGTTTGATGGGGAGGTGACATATATCCTGTATAATGCGTTCCACCTCATTCCAGAGGTTTGTTAAGG
This sequence comes from Lithobates sylvaticus, assembly GCA_028564925.1. Taxonomy (NCBI): domain Eukaryota; kingdom Metazoa; phylum Chordata; class Amphibia; order Anura; family Ranidae; genus Lithobates; species Lithobates sylvaticus. The sequence continues at coordinate 289,386,926 of CM053030.1, forward strand.
CTGGACAGGACCATAAAATGTGGGATATGGTACCTATTTGGTTACATTCTCTCCAGCAAGTGGATGAGGAGTGTGGATGGAATTTGGCCATTCTCTGTGGTGTTAGGTACCATCTCCGATGTATTTTATGCGTTAGTTCTCATAGAGAGGTGCAGCTAGTGGTTTTATAAATTGATTTTAAGGCCGTTTGCCATTGTTGTTCAGAAAAATGTTCAGCTGTAAGTCTTTCTCCCAGTCTACATATGGTTTAGATTTGTGGAATACTGTTTTTTCTTGCAGTGTAGAGTAGATTAGTGAGGTGCCTTTGGTAGGTGTGTTGCTTGAGAAGTAGTAGTTCCATATTATGAGTAGGAATGAGCTTCAAGTTCAAGTCAAACTCATGTTCGACTCAAACATTGCCTGTTCGCCTGTTCACCGAACAGCGAACAATTTAGAGTGTTCTCGGAAAATTTGAAAAGCCGCAAACACCCTGTAAAAGTCTATGGGAGAAATCTAAAGTGCTTATTTTAAAAGCCTATATGCAATTTATTGTCATAAAAAGTTTTTGGGGACCCGGGTCCTGCCCCAGCAAAAAAAAAAAGTAAAAAAAAACAGACGTTTTTTCAGGAGCAGTGATTTTAATAATGCTTAAAGTGAAACAATAAAAGTGTAATATTCCTTTAAATTCGTACCTGGGGGGTGTGTATAGTATGCCTGTAAAGAGGCGCAACTGTCCCTGCACAAAGTGTAATTTTTGAAGGAAAAAAAGCTATTTAAAATCACTTGCGGCTATAATGAACAGTCATTGAAAGTCATTGATAAAAAAAAAAAAAAAGCGTGGGGTTCCCCCAAATTCAATTACCAGGCCCTTCAGGTCTGGTATGGATATTAAGGGGAACCCTGGGTCAATTAAAAAAAAAATGGCGTGGGGTTCCCCATAAACTCCACGCCAAATAAAAAAAATAAAAAAAAAATGGCGTGGGGATCCCCCTCAAAATCCATACCAGACCCTTATCCGAGCACGCAACCTGGTAGGCCGCAGTAAAAGAGGGGGGGACGAGAGAGCGCACCGTACCAGGCCACATGCCCTCAGCATTGGGAGGATGCTTTGGGGGTCTGTGACCCCTCAAAGCACCATGTCCCCATGTTGATGAGGAGAAGGGTCTCATCCCCACAACCCTTGCCCGGTGGTTGTGGGGGGGTCTGCGGGCGGGGGGGCTTATCAGAATCTGGAAGCCCCCTTTAACAAGGGGACCCCCAGATCCCTGCCCCCCTGTTTGAAATGGTAAGGGGGTACAAAATTACCCCTACCATTTCTCAAAGAAAGTGTAAAAAATAGTTAAAAAACATACAGACACCGTTGGTAAAAGTCCCTTATTAAAAATAAAAAAAATAAAAAAAAGATTCCAGCGGTGATAATCAACTCTTGGTATGCAGCGATGGGTGGTCTCTTCTCCGGGGTCCAGCGATGGCTGATCTCTTCCGACGACGTCCAGCGCAGCACATCCTGTCTCCATGGAGACACTGAGGGAATCCCATCTTAGCAGAGGAGGACTGGGGCACTCGCCACCTGACCCCGCCCCCCTCTGACGCAACGCAAGGGGAAAGCTGGGCTTCCCCAGTGAAGTAAGGGTGACCCCGCCCCCTCTGATGTAACGGAAACCTGCGTTACATCAGAGGGGGCGGGGTCACCCGTAAGTCACTGGGGAAACCCAGGCTTCCCCAGTGATGTAAGGGTGACCCCGCCCCTCTGACGCAAGGGAAAAGCTGGGCTTCCCCAGTGATGTATGGGTGACCCCACCCCCCTCTGATGTAACGCAGGTTTCAGTTACATAAGAGGGGGGCAAGGTCACCCATACGTCACTGGGGAAGCCCAGCTTCCACCTTGCGTTGCGCCAGAGGGGGCGGGGTCAGGTAACGAGTGCCCCGGTCCTCCTCTGCTAAGATGGGATTCCCTCTGTGTCTCCATGGAGACAGGATGCGCTGCGCTGGACGTCGGAGAAGAGACCACCCATCGCTGGATACCAAGAGTGGATTACCACCGCTGGAATCTTTTTTTTTATTTTTCCCAATGGTGTCTGTGTGTTTTTTAAATTTTTTTTACACTTTCTTTGTGAAATGGTAGGCCCTTACCATTTTAAACAGGGGGGTGGGATCTGGGGGTCCCCTTGTTAAAGGGGCTTCCAGATACTGATAAGCCCCCCACCCGCAGACCCCCACAACCACCGGCCAGGGTTGTGGGGATGAGACCCTTCTCCTCATCAACATGGGGGACATGGTGCTTTGAGGGGTCACAGACCCCCAAAGCATCCTCCCAATGTTGAGGGCATGTGGCCTGGTACGGTTCAGGGGGGGGGGGTGCTCTCTCGCCCCCCCTCTTTTCCTGTGGCCTGCCAGGTTGCGTGCTCGGATAAGGGTCTGGTATGGATTTTGAGGGGGACCCCCACGCCATTTTTTTTTTAAATTTGACCCGGGGTTCCCCTTAATATCGATACCAGACCTGAAGGGCCTGGTAATTGAATTTGGGGGGGAACCCCCCATGCTTTTTTTTTTATCAATGACTTTCAATGACTGTTCTCTGTATTACGGGAGCCGACAATTCATTATAGCCGCAAGTGATTTTAAATAGCTTTTTTTCCTGCAAAAATGACACTTTGTGCAGGGACAGTTCTAAGCACGAGAAACAGGCATACTATATACTATACACACCCCCCAGGTACGAAATTTAAAGGAATATTACACTTTCTTTTTTCACTTTAAGCATTATTAAAATCACTGCTCCTGAAAAAACTGCCGTTTTTAAAACTTTTTTTATGTCCCCTGGGGCAGGACCCAGGTCCCCAAACACTTTTTATGACAATAACTTGCATATTAGACTTTAAAATTAGCACTTTTGATTTTGAACGTTCGAGTCCCATAGACTTTAATAGTGTTCTAAAGTTCACACGAACTTTTGGTCTGTTCGCAGGTTCTGGTGCAAACCGAACAGGGGGGTGTTCGGCTCATCCCTAATTTTGAGTGGTAACTCTCCTTCTAATTGTGGGTGTGCTGTGAGACATTTTTGAATCTTATAGCAATTAAAGAAATCTATGGTGGGTGCTTTAAATGCTGTTTGTATTTGGGTAAAGGGTTTATGCAGTATCATAGATCTGAGTTCTGCGGTGTAGGTATTTTGGTCTGCTATCCATTTGGGAATAGTCAAATCAGGCGATAGTAATTGTAGGGTTTGGATAGGTATTTAAATGCTTTTGGTGGGTAATTGGGACCATTTGGCGGAGTGTAACATTCTCCAGGCTTTAACTGAAGCTTGTATGGTCTGTGAGTATAAATGAAGACTTGGGTGTTTGGTTGTGGTGCTGTCATGGTGTTTTTAATGTCCCCCCATAGTGTGGTTGGATGCGTGTTTACCCAGTCCTCCATTTGAGACAGTATGGTGGCTAGATAGTAATCTTTAATCTACGTAGCCCATGCCACCCTCCAGTTTGCGTTTGGTAGTTTTGTGATGACTACATCTGGGTTTCTTACCTTGCCAAATGTATTGGTGTATAATGGATTGGATAGATTTGATGTATGAGTTAGTAAGTGGAATAGGTAGTGTGCGGAATATGTAAAGCAGCCTAGGGAGTAGGAGCATTTTAAAAGCTGCTAGTCTACCAGCCCAAGAGAATTCAAATTTTGAAAGTTTGGAGGTTTCCCAAATAAGCATCTGTTTCGCTTCATTGTAGTTGAAGATTTCTGGTATATTTGGTGAGTGTAATTCCTAGATACGATATACCTGCATCTGCCCATGGGTACGTATAGAAGTTACGGAGAAGGTTGCTAGTTACTGCATCTAAACCTAGGTCTAGAATGTATGACTTATTTTTGTTGGCCTTGTAATAAGAAATGGTACTAAACCTTTGTAGCACAGATTGTATCGAAGCCAGGGAGGATATAGGGTTGGTTACCATCATGATGACGTCGTCAGCAAACAAATTGATCTTGTGTTCTAATGACCCAATTATGAATCCTGTAATGGACTTGTTTGTTCTAATATGTTCAGCTAAGGGTTCCATTATTAAGTTGAAGATGATGGGTGATAAGGGGCAGCCCTGCCGAGTGCCATTAGATATTGGAAATGGGTTAGATAGCATCTCAGAAGTGTATACCTGGGATGTAGGATTCGAGTATAAAGCCATTATTGCAGAAAGAATGTGGCCGTGTAGTCTGAATATAAGAAGTGTAGCTTGACTCTGTCGAACGCCTTCTCTGCATCCAGGGATATAAGCAGAGAAGGCGTTCGTTCAGACTCCGCACTGTGAATTATATTAATGATTCTACGGGATGCATCAAACGTTTGCCTACCTTTCGTGAACCCGGATTGGTCTGGGTGAATTAGTGATGGCATAATGTTAACTAACCCTGTTGCTATGAGCTTAGCATAAATTTTTGTGTCAATATTGAGATATGATATGAGCGACATGGGTCGAAAATTTTGTGGTGAGGTGGAATCCTTGCCTGGCTTCGGTAGAGTAATTATTAGTGCATTTAACATTTCCTGTGGGAGAGAAGAGGAGGAGGCAGCGTCATTGCACATTTGAGCCAAGAATGGAGCTAGAATGTTGCCGAACTGTTTATAGTACTCCCCAGTGAGACCGTCTGGTCCAGGGGATTTGTTAGACGGTAGGGATGTGATTACATCTAAAACTTCCATTGGAGATAATGGGGTATTCAGCATTGCTAGTTGAACGGGGGATACTTTTGGAAGATTAATTTATTTTAAAAAGGTTTCTAAATCTTCTAAGGATGGTTGACTAGTAGTGGAGTCATCTTTTAGATTATAAAGTGTTTTATAATAATGACTAAACGCCTCTGCTATGGCTTGGGGATCTATCAGTTTTTGTTTTGTGGAGGGATAATAAAGGCAAGATATCTTAGTTTTAATATGATGACCTTTGATTCTGAGTGCCATGGCTTTCCCTGCTTTATTGCCTGTGGAGTAGTGATTAGCCTTAAATCGTTTTTGGGCTCTATCGTATGACTCTAGTAGTAAATTTCTTAATTCTTGTCTGCGAAGTGCTAGATTTTCTTTAAGGTTAGGATCGGGATTTTTTGGGTTTTGGGCTTCTGCTATTTTAATTTGGGAGGTGATGGTGTCAAGATGCTGTGATCCCCTCCTTTTCTCCCTAGCACCTATTTGGATAAGAATCCCTCTGATGACCGCTTGATGAGCGTTCCACAGTATAGTATTACTTGATGTCGTTACCTGGTTTAGATCAAAGAATTCTTCTAAATGTTTACAGATATTGGCAGAATGTTCGGGTGACTGTATGATTGAGGCGTTGGCTCTCCATACCTTTGTACGTGGGGAAGTTGGCAAAGTCTCAATTTTTATCAACATGGTGCATGGTCAGACCAAGTTATCGTGTCTATAGATGATTCAGATATTTTGGGTAGAGTCCACTTGTCGACTAGGAAGTAATCGATTCTGGTGTACGAATTGTGCCGGTGAAAAAAGAATGAGTAATCTCTTTCAGTGGGATGGTGGCATCTCCATACATCGTATAAGTCATTGCTTCTTAGGAAATTTCCCATAGGCGAAGTAAGTCTAGTTTTGCATGAGGAGGCATCTAGGGAATTATCTGGTACAATGTTGAAATCTCCGCAGATAATGAGGTTTCCTTGGCGGAATTTGGCGATTTTGGACATCATTTTAGAAAGGAATTTAATTTGTTTGGTATTGGGCACATACACCGTAAAAATAGTGTATCTAGCATTATCCAGGGTACAATCCAGGGCCAGATACCTGCCATGAGCATCAATCAAACTGTTGTTGAGTGTAAAGTTGATTATGTTTTTGATTGCAATCATAACCCCATTTTTCTTAGTGGGGCCTGGAGCATGGTAGATGTGGGTAAAAGATTTGTTAGTGCAGTGTGGCATTGCAGATGTTTTAAAGTGCATTTCTTTCACACAGATGTCATCACATGTAGATTTCTGGGCTGTGCGCCACAGTGAAGCTCTTTTTGCCAGGTGGTTTAGCCCTTTGGTGTTTAGTTAGAGGAATTTGGGCATCTTGGCTAGGGGTGTAGGATAGTATATGGGTTAAGTTCTTACAGTTTGTGGATATGTTCTTCTATGCAGGAAGATCCGGTGATTGAGGTACTCGTGTCCTTTTCCTCTGTGTGCTCTCAAGGAAGAAGAGATGTGGGGTAAAAAAAACTATAGTATGAAGATAAAATGAAGTTTAGCAATGAAAAAAAGGTAGACAAAAATACAACAAGAACTGACCGCAGTTAAGTGAAACTGGTACTGCTGTGTTGTTGTGGGGTGTAAGTTCATGGAGCAATTTGCAACGAGCAAGGCATCCGACGGAGGTTTGGTAGAGTGGGTCATGTGTGAGCCCACTATTCAGGTATAAGCTAGTGCTTACCAGTATGGCAGTTATCATTGGAGGGTTGAGTGTTTTCCCTGTGGTTGAGTTGTGCTGATTTATATGGATCAGGAATGATTCCCCATATGTTGAGTAGTTTGAGGCCTTCCTCTACTGTGGAGATGCTATGTTTGATCCCATTCTTGAGGACTATGATTTTGCTAGGAAAGCCCCATTGCGTACAGTTGGAGATTAGCGTATGGGGCAGGGAGCTGGCCAAGATGCCTCGATTTGAACAGAAGTTAGTCTTTAGCATGAAAAAAATATATTCTCATCAGGACATCACGTGGGACTTCCGCTGGGAGGTGTGGTGGTTTGGGGAGGTGATGAATTTGATCGATTATAGTTTCCATGGGGGTGAGATCAGGTAGGAGTGTGCAAATCATTTTCCTGGCATATGCGTTAACTGCGTTAATGCGACCCCTCTGATGTTTACATTATTATGGCGGGACCTGTCCTCGAGGTCTGCAATTTTGGCCCTCATCCAATGTTGTTCCTCCTGTGTATGGTCATGGGCATCTACAAGATCATTGACCGTTTTGGTCATTTCTCCCACTTGTCTCTCAACAAGGTGCATTTTTTGCCCCATATGGTTCATTTGTGAGGAGAATCTGAGAAACATATTGGAGATGTCATCGTGAAGAGAGCTCTGAAGGGAGATGAGCATTTCCTTCATTGGAGTGTCTAAAACAGGCTGATTTGTGGTAGGGAAGGCCGCTATGGGGGATGGATGAGCTGGGGCTGCATCAAGTACAGAGCTCACCTCAGACACTGCCGAATCTGCATCCAGTCACATCCGCGACTTTGCTGGGCTGTTGCCTGCCGATGAGGCGAGGGATGATGGTGAGGCATCTGGAGAGTGAAGTTGTGGGGTTATTTGCAGGCCATCCGCATCAGGGAGATCTGTATAGGCCGCCGCGGGCGCCATCTTGGATTCTCGACAGTGTAAAGAAATCTGTCAGTTTTTTAGGCTGACAGTATTCTTTCCTTTTGTGGTTCATACCGGGCATTGTGGAAAAGTAATCCAGTGTTCTGGTGGTTTGCAGTCGCTTGGGGCTATCAGAATAGCGGGGATGCTGTGTTATATTCCTGTCGGTGAGGGAGCTGTGTAATCCCACATCCATCTTGCTCGGTGGTTGGCTCCGCCCCTGTTATCAAGTCTTTTGAATAGTGCACTTTCTACTGCTTCTGCTGAACCATAACACTCATCAAATCTATCCCATATCGTTTTAAGACCCGTGTCTGGGTGGTTTATATTTATTGTCCTGATTCGCCTGGCGTGCTCGGTAGACTAATTTCCAAGCCATTTAACCTCCTAGGCGGTAATCCCGAGTCTGGCTCGGATCCAGCTTTTTCTGCTGGGAGCGGTAACCCCGAGCCAGACTCGGGCTTGCGTGCACGATGCAGGGGGGAAGTTACTTACCTTTTCCCCTGGATCCTGCGATGTCTGCCCGCTGTGTGAGCGAGCCGTCCGCTCGCTCGATTCACACAGTGCCCGAGTGCCGCCGATCTCCGTTCCCTGCGAAGTTCCGACGCACGGGAGCGGAGATCGGCGCCAAATTCAAAAAAGTTTAAAAACACAACACACATACAGTACTGTAATCTTACAGATTACAGTACTGTATACCAAAAATACACACCCCTTTGTCCCTAGTGGTCTGCCCAGTGCCCTGCATGTAATTTTATATAATAAAAAGATTTTTTTTCTGCCTGGAAACTGGAGATTGTCCATAGCAACCAAAAAGTGTCCCTTTATGTCAAAAGTGGTTTTAGACCAGCTATACAACACAGATAAAAAATTAGAATCACAATTTATCATCAAACAATAAATTTAATGACAGCGACTATTCTGCAACTGAGCAAATTTCAGTGTTTTTGATTTGATTACATTATTGAATCATTTTTATATATATTTTTTATTATATTATAATTTATTATTTTGTGTTTCAAACTTTATCATACCCGGGATGTCTACTAGACTCTGGTTCGGACAGATTTAAGTGAGTTATTCATAAGAATTGCATTCCTACAATATAAAAACGCCAAATTTCCATGCAAAATAATTGTACCGCTTTCAGCACAAAATTCCAGACAGAATCATACCGCCAGGGAGGTTAAACAGGAGGTCTATCTCTTCACTGCAAGACAAATCTAAGTCTCTGATGGCATTTTGAAAGGAAGACTTTGTAGCTTTCAGGGCAGTCATTAAACTTTTCAAGTCCTTTGGTGACTAACTCACGATGTGCAAAGAACCTTGCAAAGTCTATGGTGGCTTGGTTAGCCTGCTGTGTGTTGCCATGGTGAGATAGCTGTGTGTAGTCCTACCATTTGAGAGTGTTGAGCCGACCTCTGTCGTACCGTTCTGTCTTGGACGTTTGTTCTGGTGGAAGATTAAAATGCTCTGTTATCTCACGTGTAATGAGTGTTTCGTAGGAGGCGTCACTTTGTATTAGGGGTGACACGGATGACCACCAATCTATGATCCGAATGGGTCAACCCGTTCCAATCGGCACACCACGCAATCCGCGGAGTGATCCACTGCCTCGGCCAGAGGAAAGGCCGCGGCATCGGCCTAGCTCCGGAGCGGTGGCCATCTTGGTACACCCGGCGGCGCCCGCTGTCTCGTCAGGAAGTGACGTTTCGTCGCCACCATCTTGCTACACCCCACACTCCTGCACAGTAATGCTAGTGAGAAGGGGACAAGCGGACATCTTGTTACACCCACCGGAGTTTTAGATTTCACAGTTATTTTCAACACAAAACGGAGCTTATATGCTTAAATACAGTATTTGTAAATCCGATGGACTGTTTAGATGTTAAATTTTAAAAGCAGCAGAGAACCTGCTGACCTTACATGGTTGCTAATGTGACAGAACACCTCTGATTTTCACATTTAAATGTGAAAATCAGAGGTGTTCTGTCACATTAGCAATTATTTTTATTATTATTACTTGTTCCTTATAGGCTGAAGGCATGACAGTGCCACATGCTCCAAATCCATGATCAAACAAGTGACTAAAAAGTGGCTTGTGTAATAATTGTCAACGTACAAGTGGTACCCCTTTCCGAATAAGGGTGACACCAAGTCCCAAACAATCTCAGCTCTCCCTATGTAGTATGGGCAGTTCTCGGGCTCCACGGGACTATCTCTTTCCTTGTAAACCAAAAAAATTATATGTATAGCCTGTTGCCCTGTCACAGAGCATATACAACTTGACCCCATATCTGGCACGCTTGCTGGGGAGATACTGTTTGAAAGACAAGCAGCCAGAAAATGTAATCAGGGAATCATCAATGCAGACAACTTGATTGAGAATAAACAAGGCTGCAAACTGTTGGTTGAAGTGGTTTACGAGGGGTCCAATTTTGTGGAGCCGATCGTATCCAGGAATACCCCCCGAGGACGACAGATTTCATTGTCATTAAAATGCATGAACCGCAAGATCTGCTCGTATCTAGCCCTGGTCATGGAAGCAGAGAACACAGGCATATGGTGAATTGGGTAAGTGGACCAATATGACCGCAACTCACTTTTTTTTAGTTATGCCCATAAGAAAGGGATAGGCCCAAGAAGGTCTTAATTTCGGGAAACCGTAATAGGTTTCCAATCTCTGGCAAGGGTCAACTGGGGATTAGCGGCGATAAATTGACCAGCATACAAATTGCTTTGGTTCACAATAAATCTATAGAGATCTTCCGTGAAAAACAGTGAATAAAAATCAAGTGATGTAAAATCAACTGTTTCCACCCCAATTTTGTGTTGGCCAGTGAATGGGGGAAGTATGGGTGCTGCAGAAGTGGTGGGCTCCCAATCAGGGTTGGCATATTCTGCAGGAAGGGCACTATCGGCTCTAGGGCCTGTCTTTGTCTTCTTGGTGGCTGCAGGACACTACTTGTGCTAGCCACCGCACCAGCTTGAACTGCACTTATGGGACTTGCCACATCACCATGTGATACGGCAGTGCTGGATGTATGACCAGGGTGTACTAGGCCGCTGGTGCTTGCCAGAAGGATGAGCGGCACTAGTACTGACTTTCTGCTCCATACGAGAGCCCTAAGGTTCTTGCACCTCAACAACAGAAGAAAGGGGTCAGTATGACTGACCTTAGCAGGGACCACTACTCCATCATCAGAGCTATCTCTTAGGGTGCCGCTGCTGTCTACTAGTTCATATACTGAGCCTGAATCTGCCAGTGAGGCAGTTTCCCCTTCGCTCTCATCTGTCATGCTCAGCAACGTGTAGGCCTCTTTACTAGTGTACCTCTGTTTGGACATTTTGGCCTCTAAATTTCTAGGTACAACTAGTGCAACTCACAGGCAAAAAGGGCCCCTGATTGTCAGTGAATGCTTCAATTGCTACCAAAAAAACAGTTAGGGTTCACAGAGATCAGGCCTGACTCTGCGAATGCTGCAGTTATGTGTGTTGTGTTTTGTAAGTGACAGTGATCGATTGATACTGCACTTGGGTGGGCTGGGCGGAGGGGCTAAACACAGGTGCTAGTAGGTATCTGAGCTGATCCAGCTAACGCTGCATTTTTGGCAACCCCAAACTACTGGGGACGCAAAGATATTGATCCGTTCAGACACTATACTAGTAAGGGAGGTGTATGGTGCGTGCATGGGTGTTAGCGCTACTGGCACAAATCTGACGCTGCCTGGGACTGACGCTGACCCTAACTGATGCTATAAAAAATAACTAACTAACCAGCATCACCCGTGACACTAATACGGTGATCACTGGTGAGAGGGGGTGAACGGGTTAACTAGGGGGCAATCAGGGGGTTAAAACCTTTATTAGGTAATATATGGGGTACCCTGATATAGAATAAAAATAAAAAGCTATAAAAACTAACCAACTAACCAACTAACTGGCTAACTAGCGTCACCCGTGACACTAATGCGGGGATCAGAAAATAGATCTACTACTGACACTGGTGACAGGGGGTGAAAGGGTTAACTGGGGGTGATCAAGGGGTTAAACCTTTATTACGGGTTAATGGGGGGTACTGTAAAGATTTCTGGCCTACTACTAGCTGCCCTAACCCTGATTAGTGTCACAAGTGACACCAATGCAGTGATCAGTGAAAAATCTGAAAACTGCAGTTGGTGACACAGTGACAGGGAGTGAAGGGGTTAACTGGGGGGGGGGGGGGGGATCGGAGGGTGATCGGAGGGTGAAATGTGTGCCTATGTGTACTGTGTCAGTGTAGTGCTGGTGCAACTCACGTTTGGATGTCCTCTCTCCTCGCTCTGGAACTGTAAAGGATTCCACGAGGGGAGGTGACATAACTTCCTCTGCCTGTGTTTACAATTCACAGGCAGAGGAGGCATTTCATTGGTCAAAACCGATCAACAGGTCCAGGCCAGAAATCATTGGCCTGGACCTGAAGACTGTGGTTGAACTGGATGGACTTGTGTCTTTTTTCAACCTAACTAACTATGTAACTATGTAACTGATTGGTTCTGCATGAATCCGATCGATTCAGGCACAGCGGGGGCGCGCATGTGCCTGACCCTTGCCCACGGGCGCGAGCGATGTACGGGTACGTTGCTTTGCGCAGCGGTGCCATTCTGTCTATATATATCGGCGTGAGCAGGTCGGCAAGTGGTTTAACAAATCCTACATCATAATAACCCTTGTCAATATATATTCTACCCAACTTCCTTTAACTCTACATTATTGTCACCGATAATAATGTCTGCTTAGTTGCTTATATCATTCACTTAATCAAAACACAATATTTATTCCTTTCTAATGTGTTACTGAATGACCTGTCTTGATGCTGCACCACTTGCCGACTGCAATATGTATATATACGCTTCGGTTTGCGAGTGGTTTACCAGGGTTATAGCTTAAGTTACCAGCCATAACCCCGTTTTTTTTCAGCCGGTGGCTGGCTTTCTCATGAAAGCAGTTGGAGGAACTCATTGGATCACATTCAAAAGCAGCGTGAGGGGACGCCCCCCACCGCTCGCCAGTGTTTATCAGACATACCGTTTTCACTGATGCACCCGAGAAATGATCCGACGGTGCAACTGGCTGGTCATATAGGCAAACAGAGACCAGATCATCTCTGATCGCCTCTATGGCCTTGGAGGACTGGTCTAGGGTGGAAGAAAACACATTTTTTTTTTTTTTAAAGCAAAAGATCCAAATATTTTTTAGATCTTTAGTTTTTTATGGTAAAGGAGATATTTGGGGTCTTTTTGACCCCAAATCTCTCCATAAAGAAGACCTGTTATCCATTACTATTACAAAAGATGTTTACATTCTTTGTAATAGGAATAAGGCCCCTTTCACACATGCAGACCATTTAGGTCCACCTGTCAGTTTTTTCAGGCAGACCTGAGCGAACGCTCCGCTCTGCTCCACTAAATCCAGATGAATGGAAACCCTATTTTCCATTTGTTTGGCGGATCGGATAAAAACAGACAGGTGGTCCATTTTCATCAGATCTCCCCATAGAGTAGTGGAGATCTGACAGGTCTGTCCCTGCATAGTGAGTGAAGATGGACCTGTCATCCGCCGGCTCAGAGGAGATCCCTACTGAGCAAGCGGAGTCCGTGAAAACTGATCCGTGGGTGTGAAAGGGGCCTAAAAGTCATAAAAAATAAATAAAGAGACAGTGTGAAAATATAAAATAAATAAGAAAAAAAAATGTAAAGCGCCCCCATCCCTTTGTGCTCTTGCAGAATGCATACATAAGTCACGCATGCATATGTATACGGTGTTCACACCACACATTTGAGGTGTCTTCGCGAACATTAGAGCAAGAGCAATAATTTTAGCACTAGACTTACTTTGTAACTCTAAAAAGGTTGCCTGTAAAAAAATTTAAAGCATCACCTATGGAGATTTTTACGTTTTGTAGTTTGTAGTCATTCCACGAGCGTGTGCAATTTTAAAGTCCTAACACGCATGGAGGAGTTGACTTTCTGATACCTATCGATACTGTTTGGTATATTGATGGACTTTCACATATTTACATGATTGGATCCATGCCTTCATGCCTGTATTTGCCTGTATTTGGGTACTTGTACTACTGTACAGTAGTTGGTGTTTTTGTAGTGATTTTATTATGCATGTTTTTAATATAACTGTATTAAAGATTATTTTGTTTATATACATACTGCCTCATGATGTGACCACAAAGTCCATTATTTTTTTGAGAAGGTTTACTTTCTCAATCCTTTTTTCTATTATTTGGATGATGGCAAGGTGGGGATCCTCCTACCTTGTATCATCTTTCATATGTTCCAAAAAAATGGGGCATATATTGTGTTTTAATTTGTTTTTTTAATTCATTAAATTATATTTTTTTCCAAAAACATTGCATTTGAAAAACCGCTGTGCAAATACTGTGTGCCATAAAAAATGTAAACAATCGCAATTTTATTTCCTAGGGTCTCTGCTAAAAAATATATGTATATTTAATGTTTGGGGGTTATAAATAAAAAGTGCCAGAAAAGACTTGGTCTTCAAGTGGTTAAAGCTATTAATGGTTGTTCTTTTTCCTTTAATGCTAGTGTAAAGAAAAAACTTCTTTTTTTTTAGTATCTTAATTTTTCAGAAGAATCTACTATCACTTAGGGGACAATAAAAAAGACTTAAGGCTAAAGGGCAAACAAACACTTTTCCAGATTCATCAAACAGACAAACTTTCTGGTTTCACTGGGAGTATTTGTCCACGTTTGTATTCATTTTTGCTTCTACACTGCTTAATGGCCACTAGGAAATCGTGCAGTGAATCTGATTGCCTCATGCTCTTAAAGCTGTGTGATATTGATTATTTAATGCTTGGTTTCATCTCTGTCATTCAACAAATTACACAAGATGATAACAAATAATTACTAAATGAAATGAATATTATAAACATTGTCACTTATATTGCCTACTAATGCCAGTTGTAGAGGTTGGGATTCGTGCCGTGTATGTTAATGAGGACAGACCTTGGACATAATCACTTTTTTTTTTTATCCAACAAAAGTGTTTATTTAAATTGCACAGGTACATTACACTTGAAGCAACATTGAATTCAAAGTAGCAATACAGTTTGTCCATACAGTACACAGGTTTCATCATTATCAGTACAGTTTCAGTCGGCCATTGTGCCATGGCAAGTTTCACCATTCCATATCCCTTTCCTTTATTCATCATTACTGCACTGCATATATACACAATCCTAATGTAATCCCAATAGTCTGTCCAATACCATATCCTCTGGAGCCAGGCCTGGCGTATCCAGCCATTTTTCCCAGAGTTTCTCAAATTTTTGTGGGGCACCTCTGTGCTGATATATCAGTTTTTCCATCCTTAAGGTCCTACCTATGTTTGCAATCCATTCCTTTGTGGTCGGGGGTTCCTCTGCTCGCCAATGTACCATAATCAGCTTCCTGGCTTGGAATAAGACTCTATGTACTGCCTCCCTGCAGCTTTCCTCCCATCCATATTCTCCCAGAGCACCCAAGAGGCATGCTCTCGGATCCTGCTGGAGTGATATTTGGAACACAGTGTTGACTGTGGTCACCACTGCGTTCCAGTAAGTGTGTAGTTTGGGGCAGCGCCACAGCATATGAATGAGGCTCCCGTGTTCTCTCTTACATCTGGTGCATATGGGATCTAGTTGCGGATTCATTAAGTGTAGCCTATGAGGGGTATAGTACATTCTAAGAAGGATGTACAATTGGGTTAATCGTTGTGAAATATTTAGAGAGCTACTACCCACCGCCTGGCATATTTCTTCCCACTGTTCCCCATCTAAGGGTCCCGCGTCAGCCTCCCATTTCTCCCTGACCCCCAGAGGATGCCGCTCCATCACAGACTGTAGCAGGATGGAGTAGCATTGGGATATAAATCCTTTCGATGAGGCAGCCTCCTCCAGGAGGCGGAAAGCAGGGACCTGCGACAGCCGCCACTCTGAGGAGGCACTCTGCGCCACCACAGCGTGGCGAAGCTGAATATAATGGAATTGCATAGACGTTGGAAGATTATATGTGTTCTGCAGGTCTGCAAACGGGCGAAGTATCCCGTTGCAGAATATTTGTTTCAAGTGTGTGATCCCCGCCCTCCTCCATTTTTCTCCTGACTGTAACTTGGCCAGTTCTGTGTAAGTGTCGTTCCACCAAATTGGACTATATTCCGTGTAGCCATCTGCCTTTTGAATGTATTTGGCCTTATTCCAGACTTTCTGAATTAGGTTGAGGGTAGGAAATTTCTTGTGTGGTTTGGTGAAGGATAAAGCCTCCAATGCCATAGGTACAGGGCCTCTACGGACATTGTGCAGCATTAAGGTGTGTGACGAGCTTGGCTGGAGCGCTGTCTCCCCCCTCCGGTATTGGGAACATCCCTACAAGGTGCTGCAGCTGTGCAGCCAGGTAATAGAGCCATGGGTTTGGCATTGCCAATCCCCCACAGTCTTTAGGCCTTTGCAAGTGTTCTAATTTGATCCTAGGGCGTTTATCTTTCCAAATGAGACTGCGGAAAATGGCATTTATAATGTGGAATGTTTTTAAGGGGATGACCATAGGGGTGTTGTGAAGGAGGTATAGCAGTTGCGGCATAAGGATCATCTTGATTAGATTCACCCTACCCGCAACCGAGAGAAAGAGTGTCTTCCATGTTTTAACTTTGTCCCTGAGCCTTATCAACATTGGGGCAACATTTAAGTGTATAAAGTCCCTGGGCTTGGCAGAGATGTGGATGCCCAAATACTTGAAGGTCGTGGCCACTGGTATGGGGCAGGCGGAATTAATAATTTGTGTCTCGTTTCCATCCAGCAGGAGTAGCGCAGACTTGGACCAGTTAATCAACAGTCCGGAAAACCTCCCAAATTTAGTAATAGTGGCCATGGCTTCTTTCAGTGAGGCATCCGTATCCCCCAGTAGGAGTAGGGTGTCGTCCGCATAAAGCATGACCTTTTCATGTAAATTCTTATATTGGAATCCCACTATGCTCTGGTTGGCCCTGATCCCCATGGCCAGTGGCTCTATTGCCAGGGCGAAGAGGAGGGGGGACAGGGGGCATCCCTGTCTCGTACCCCGCCTCAACTCAAATTCTCTAGATAGTGATCCCGACCCCCTAATGGCTGCCCGGGGTTGACTGTATAGGAGTTTTACCCAGGCGATAAAATTGGGGCCGAACCCAAATTTCAGTAGGACCGCCCACAGATAGTTCCAGTCTATGCTGTCGAATGCTTTAGTGGCGTCTAGTGACAGCAGAGCCCTGCTTCCCATGTTGTCGGCCTGTGTCTGCATATTGAGGTAGAGCCTCCTTAAGTTCACTGCAGTAGATTTATTGGGCATGAAGCCTGCTTGGTCTCCATGCACAATAGATGTGACCACCTCGTTTAGTCTGACGGCCAGTGCCTTAGCCAGAATCTTTACATCACTTTGAAGCAAAGATATCGGACGGTAAGACCCAGGGTCCGTGGGGTCCTTCTCAGGTTTTAGTAGGAGAACTATATTTGCTTTGGACATAGACCGGGGGAGGTTACCCCCTGTTTTGGCTGCGTTGAAAACCTGGGTGAGCTGTGGTATAAGTATTTCAGCATATTGCTTGTAAATTTCTATAGGCAGTCCGTCCTCCCCCGGGGCTTTGCCACCCGGAAAGGTCCCTGCGGCTGCCTGTAGTTCCTCCGATGTAAGTGGGGCCTCCAGGAAGTCCCGCTGACTAGCGGAAAGTTCCGGGAAGTCCAACTGATTCAGGTATATATCCAAGTCTTCTTGGGCATACGCCTGGCCCGAACAGTATAAATTTTCATAAAACCTAGTAAGTTCCTGCATTACCAATTCTGGCTGACTCACCAGAGTGCCCGCTGGGGTCTTAATTGCCCCTATGGCTGGCGAGCGTTGATGAGAGGCAGAGATCCGCGCCAAGAGGCGCCCGGTCTTTTCCCCCTCCTCAAAGAACGCCTGTTTCTTAAAGAAGCGTTTTTTTTCTGCTGAGGAGGATAGCAGGTGTTGATACGCACTCTGTGCAGCCTGCCATGACTCCTTATTTAGCTCGGTGGGGTTATCTATGTACGTCTGTTCTAGCTCTTGAGTTTTAGTTTCAACCTCCTGCAGTAGAGCTGTCGAGTCCCGCTTCACTTTGTTCATTTCAGCAATCAATACTCCCCGCAAATGCGCCTTGAAGGCGTCCCATTGCATTATTCTGGAACCATTCGGATCTTGGAGGGCGAAGAACCCGCGCATGCTCCCCTCAATCTCCTCATGAGAGCGAAATAATTTTAGCCAGAAGGCATTAAATTTCCAGGGGGCTCTAGGCATATTGCTGGGAGGGGCCACTATAAGTTGAACCACCAGAGACGAGTGGTCAGAGATACTACGGGGTCTATGAGTGAGGTCTGCCACATACGGGAGCATGCTCAAGTTCCCCACCCCCAAATCTATCCTTGACAGTGAACCATGGGTTTTGGAAAAGCATGTAAATTGTTTCGCGCCTGGGTTACGGTGTCGCCAGACATCAACCCATCCCACCTCTTGCAACAACCGCGCCAGGGGGGTGCCCCTGGAGAGGGCAGAGGGTCTAGGGCTGGGGTGTCTATCCGCCACCAAATCCAGACAGCAGTTAAAATCCCCGAGCACTAGCAGCGGCACATCAGGCCTACCATCCAGAAAAGTCAGGAGGAGCCGGAGTACCGCCGCCGTGAACGGCGGAGGGATGTAAATGCAGGCCAGTACACATATCAACGTATTGAATCTACAATGTAAAAAGACAAATCTCCCCTCCTTATCTATAACACTTTCAAATTCCTGGTAGTCCAGGGCAGCATGTATCAATACACTTACCCCCCTTGAGAAGGAGGTATGTGTAGAGTGGTAAGCTTTCCCTACCCATGAATATCTTAAGAAACATTCCGTGTCAGTGGTCAAATGTGTTTCTTGGAGGCAGATTACCCCAGGTAGAAATTTCTTCAAGCACATAAAAGTCATGGTCCTCTTTAAGGGGGAGTGTAGGCCCCGGATATTCCAAGATACCAAGGGAATTTTAGCCATGTATCCTAAATATGAATGTCCTGTGGCGGATTATGTGTGGGTGTAAGCATACATACGGTCCATCAGATAAATGTGTGGGTAGACTCCAGTGTCCCAGTCTTACAGTGTATCTTCTGTGTAGTCGATCGTGGTATTCCTCCTTCAAGTGGTGTACCTGGTATGTCAAACAGTAGCCAAAAAGTAGAATGTTAGTAAAACTTACGGCCTTAATAGGCCTATAAACCTGGTCCTCTGCCAACCGGGCAGGGTAAACAACAACATTGGCGCCCTTCTGGCGCCCATCGCATGCGACAGTCACTTTAAGCTTTAACGTCGTAGTAACCAAAGTGCTCTCTTGATGCTTTGTGATATATTGTCCCCCAGCCAAGGAGTGTAAACTGAACCAAGTATGTGGGGGTTCATCCCCCTAGTAAACAAGTGAGGTGAAGGAGCATTCGCTCATCCGTGAACTTATGTGTTTACCAAGTAGCGTGTCTGCAACAGTGTCAGTCCTCATCCTCCTGTGCACGTCTTTGCAGGGCCTGTTCGTTGCGGTCTAGCCAGGATGCGGCCTCTTTGGCTGTCTCAAAGAATTGGGCTTGGCCTCTGACTGCAATTCTGAGTTTAGCGGGGTACAGCATAGCATATGGAATTTGTAGGGTCCTGAGTCTACGCTTAACGTCCTGGAATTTGGCTCTGCGCCTCTGAACATCTGCTGAAAAGTCTGGGTAAAAGGACACCCGGGCCCCATTAAACTGGATGTTTGCTTTCTCTCTGGCTTGACGGAGTACTGCCTCTCTGTCTCGGTAGTGTAATATTCTTGCAAGAAACGACCTGGGGGGGCCCCCTGGTGGTGGGGGGCGGGAGGGCACCCTGTGCGCTCTTTCCACCCCAAATAATGGGGAAAATGCATTTTTACCAAAAACTTCCAGGAGCCATCCTTCTATGTATGCAGTGGGGTCCCTGCCCTCCACCTTCTCTGGCAGACCCACTATGCGAACGTTATTCCTGCGCAAGCGATTTTCCAAATCTTCTGCACGATCGAATGCATCTCGTGCCATTTGTAGGGCAGCTCTAGCGTCCTGGGCCATGGGTTGCACATAGTCCTCCATTTCGCTGACCCTACTTTCCACCGCAGTGGTGCGTTCCCTGATTTTCTGCATGTCTTGTCTTAGCAGGGACACATCTTCCCTGAGGCCCCCAAACCGCTCTTTCAAAGTGTTAACAGATGCTGTACATTTATGCACTGCATTAAGTATGTCTGCCAAGGTGGGCTGTGGGTCTTCCTGGGAGTCTTGGGCCTGCGGGTCCGGAGCTGCTTCCCCTTCCCCCTCCTCCTCACCCCAGCATGCAGGGCCTTGTATAGGCCGCAGGCTTTGCGGCCTATGTATTTGGTCACTGGCGCGGGACGGCTGCTCCAGGCCGCTCACCCCTGACAGTCTCTGGGCATAGTATAGCATGTCCTTTGGGCCTTCTTTCCCCACAGATTTGGGAGGTTTACTTGATTTGTCTGGGCCTCGTGGCGTCCCTTTCGCTGTGAGCGCGGCGGCGCCATCTTGGATTTCTGGGCCCGCGATGTCCATCTGGCTTTTTCGGGTCATTCCTCTGGTGCAGAGGGCCGGTGGTGGTTCCACGGGGGTCTCCTGAAGGTAGGTGTGCAGCATAGGGCGCTTAGAGCTCGGTTGGGTGGCTGGGGGAGGATCGGTGCAGGATCAACGCCGGGAGCTGTGGGAGATGCGTCCTCTCACATGCCGGTCTTGGCCACGCCCCCAATGTTTTTTTAATCTGAATTATATGTGATGGCTCTGGAGGGCTTCTGCAGCACAGGAGGTTTTTCACCTTAATGCAAAGAATGCATTAAGGTGAAAACCCCAGAGGGTTTACAACCCCTTTAACATTGCTCAAAAAACCTTACAGTCAGCCATGACACCTCTTCCTGAGAAACATCTAAAAGGTAAGAAAAAAAATAAAAAAATGCTGTGAGGATAGGAATACAATATACATATTGTATAGTGGGGTTTTCTCAAATTTGACTGCAAAAGTGGAAATATGCTTTAAAAAGCTTTACAGTGCAGGTGTAAGTTGTCATATGACGATTGCAATGTGCATATAGATTGTTAATATATAATTAGTGGACCTATTGAAATATTTTTAATTATTATCCAACACAATTGTTGAAATGTTTCTTTAGAGCTCATCCCATGTTTTTGGAATGTTACAATATTTATGCAAAAAATTTAATATTTCTTCTTAAAACACAATAACACGTTCAGACCACTGACAAGAATGTAGGTGCAATGCACAATTTAGGTTTCTTCACAATAATAGCTTTAAAAAATGTGAAATAGACTCCCTCCAGAGGTGGTTCTGGCCAGCTCAGTAGATTGCTTTAAAAAAGGCCTGGATTATTTTCTAAATGTACATAATGTAACTGGGTACTGATTTATAGGTAAAGTTGACCCAGGGAAAATCCGATTGTCTCTCGGGGGATCAGGAAGGAATTTTTTCCCCTGCTGTAGCAAATTGGAGCATGCTTTGCTGGGGTTTTTCGCCTTCCTCTGGATCAACGGTGGGTGTAGGATTGTGTATATGGGATTCTATTTTTATTTTTTGGTTGAACTAAATGGACTTATGTATTTTTTCAATCTGACTAACTATGTTACTAAGTAGGCATAATAACAAAAGACTTTGGAGCTTAGAAATAAAGTTAAAAATAGGTATAATTTTGATGAACCTGTAAATTATATACTTTGGAGTACAATATAGGACACAGGCTGGATATTCATAGACCCTGGGTTATGGGATGGTACCTCAAGGTGATTAGACACTCTGCTTTTTAGCAAGCAATGCAGAGTAGCCAAGGAACAGGGAGGGCGGGGCAGTGTCCTTTACTGTACTCCAAAATAGGGAATTTACAGGTAAGTCATTTTCCTCTTATCTAAATCATACAATACAAGACACTGTATAGATATTCATAGACCCTGTGATGTTTCAAAACAATGACTAAGGAGGGTCGGCAACAACAAGGCAAACTGAACTGTGCCAACAGGCCTAACCTTAACAAGAATCTTGAAAATGGCAACTGCAGAAGCTTGGATGCCCACCTGGTAGAACTTGGAGAAGGTATGAACTGAATACAAGGTGGTGGCTTTGCAAAGCAGGAAAACAGACACTTGATGCTAGAATGACCAGAAATCACCCACTAATATGGTAGAAGTGAGTATGTAAGAGTGCAGGAGTCTTGACCTTTAGAGTGTAGGCTCTTGAGATAAGTTGTCCTATCTACCTGGTAATAGGGGATTTTGAAGAAGGACATTATTTTTGAGGTCCTAATGACAAGACAAAGAATGAATCTGTCTTACTCATAGAAGCTGTGGCTTTTAGATAAACTGATAGCCATGACGACATCTAGACAATTAAGAGCAATCTCTTTGGGTTGCTTAGGAGCAGGGCACAAAGAGGGAAAGACTATGTCTTCATTTGGATGGAAGTTAGATACCACCTTAGGAAGAAAGATAGGTTTTGGGGAGCAGGAATTCTTTGTCTTTGTAATGGATCAGGAATGGCTCCTTACAAGAAAGACGTTAGTCCAGAGACATGTCTGACAGATGTTATAGCCACTAAGAAGGCAACTTTGCAGAAGGAATCATCTAAACAGAGTTCCCCAAAAGGGTTCAAAAGATTTCTGTAGGGCAAAATTTAACGTTAAATTCCCAAGGAAGGACAGGTTGCTCTAAGTGTGATCTAATCTGAGTAACACCTTAATAAAGGTTTTTATAAGAGAAAATGAAGCCAACAAAATGTACAAGGCCACAACCTGTCCCTTAAGAGTACTTAAGACCAAATTCTGATTAAGCCCTGACCATAGAAAAAACAGAATGGGAGGCTCATGCCTCGTACACACGATCGGACTTTGTCCGCCGGACCTAGTCCAGCGGACAAACCCGTCACATGCTCATGTCACATGGTGACCCCGCCCCCTTGTGATGTCACAGTCACGAAGGATGCTGGGACTGTGACATCATAGGGGCGGGGTCACCATGTGACATGAGCATGTGACCCTGTCCCCTTGTCCCTATATAAGTCCCAGCACAGCGCGGCTCTGGCATTCCGGTCAGAGAGAGTGACTGGTCAACATCGGAAGAGGAAGAAGAAGGCGGCGGCGGCGCAGAAAACGACGACAGCGGCAAGAACAGAAGAGACCCCGGAAGACCCTGGAAGACCCCCGAAGGTAAGTCGAGACCCCCAGGCGACGGCGGCGACGACGAAGAAGGTAGCCGGCCTCCTCTGCTCGGTAAAAGAGCTAGGTAAATGAGCGGAGGAGTCCGGCGAGAAGACCCCCCAAGACGGAAGAAGACCCCCGGAGCAGTGCAATAAAATATTTTTTTAAAATTGTGTGTTTTTTTTATTTACACTTTACACCTTAGGTGAATGG
Organism: Lithobates sylvaticus; assembly: GCA_028564925.1. Taxonomy (NCBI): domain Eukaryota; kingdom Metazoa; phylum Chordata; class Amphibia; order Anura; family Ranidae; genus Lithobates; species Lithobates sylvaticus. Next base: position 289,409,728 of record CM053030.1, read on the forward strand.
GTAGGGGTACATCGTAGCCCATACTCATTCACATAGGGTGGGGGGCCGGGATCTGGGGGCCCCCTTATTAAAGGGGGCTCCCGGATTCTGATAAGCCCCCGCCCGCAGACCCCGACAACCAACGGCCAGGGTTGTCGGGAAGAGGCCCTTGTCCTCATCAACATGGGGACAAGGTGCTTTGGGGTGGGGGGCCCCCCTTTCCCCAGGGCACCCCCCAAGTTGAGGGCATGCGGCCTGGTACGGCTCAGGAGGGGGGGCGCTCGCTCGTCCCCACCCCTTTCCTGGCCTGCCAGGCTGCGTGCTCGGATAAGGGTCTGAGATGGATTTGGGGGAAAAAAACGGCGTGGGGATTCCCTCTAAATCCATGCCAGGTGACGGGGCTAGCGCGGTGGCATTCACTTCCTTCGCTAGCTCCGTCTACCTGAAGTCACGTGGTAAATGAACGGACTTTCCGATGATCGGCAAGTCCGTTCATTTCCAAAAGTCCGGCGGACTAGCATACTAACGGCGGGATTGTCCGCCGGACTGCCAAGTCCAGCGGATAATTTTAAAACAAAACTTAAAACCTAGTCCGCCGGACTTTTGGCGCCAAAAAGTCCGCCGGCGCCCACACACGGGGGGTTTGTCTGGCGGACAATCCCGCGGGAAAGTCCGTTCGTGTGTACGCGGCATCAGAGAAATCTCTGGGATTGAAATGCCTGTGTTCACAACAGGAGAATTTCCAGTTATGATGCTAAAATTTTCTGCCTTTTCCGGCTTTGAGTAATGTAGATATGACAGAATCAGGCACCTATGTCCCTAAAGGCTTGGGTTTCAACAGCCATGCCATTAAAGCCAGTGACTGAGAAGCAAGATTAGACAGAAGGTTTGGCCTGTTTGGAATAGTCCAGGGATTGTCTACCAGAAGTTTGAGTATGTCTGTGTACCAGGTTCTGGAAAGAAAATCACTCGATTCCCCTATCAACACAGTCAGTATTCATGGGGAAATCCCTCCCACAGGGCTATTGTATTCTCCCGGCAGAGTTGAGGGCACAGGGTGCAATCCCTGCTGGGGCGGGGGGGGGGGGGTGGGTTACTTAAAGAACTGCCCAGCAAAGATGTATTCTCCTTAATAAAGAATGGTGTTTTCCTAGAGAGAGAGGAGGGAGAACAAACACTGGAGGGAGAAGAAACACCGGAGGAAGAAGAAACCACCAAAGAGAGAAGAGGAAGAAGACACATTTTTTAATAAAGGACTTGTCAAAAACCGACTCTTGTGTTTTGTAACATTAAAGATTGTGGTAAAACAGCGCTGAACCAACTGATAGAGAATCACTTAAAACATATAATCTATACCCAATTAATAATACACACACATTTGATGTATATACAGAACATTAAAGTGCAAAAGTACTTTGTGAATCAACATATAAATTCAAACAAATTAATTTTTGTGAAAAATAAAGTCCATAATAATGTATTCCAAAAAAATTAAGATACCTAAAAAAATAGTGCATATGAAAAAAAATATGTATCAATCAAAAAAAATATGTGGAACTGATCAATCAAAAATATGTTTAAAGCCAGTTCTTCAAACATCAATCCGCAACAGTGCCATGCAGTGAAGATTGTATGCTTAAAAAAACTGACTGTTACACCCAAAAAAAGTGTGATCCTCCAACAGCCATAGCAAACTGACTCACCAGATCAAATAGCTAGTCAAATTATAAACCAGCAGTTGCGCCTTTTTGGCAATCAATGCTTGAATCAGAGGTATTCGTGAGCAAGTGCACCAGGTCATCTCCGATAAATCATGCAGTGATATCAATATTATATATATATATATATATATATATATATATATATATATATATATCCACACAAGAGGGAAGAAGAATACTCCAATAGTGTGAAACCGCTTGTAAAACACTTTATTTAACCACTTCTCGACCAGCTGCCACAGTTTTACTGCAGAAGAATGGCACCGGTGGGCGAAGCAGCGTTATGTTACGTCGGGCACGTGCCCCCTAGGCGGCTGCGGCGAACCGGTTAGTCTTTAGAAATCATTGGCCTGGACCTGCTGATCGGTCCTGACAAATGAAATCCTCCCCTGCCTGTGTAAGTGTAAACACAGACAGGGGAAGTGATGTCATCTCTCCTCGTGGAATTCTTTTCCATTCCAAGAGAGAGGACATCCAAACGTGAGTTGCACCAACACTACACTGACACAATAAACATAGGCACATATTTCACCCCCGATCACCCCCCCCCCAGTTAACCCCTTCACTCCCTGTCACTGTGTCACCCAGTGCAGTGTTCATATTTTTCTTTGATCACTGTACTGGTGTCATTTGTGACACTAATCAGCATTAGTGTACTTAGTAGTATCCCCAGATAGGTCTAGGGACCCTCCTAATAAGCTGGTTAACTAGTTATTTTTTAATAGCGTCAGGGCACCCGCTGTATATTACCTAAATAAAGGTTTAACCCCCTGGCGGGTGATATCAGTTAGGTTTTAGTGTCAATTAGGGTCTGTGTCACCCCAGGCAGCGTCAAATTAGTGTCAGTAGCGCTAACACCCACGCACGCACCATACACCTTTCTTAGTAGTATAGTGTCTGAACAGATCAATATCTGATCAGATCTATACTAGCGTCCCCAGTATTTTAGGGTTACCAAAAATGCAGTGTTAGTGGGATCAGCCCAGATACCCGCTAGCACGTGGGTTTAGCTCCTCTGCCCAGCCCACCCCACCCAAGTGCAGTATCAATCGATCACTGTCACTTACAAAACACTTAACTGCAGCATTCGCAGAGTAAGGTCTGATCCCTGGGAACGCTAACAGTTTTTTTGGTAGGGTTGGAAGCAGTCGCTGACAGTCAGAGCTCTTTTTTCCTGTGAGTCTCACTAGTGTACAGTAAATTTAGATGCCAAAATGTCCAATCAAAGGTACACTAGTGAAGAGGCCTACACGTTTCGGAGCATGATAGATGAGAGTAAAGAGGAACTCACCGATCTGTCAGATTCAGGCTCAAAATACAAACCCGTAGACAGCAGCGGCACCCTGACAGATATCTCTGACGACGGAGTTGTGGTCCCTGCCAAGGTCAGGCATACCAGACCCCATTCTTCTGCTGTTGTTGAGGTGCAAGAACCGCAGGGCTCTCGTATGGAGCAGAGAGCCAGTACTAGTGCCGCTCATCCTTCTGTTGAACTGGCAAGCACCAGCGGCCTAGTACATCCTGGTCGTACATCCAGCACTGCAGTATCACGTGGTGACGTGGTGGATCCCATAAGTACAGTTCAAGCTGGTGAGGTGGCTAGCACAACTAGTGTCCCACTGCCACCAAGAAGACAAAGATAGGCCCATCGAGCCCATGGTGCCCTTCCTGCTGCATTTGCCAATCTGAATTGGGAGCCCACCACTTCTGCAGCACCCTTACTTCCTCCATTCACTGGCCAACCCGGAATTCAGGTGGAAACAGTTGATTTTATGTCACTTGATTTTTATTCACTGTTTTTCACGAAAGATCTCTATAGCTCTATTGTGGACCAAAGCAATTTGTATGCTGGTCAATTCATTGCCGCTAATCCCCAGTTGACCCTTTCCAGAGATTGGAGACCTATTACATTCTCCAAATTTAAGACCTTCCTGGGCCTATCCCTCCTCATGGGCATAACGAAAAAAAGTAAGTTGCGGTCATATTGTTCCACTGACCCAATTCACCATATGCCCATGTTCTCTGCCTCCATGACCAGGACACGATATGAGCAGATCTTGCTGTTCATGCATTTCAATGACAATGAACTCTGTCGTCCTCGGGGTGACCCTGAATACGATCGGCTCTACAAAATTTGGCCCCTCGTAAACCACTTCAACCAGCAGTTTGCAGCCTTGTTTACTCCCGATCAAGTTGTCTGCCTTTGATGAGTCCCTGATTACGTTTTCTGGCCGGCTGTCATTCAAACAGTATCTTCCTAGCAAGCGTGCCAGATATGGGGTCAAGATGTATAAGCTCTGTGACAGGGCAACAGGCTATACATATAGTTTTATGGTTTACGAGGGAAGAGATAGTTACGTAGAGCCAGATAACTGCCCAGACTACATAGGGAGCGCTGGTAAGATTGTGTGGGACTTGGTGTCAACCTTATTTGGAAAGGGGTATCACTTGTATGTGGAAAATTATTACATGAGCGTGCCACTTTTTAATCACTTGTTTGATCATGGAATTGGCGCATGTGGGCTGGGGGAGAGAGCCTGCTTGAGATGTAATAATTTGTTGTGAAGTGGAGGGATAATAAAAATGTTTTTGTTCTGTCCTCCCTTCACGCAGACACGACGGTCCAAATTCCTACGGCGACTGGTGTTGTGGAGAAACCCCTCTGTGTCCACGAATATAACCTTAATATGGGAGGGGTGGACCTCAACGATCAGTTGTTGGCGCTGTACCTAATTGTCGTAAGGCCAGACGCTGGTATAAAACAGTGTCTGTATACTTATTCCAATTGGCTCTGCTGAATGCTTATGTGCTATACAAAGCTTCAGGATGTACTGGATCCTTCCTTAAATTCCAGGAAGAGCTCCTCACAGCCCTTCTGTTTCCAGACGGTGCTGTGGCCCAACTTCCCAATTCAAATGCAGTGAGCCGGCAGCATGGGAGGCATTTTCTGCATGTCCTCCCTGGTACCCTTACCCAAAGATATCCCCAAAGAAGATGTTGTGTCTGTAGAAAGCACTGATTTAGGTCTGACACCCGATTTTATTGTCCTTCCTATCCTGACCAACCTGGTCTTTGCATTGGTGACTGTTTTGAATGCTACCACACACTAGTGGAGTATTAACGTAGGGTACAGCATTGCACAGTCCCAGGCACACTTACACAGGGTTTCAAAAGATGAGATGGCCATCACATTTTGAGAGACCCTAATCTGGAACATTTACAGTTTGCAGTTTATATAAGAGTGCAAAAAAAAAAAACACACAAAAAAAAAGAAGCCAAAAATAGTTGTGGTTTTATTTTTCTTATATATTGTTCTCTCTCTTATGTCCGCTCTCTATTGTCCGCTCTATTGTTCACTATTCTATATCTATTTTTCTCTCTCTATTGTTACTGTATTTTAGAAATGTAATGTTTTATTGTATTTGCTTTGCAGGTAAGGTATGTCTTACTGTTATACTGTAATGTTACTTTGTTTTATTGTTAACCATCATTTGCTTAGCAGGTACGCCATTCAGCTGCAGCATGGGTTTATTTATTCTGACAGCAACAGTGTTTGCTCCCACGATACGCAAAGCCGTGACTCCAGTGCTGTAGGAGGTGATTTCACCACCACAGTTAACCGGTTCCCGACTGGCGCACGACGATATACCTCGGCAGAATGGCACAGACAGGCAGGAGGGCGTATATATAAGTCCCTCCTTAATGCCGTCCGTGCTATCGGGAGCGCGCCAGGAGCGGCGCGCTCCCGCGCTGGTCGGGACCCCCGTGAGGCCGGTCGCGGGTCCCGCGGACTCGATCGCCGCGGGGACACCCGCGATCGTCTCACAGGAAGGCTGAATGGGGAGATGCGGAAATACACAGCATCTCCCCGTTCTGCCTAGCAACTAGTGACGCCGATCTCTGCTCCCTGTGATTGAAGCAGAGATCAGCATTCACTAGCTGACAGCCACGCCTCCCCACAGTAAGAAACACACCCCTAGGCAAACTTAACCCCTACACTGCCCCCTTGTGATTAACCCCTTCACTGCCAGTGTCATTTATACAGGAATCAATGCATTTAAATAGCATTGATTGCTGTATAAATGACTATGGTCCCAAAAATGTGTCAAAAATTTCCGATGTGTCCGCAATAATGTCGCAGTCACAATAAAAATCGCCGCCATTACTAATAAAAAAAAATTATTAATAAAAATGCTATAAAACTATCCCCTATCTTGTAAACGCTATAACTTCTGCGCAAACCAATCAATAATCGCTTATTGCGATTTTTTTACCAAAAATATCTAGAAGAATACGTATCGGCCTAAACTGAGGAAAAAAAATGTTTGTTTTATATATTTTTGGGGGATATTTATTATAGCAAAAAATAAAAAAGAATGCGGTTTTTTCAAAATTGTCGCTCTTTTTTTTGTTTATAGCGCAAAAAATAAAAACCGCAGGGGCGATCAAATACCACCAAAAGAAAGCTCTATTTGTGGGAAAGAAAGGACGTCAATTTTGTTTGGGAGCCACGTCACACGACCGCGCAATTGTCAGTTAAATCGACGCAGTGCCGAATCGCAAAAAGGGGCCTGGTCCTTTGGCTGCAAATTGGTCCGGTCTGAAAGTGGTTAAAAAAAAAGCATATATGCCAAAGCATGGGGGCAGGGGTGGAGGAGCGATTTGCTCCTAACATTAGGGGCGGATTGCCCCCATGCTTCAGCATATATTTTTTAGGCACAGATTGCGTTAAAAAATCAATTTTTTTAATTGAGTTAATGTTTTATCGTTACCATTGTTTGCTTTTCAAGTACGCTATTCAGCTGCAGCACTGATTTATTTATCTTGACAGCAACAGCGTTTGCTCTCACGATAAGAAAATCTGTGACTCCAGCGCTGTAGGAGGTAATTTCACCACCGCAGTTAAGAAAAAAATGGTGCATGTATGCCCATCATTAGAAGTGGGTGGATGAAGGGCGATGAAGGATGAATATGCCCAACAAGGACCAGCAACGTATACCAGAATGATGCCTGCAGGTTTAGGTATGATCTTATTCTTTTCAGCCAGCGGTCAGCTTTCATGTGAAATTAATCCTAGCAGCTAATTGGCCTCTAGACTGCTATACAGCAGTAGGAGGGAATGTGCCCCCCACCACCTTCCATGTTTTTCTCTGGCTCTCCTGTCCCAACAGGGAACCTGAGAATTCAGCTAGTGGTTCCACCAGCTGACCATAGAGCTGATCAGAGACCAGAACCGCTCCAATCACCTCTATGGCCTAAGAAACTCAAAGCTATGAGCATTTCATGACTTAGGTTTAGCCGAATATAAACAGCGCCATTGGGAAATTGGAAAAGTATTTTATCACACCGATCTTGGTGTGGTCAGATGCTTTGAGGGCAGAGGAGAGATCAAGGGTCTAATAGACCCAATTTTTTTCAAAAAAGAGTACCTGTCACCAGGGCCGGACTGGGAATAAAAAACAGCCCTGGAAATAATTTCATACCAGCCCCATAGCATTATTATACCAGCCCAACGTCATTATTTAGTAGTTCATGAAAGGGAAAACCATGCATTTTAAAGCACATTTGAAGAGCGTATTATACAGTATATAGATAAGACAGATATGGAAGCACATTGGGCTAGGAATATATATATAAATATAAAACAGCAAATTTCTGTTAAAAGTGAAGCAATCATCAAGGGGGACACCTGGGACTCTGGGAATGTGAGGGGGGAGGCGGACTCTGGTGACCAGAGACCACCTTCCGCATAAAATACACTAAGGTAAGAGGGGAGGTTACTGATATAGGGGGAAAACCTTTATATCAGTGCCCCCTTACATTATTGTATTCACGCCCCCCTTACATTAGTGACCCCCCCTCAGACTGGCCTGGCAGTGCTGTCACTGACCTCCTCTGCAGGGATCAGTCAGTCGGCTCCAGCTTGGTGGCTCTGGTTTTCCTATAGTCTCCAATCCACAGTCCACACATGTCTGACTTCTTCCATGACCCCATCCCGGTGGCGCTCCCACTCTTGACTCCTCCGCAGACTCCCTCAGAAACTGCAGACATGATATAAGACAAGAGATGGTCAGAGGCTGCGGTCTTAGTACAGGAGATGGTCAGAGGCTGCAGGCATAGTACAGGAGATGGTCAGAGGCTGTGGGCATATTACAGGAGATGGTCAGAGGCTGTGGGCAGCATGGTACAGGAGATGTCAAGATGTCAGAGGCTGCGGGCATGGTACAGGAGATGTCAGAGGCTTCAGGCATATTACAGTAGATGGTTAGAGACTGAGGACATGGTACTAAAGATGTTAAGAGAATGTAGACATGATACAGGAGATAGTCAGAGTCTGCAGACATGGTACAAAACATCAATGCAGCCTCACCAGTGCCCATCAAATGCAACCTTACTGTGCCCATCAGCGTGCCCATCATTGCAGCCTCACATGCCCATCATTGCAGCCTCACCGCGCCAATCATTGCAGCCTTACCGCGCCCATCATTGCCGCCTCACCGTGCCCATCATTGCCGCCTTACCGTGCCCTCATTGCAGCCTCACCATGCCCATCATTGCAGCTTCACATGCCCATCATTGCAACTTCCCTGTGCCCATCATTGCTGTCTTACTGTGCCCATCATTGCTGCCTTACTGTGCCCTCATTGCAGCCTCACCATGCCCTCATTGTAGCCTTACTGTGCCCATCATTGCCACCTCACTGTGCCCTCATTTCAGCCTCACCATGCCCTCATTGCAGCCTCACCAGGCCCTCATTGCAGCCTTACTGTACCCATCTCATTGCCACCTTACTGTGCCCTCATTGCAGCCTCACCGTGCCCTCATTGCTGCCTTACTGTGCCCATCATTGCCGCCTTACTGTGCTCTCATTGCAGCCTCACTGTGCCCTAATTGCAGCCTTACTGTGCCTATCATTGCCACCTTACTGTGCCCATCATTGCGCCTTACCGTGCCCTCATTGCAGCCTCACCATCGTTGCAGCCTTACTGTGCCCATCATTGCAGCTTCCCATGTCCATCATTGCCGCCTTACTGTGCCCATAATTGCCACCTTACTGTGCCCTCATTGCAGCCTCACCATGCCCTCATTGAAGCCTTTCTGTGCCCATCATTGCCGCCTTACCGTGCCTTCATGGCAGCCTCACCATCGTTGCAGCCTTACTGTGCCCATCATTGCAGCTTCAACTGCCCATTATTGCCACCTTACTGTGCCCATAATTGCCACCTCACCGTGTCCTCATTGCAGCTTCACCGTGCCCTCATTGCAGCCTTACTGTGCCCTCATTGCAGCCTTACTATGCCCATCTCATTGCCCTCATTGCAGCCTTACTGTGCCCCCATTACAGCCTCACCTCCCTTGTAGCCTTAGTGCATCTCCCGCTGTGTCACGTATGTGACGAGTGTGAAATCATGTTCAGCCGCGCTGTGACAAAAGTCCCGCCTCCTCCTAGACTAGCTCGTGTGATAGACAGAACACTACATCTATCACAGGAGGAGGGCGGGACTTTTGTCACAGCGCGGCCGAACATTTCACAGCTCCGTGACACAGCTGTATCCCACTGTGCGTGAGAAGGAGGGAGGGGAGCGCTGCAGCCATAGTATAAATCCAAAGCGGCCCCAGGGCAGGCGGCCTACCGGGATATGCCCTGCCTGTCACTACCTATTGCTATCATAGGGGATATTTACATTCCTTGAAATAACAATAAATGTCATTAAAAAAAAAAAAAGAATGAAAGGAACAGTTTAAAAATAAAACAAAAAAGCAAAATAAATAATAATAAAAAAAGCCCCCCTGTCCCCCCGAGATCACGCGCAAAGGCGAACACAAGCGTCCGTCTTGTGTCATATGTAAACAGCAATTGCACCATGCATGTGAGGTATCACCACGAAGGTCAGGTCGAGGGCAGTAATTTTAGCAGTAGACCTCCTCTGTAAATCTAAAGTGGTAACCTGTAAAGGATTTTAAATGCTTTTAAAAATGTATGTAGTTTGTTGCCGCTGCACGTTTGTGTTTGGTATTCATGTACTCGGCATAAGATCATCTTTTTTATTTCATCAAACATTTGGGCAATATAGTGTGTTTTAGTGCATTAAAATAAAAAAATAAATTGCTTTTTAAAAATTGCTGCACAAATACTGTGTGAAAAAAAATTACAACACCCACCATTTTAATCTGTAGGGCCTTTGCTTTAAAAAATATATAATGTTTGGGGGTTCAAAGTAATTTTCTAGCAAAGAAAAAAAAAAAATTTTCATATATTTTTTCATGTAAACAAAAACTGTCAGATATATTGTTCAAACATGGCATGGCTATATGTGGAATTACACCCCAAAATACATTCTGCTGCTTCTCCTGAGTATGGAGATACCATACTCAGGAGAAGCAGCATAATGTGTTTTGGGGTGTAATTTCACATATGCCCATTTTTTTTGTCTTTTTTCCATCACTTGTGACAAAAAAAAAAAATATTCATTGGGCTCAACATGCCTCTCAGCAATTTCTTTGGTGTGTCCACTTTCCAAAATGGGGCAATCAAATACCTTTAACCTCCCTGGCGGTATGATTCTGTCTGGAATTTAGTGCTGAAAGCGGTACAATTATTTTGCAAGGAAATTTGGCGTTTTTATATTGTAGGCATGCAATTCTTATGAATAACTCACTTAAATCTGTCCGAACCTGTCTAGTAGACATCCCGGGTATGATAAAGTTTGAAACACAAAATCATAAATTATAATATAATAAAAATATATATAAAAATGATTCAATAATGTAATCAAATCAAAAACACTGAAATTTGCTCAGTTGCAGAATAGTCGCTGTCATTAAATTTATTGTTTGATGATAAATTGTGATTCTAATTTATTATCAGTGTTTTCTAGCTGGTCTAAAACCATTTTGACATAAAGGGACACTTTTTGGTTGCTATGGACAATCTCCAGTTTCCAGGCAGAAAAAAAAAATGTATTATATAAAATGACATGCAGGGCACTGGGCAGACCACTAGGGACAAAGGGGGTGTGTATTTTTTGTATACAGTACTGTAATCTGTAAGATTACAGTACTGTATGTGTTGTGTGTTTTTAAACTTTTTTTAATTTGGCGCCGATCTCCGCTCCCGTGCGTCGGAACGTCGCAGGGAACGGAGATCGGCGGCACTCGGCACTGTGTGAATCGAGCGAGCGGATGGCTCGCTCACACAGCGGGGAGACATCGCAGGATCCAGGGGAAAAGGTAAGTAACTTCCCCCCTGTATCCTGCACGCAAGCCAGAGTCTGGCTCGGGGTTACCGCTCCCAGCAGAAAAAACTGAACCCGAGCCAGACTCGGGATTACCGCTAGGGAGGTTAAAAGAAAGCTCTATTTGTGGGAAAAAAAGGACTCAAATTTTGTTTGGGTACAGCATTGCATGACTGCGCAATTACCAGTTAAAGCAGCGCAGTGCCAAATTGTACAAAGTGCTCTGGTCATTGAGCAGCCTAATCCTCTGAGGCTGAAGTGGTTGAAACATTTAAAATTGACACTCACTTTGCAAGTGTCAGACCCGACACTGGGGATTTCAAACATATAAATGTATCCAAATCGTCTCCACCCGCTGTGATATATCTGCGAGCTGCGAGTACAATCCTGGACAGCGTGTTGGCGTCAGCGTCCTGACCCCTCCCTACGCGTTTCGTCAACAGAACAAATTGTGTAACAATGTTAAAAATCTGAATTGCCATGCTTGTTGAGCACAAAATTGTGAAAAACAAGTAAAATATCAAACAGTCCGTGACGTGTTTCCATGTGAGAAAGAACAGTAAATGTCCAAGAGGAAACTAATGACCATTCGCAGAGTGCACCTTTCCCCTGTAACTGATAAAAAATATGCGCTTACCAGAACTCTAGATTCCACATTATCAGAGTCTAAATAAGCATGGAATCACAAATCATGGCAAATCCATCCATTTGAAAGAGGTGGAGACAATGTCATGACAGACCTTGCTGGTTCCTAATCGCTCTCATGGATGTCCCATAAAGAAAAAAAGGGTATCCACATAGTGTAAAACCATATGATGGTTTATTAAAAATAAGCGTTGCTAAAAACGTACACAGATTCAGAAAAGAATCAAGCGGAAAATTTAAAGATTCCCGGGTAAGGGTCCACTGGTACAAGGATCAAACAAGTATGGTGTTAACAGCCAGTCCACCCTTCATGTCATTGGGGGCATGGAGTCTATGTCGGAACTCGCGCGCGGCGCGTATATATATTATCCATAGCCGAACGAGTACAGTTGTTCCTAATGTGGAAATCAAAATGTATCTCAATATGGCTGCCATTGTATTCAAACGGATAGCCAAGCCTTGCTTTGAAAATAAGGACCGGCCAACCATTAAGAAAAACCAAGCCTCGATTTCAGTATAAAGATGGCCGCTAGTGGTATTAACCAGACGGCCAAGCCTTGATTTCAAAACAAAATGGCCGCGATAAAGAAATGGTAAATAACCAAGCCTCGATTTGGAATAAATGAAATAACCAAACCTCATTATGGGGACAGACACCAAAGGGTCCCCCCATGACGGACATTTAAAGAATTACAGTGTCCTTGGGATAAATGATTGTCCTAAAATGGCCGTATACGGATGCCATAATTAAAATAAGCTTTTCAAAGAGACAAAAGTAAGACAATGGGGTTGAAAGAGACTGTGCACTTTGCAATTGCAGTTGAACTCTGCAAGTACAGTTGCTCCAGAGCTCAGTAAATGAGTAGAAGCTCTGCATTTTTTTTTTTTCCTTGCATGTGATTGGGTATTCCTTGCAAAGGGAAGCCTAACCTCTTTTGTTAAGCTCTGGAGCAACTGCACTTTGCAAAGAGCACAGTATTTTTGCTTTTAGTAAATCAACCCATTTGTCAAACCTTCCCTATTAAAATGCATTTATTTTAAGTTTTATTTGAGGCATGTCATTCATACAATGGTTTATGTTTTTTAGAAGATTAAATACATTTTTTGGCCAAAACAAGTCTTTTTATGAACACGTGTATATAGGTGTATTTCTGTGTATATATAGTGTATAAATACACAAATATGACTTATTTTTTTCCTTGCTAAATGACTATTTATATCTTCATTATTCATGTTGTAGCCCTGAGGAAGGGGGGAATTGTTTGACCCTCAGAACCTGTTGGCTTTTATCCCCAATAGATGTTTAGAAAAACTTTGTTTTGTACTCTAATATTTCAGTGTGTTAATTCAATTTCAGATTTAAATATAATTTATGTAGGAAAAAGGCATTTTGAAACACAATGGGGGTTATTTACTAAAAATGGAGAGTGCTAAATCTGGTGCAGCTCTACATAAAAACCAATCAGGGTTCAGGTTTTATTGCCAAATCTTAATTGAACAAGCTGAAGTTAAGCATGGTCGAATTTCAAACAAATTTTCTTTTCAAAATCAGAAAGTTCGTTTTTTTGTGATCCGATGGTGCCACCATTGATTTTTGAAATTCGACCGACCAAGCCTTCAATTTCACCTCATGTTGCTACAGAAAATAATTTTTTTGGCCGGGAATCTTCTTTTCTCTCCATAAATTTTCTTTTCTTATTACATTTCTCGCACGATTCTCCCATTATTGATTAGAAAATTGTTTGTTTTTCAAAAAATTTCCAACATGTCCGATTCCTCAAATTTGATTTCCGCACGAAAATCGTCTGTTGCTGCAGCCCACTAATGGTGCGAAATTAATATGAAAATTCTCAGATACGATTTTCGAAAGAAAATTCTTTCGAAATTCGAACCGTGTATGGCCGGCATTAGAAGTTGATTGGCTACCATGCACAGCTGCACCAGATTCTGAGCGCTCCAGTTTTAATAAATTTCTCCCAATTTGTATCTAAGAATGACGATGTATTGAAAAAGAATTTAAAACTTTTTTTTTAAAACAGATATATAAAACGAAAAAAGGGAAATATGACTGTCCTCCTTCCGCAAGGGATTACAATAAATGAGTATTAAAAAATGTTTATTCATCAACAAACAAGTATAAAACTAAGAATAAAAATGAGATGAACTGTAGATGAGACAATTAAAATATATATCATGCATTGTTGATAAATGCATTAATGTCCCAATCTACATTCATACTAGGGATGAGCCGAACACCCCCCGGTTTGGTTGGTACCAGAACTTGCGAACAGACAAAAAATTTGTGCGAACATGCGAACACTGTTAAAGTCTATGGGACACATAGTGCTCATTTTAAAGGCTTATATGCAAGTTATTGCCATAAAAAGTGTTTGGGGACCCGGATACTGCCCCAGGGGACATGTATCAATGAAAAAAAAAGTTTTTAAAATGGCCGTTTTTTCAGGAGCAGTGATTTTAAGAATGCTTAAAGTGAAACAATAATAATGAAATATTCTTTTAACCCCTCCCCGACCAGCAGTTGTACTGGGCAGGTTGGCTCCCCTGGAACCTTTTGGCAACTAGCGGGCGAGTGCGCGCCACGGTCGCAATGACCGACGGGCACCCCTAAAGCCCCATACACACGCTCGGACAATCCGCGGACCAGGTCGGTCGGACTTTGTCCGACGTACTTTGTCCGATGTTGGCGTTGCGTACACACGGTCGGACTACGTTGTCGGAATATCCGGTCCGGAAGAACGTCGTGACGTAAGTCGTCGTCCACGAGATTACAAAAGGGAAGTTCAGCACCACGTCAGGCACCCGTTGGGCTCCTTCTGCTGATCCCGTGTTTATCGAGAGTTAGTGGAAGTTTGGTGACTTAAGATTCGCGCTTCTCAGTTTTCAGACTCAGATCGTTACTGCTCTTCAGTTTGTGCTTGTCGTGCGTATCTGTTTATTAGTGCGTGTAGTCAGTTCGCATTTGTTGGTCATTGCGGCCTATATCTTGATATAGGACGCTTTGATTTGCACTGCTTATTGTCTGCTCGTTGCTGGTATTCACTTCGTTCTTTCAGGCCTTGCTGTTTATCGGTGCTTTCTGTTTGTCCGTTCTGACCAGCCGACCTTTTGTGACCTTCTGAGCGATGTTTCCCGTGCGTACTCGTCGCCGAGTTCGTGCTGTACGCGGAATTGGTGTCGGGCTTTTAGCTTTGACCCAAGACCCGTCCATGAACAGAGTGACGAGGAGTATGTGGACCAAGAATTGGTTGCTTCAGCGTGACCAGTTCTCGCACATGCCTTTGCTTCGTGAGATCCGGGAGAATAATCCTGATGATTTCAGGAACTTTCTCAGGATGACGGACCCCGATTTTCACCGTCTTTTGGCTTTGCTGACCCCCTTTATCAGCCGGCAGGATACCTGCATGAGACAAGCCATTACTCCGGAGCAGAGGCTTGTTGCCACGTTGAGGTACTTGGCGACAGGGAGAAGTCTTCAGGATTTGAAGTTCTCTTCAGGTATCTCTCCCCAGGCCCTGGGAATCATTATTCCAGAGACCTGTTCTGCCATCATTCAGGTCCTGCAGGAGGACTATATTAAGGTAACATTTCTACTTTACTATTCCCTTCTATGTATGCTCTGTTTGCTAATGACTTGTATTTTTGACCTCCTTCCCTAATTACCATGATTGCAATATGTTCTAATATGCTGTGCCCCTTTTCTCCTTCATGCATTTTTCCCTTCACTTACCTCACCAGCATGCTCTTCTGCCCCAATAGACACCTATGGCCTAGTCACTTAAGCAATGTCTTTTGTCTGCTGCATAGTATTGTTTGCCCCAAAACACCCCCTAAAATATGCACAAATGTTTGCTGTGTGGTTTACTTCATGTAGAGCCCCCTTTTTTTGTTCTTTTGGTGGGGGGGGGGGCAAACTCATTAGGAACCCCCTCCCCCAACTGCTCTGTCAGATGGTACCAATCCTTTATCTGCTGGCTTTCCCAAGGTCCATACACACTATATACCTACCTCTTTATAGTGCGCATCTTTAGGGATGAATTCAGCAAAGCATGTAGTGCAAGGGGCTGCCTCCATACATTCCATTTCCTAATTTTTTGTCTTCTTTCCCTCCTATTAGCTTGCTTGGTAATTTAATAATGTCACACTGTGCCTGCCTTTTTGGGGGGGGGGGGGGGGGGGGGAAATGTTATTTGATCTTTCCTGTGGCCTGCCAATAGTGTTAAGTACAGAGGGTCTGGCCAAACTAGGCCACATTATTGAGCCATTTGCCAATCAATGAAGTGCAGAGGGTTACCTGTCCACCACCCCCCCCCCCCCCAAAACCATAGTTATTGCCAATGTCCCATCAGAAGTGGGGGGATTGATGGGGGGGTGAGTAATCTGTGAAGGGGAGCCTCTACTTTTCTGTGTAAATACTTTCCAGCCTCCAATTTTATACAATGCTCTTGTTCCAAGATGTTGATTGTCTAATCTGCTTGCAATGTTTAGGTGCAAAGTGACTCATTTTTTTTTCTTGTTTCACTCCACAGTTCCCTTCCACGCCACAGGAATGGCAGACTGTGGCCTCCCACTTTGCCAGCCGTTGGGACTTTCCTAACTGCGGAGGGGCAATTGATGGGAAACACGTCCGCATCGTCCCACCGCCCAACTCGGGGTCCTACTATTATAATTATAAAGGGTTTAATAGTGTAGTGATGTTGGCGGTGGTGTCGGCAACATACGAGTTTATGTATGTGGACGTGGGGATGAACGGCCGGATATCGGATGGTGGGGCCATTACGCACACGGAGTTCTACTGGCGTCTCCAAAGTGGCAGTCTGTGCTTGCCACCTCCAGAGGAGAATGCCGAAGG
This sequence comes from Lithobates sylvaticus, assembly GCA_028564925.1. NCBI lineage: Eukaryota > Metazoa > Chordata > Amphibia > Anura > Ranidae > Lithobates > Lithobates sylvaticus. The sequence continues at coordinate 289,426,179 of CM053030.1, forward strand.
ACTCCCCTTCGTCTTTGTCGCAGATGAAGCGTTTGCGCTGACTCCCCATGTGATGAGGCCGTTCCCGATGAGGACCCTCACCCCGGACCAGAGGGTCTTCAACTACAGGCTGTCCAGAGCCAGAAGAGTGGTGGAGAACGCTTTTGGCATCCTGGCCAGCCGCTTCCGCCTGTTCCTGACGGCATTTAACTTGGCGGAATACAAACTGAACCACATAGTTCTTGCCTGTTGCATATTTCACAACTTCCTCAAAAGACATAACAGGAACTATGTGGTGCCCGTTGGCCCAGATGTGGAGGGCCCTCCAAATGCGGACCTCACAGCCCTTCGAGTGGCACGTCCAGGCTTGCCCCCTCTCAATGCCCGCGTGGTCCGGGACCAATATATGGAATACTTTGTGGGTAGGGGGGCCATTGCTCTGCCTGACGATGTGTGAGAGGCATTTTTTAATAAATCTGATATTTTAACCAACCTCTGATTTCTTGTCATTTCAGTCTTCTTTTTAGCTTCTTTTACTTTGTCATTTTTTCCCTTTGCCTTCGACAGTGGTAATGCACTTTCTGGGCAAAAGGAGGTAACAGTCTCTTCTTCCCCAAAAGATTATTCTCATGTGTGTTTGCTACCTAATCTTTGGTCTAGAGAAGGTTTGTCCTGCATAACTGACACCCAAAATACTCCTTTTCAGCACCAGGTCTGACATGTGTGTATTCTCCAAAATGCTGTGCTCCGTGTTTTCGTACAAAGCACTGTGGGTGTCATTTACATAAGTCAAATCCGCTATGCTCTACAAGTGCATTGAAAAAGTTCCCTGGGAAAGGAAATTGCAGTGCAAAGTGGATTTGCCTTTAGTAAATAACACCCATTGCCCCCCATATCCTTTACATTTTACATACATAATGCATTGTTTTATTTAAATAAGGAAGCCACACATTTTGAAAAATAAAAAAGTTTACTTGGAAAACATTCACAAGTGCGTTTACAATCTTCACGCCAAAACTGACAACATCTTGGTTATTTACAACATTATTTACAAAGATTACGCAATTGGTAAAACCAGGCATGGAGCTAAGCAGAACCTATGAAGTAGGAAAGTTCAACTTTGTAAAGTGAAGACAAGATCAGACATGACTATATGTTCAAAGTGTGTTTGATCTTGCCTTCATCACATGGGGGGGTCACCCCCGAAAAGTGGAAATTTGGAACATGCACACAATTTGGTTCTGAAAATGGTCATTAGATGGTAAAACACATGCCTAGAAGCTTCAAAAGTGCCATTTTCCATCATGGGGATGAATGGACGTTTTTTGGGGGTGCAACCCCTTCACCACAACCACTTTCGTAGTTCGTAAAGTGTTTGCACCCCCAAAAAAACGTTGCCATTCATCCACCATGATGGGAGCTAGCACATGTGGACACAATGTGTGCATGTTCCAAATTTCACACAGTTTTTAAGTTGCAAATGTGTTCAGAAGCTGGCACAAATGTGTGTAAATTACTTGGTGCTTTTTCATATTTTTCCTAAAACATCAATGATGTTCTTCAATTTTTGTTGAACATCATTGATGTTTTGCTTTATGTAATCTAGATCTCGATTGCAGACCATTATCTCTCCGATGAGTACGTGGGCACTCTCTGTGGTAAAGTGCGATTTTTCTTCCACAACATCCACGTCACCTAAAAACCACAAACAAAAAAAATGGGGTGTTGGAAATGAGGCAGCCATACATGGATTAGCTTACCAGTAGCTGTGTTCTCCCACACTCACCTGTTGTGGTGACAATTTCTCCAAGTTCGATGATCTCTCCTTCCTCCTCCTCCTCTGCTTCTGCTCTTTCCACTTTTTTGGGAGGTGTTGGTTTGGGGGTTTCCTCAGACGGCCCAAGTTTTCGCTCCCCTATGAGAATGTCCAAAAGGAAGATTTAGCAACACAAGCTATTGAGGGCAGAAATAGGAAATGACAAACATTGCTTGAAAGTGACGGACACTATTTTAGTTTGGCCAGTTACAAATGTCAACTACATGAATGAAGTCACTTTGTAAAGGTGCTAAACTGACTAGCTTTTTGGTAGAAGTTTGTGTGATGGAGACCCCCCTCTAGTATCCACTGGAGCACATGTGTGGAAAAGCATAATAAAAAGGGGGTTTGGGTGTCCCAGCACTAGTGCTCTAGAGTCCAGATGGGTAAACAGCTACTGAGTGACCTCTCCTTTACATTGAATAAATTGGCTTTACATTCTTGATGACATTTCTAGTGAGAACAAACTTCCTTTCCCCAAAAAAACACCAAACATCGTATTATAAGTGGCCAAACGATCGAGGTTGCGTACGATCGAATGCACACACACACGACCATGACAGTGGCAGAAAGATCGAGGCTGAGTACGATCGAATGCACAGACGAACCTGAAAGTGGCCATTTTGGAATGTACAACTTGGTAAAAATCAAAACACAATGGAGCAGTATGCAAGCAAGAAATCAAACACAAAACACAACTACTTACTTTTTTGAAGAATTCTCTTGATCTTTCTGTACTGATCGGCCTCCCTCAGTTTCAGGTCTGACCAGCGTTTCCTGAGTTGCTCCTTGGATCGTTGTACCCCAAAATTATTGTACAGCCTTCTCACAACTTTAGACATGATCTTGGCCTTGCGGACATTGGGGTTGAGGTAAGGCCCATACTTCCCATCATAGTCGCTCCTCTTTAATATGTCCACCATCTCCAACATTTCTCCAAATGACATATTGGAGGCCTTGAATTTCAGGTTCCGGGATCGGGACGTTTCTGCCTCCGGACTTTCCTCGTCCTCCTCCTCGTTGGTGGGATATTTGTGGCGCACCTGCTGTGTCCCCGCCATGTGCTCTCCCCACTACGCCGTAAAGAGAAGGGGTGGGGAATAGACGAGAAAGATCGTCAGGGGCGGGCGGAGTTTGAAGCATGCGCAGTGTATATAAAACGTCACACGCCTGTGTCGTAGCCACGATCTGGGAGACGAGGGGAGAGAAAACTCACACGAGACGATCGCTACAAACGAAGGTACAATTTAACGTTGGTACATAACTAGCCTAGACTGATTTGAACTTGAGGCTTCTTGATGGAGAAGATTAGGAGAGTTTAGCCTGACATAATTTATAGGGTTTGGTGTGTTGTTGTGTCTTGCAGAGATTGATATGAAGGGATTCAACGACATGAGTTTTCTCCCCCTCTTCATTGCCAAATACAGGGATTTTCCCATATTGTGGCAGGGTATACACCCACATTACACCAACAAACCAAAGAGGCACGCAGCCCTGGAGGAACTTGTGGAATTTGTCAAGCCAACGTTCCCCACGGCAACTGTTGATGATATTAGAAAGAAAATTGGCAGCCTGAGGAGTGCGTATATCAGGGAGAGGAAGAAGGTCGTGAAGTCTGAGGAAACTGCAACTTCAGCAGATGAGGTCTATGTCCCCAAGCTCTGGTACTATCAGAGTCTCCATTTTCTGAAGGACCAGGCTGATGTCACGGAGCCAACCTCAACTCCTCCTTCCACGCTTCCTTGCGCACAGCCCACCCCTGATGAGGCTTCCGAGGAGCAACCTGGGCCTTCCAGTCTGGAAGAGGTGGAGGAGCCCAGCTTGTTCCAGGTATAGTAGTTTTGTTACCATTTATGGGAATAATGAATGATGTTCACTTAATTCAGGATCGCCAATTGCTTAGTTCCTAACGTGTTTGACATATCAACAGACAGTGGTGTGGGAGACATTTGGGGCCAGAATCTAAACTGCAGGGCTGAGAATTGTATGGTTTTCTATTTGTAAACATTTTGCACCAGTCACTAGATGAGAATTGTGTGTGTTTGATGAACAAATAACTGAAACTATGTCCCTTTTTCCTACACAGGATGACCTCAGCCAGGAGGTGGCTGTGGAAGGTGGCAGTCAGGAGGAGGCAGGGGTTAGTGGCAGCCACCAGCTGGGTAGTGGCAGCCAAGAGGGGGCTAGGCCTCGGAGCCTGACTGACACCCAAACCCCTCCCCTCCGCCCTCCGTACAAAAGGGCGAGAAGGGGGGGTTATGCGGCACAGTCAGCGCTCCGGATGATAAGAGAGGCTTCAGACTCCCTACATGCCACACCCGCCGACGAGGAGACCTTTGGCTCGGTGGTTGTCACAAAAATGATGGGTATGGAGGTGAGGCAACGCAACATGTGTGAGGGGCTCATCCTCCATGTCCTAAATAAGGGTAGGGCTGGGGAGATGACCCCAGTCACACATGTTTGCCATAGTTACCATGCTCCGCCTCCTCCTCCTCCTCCTCCTCCTTCTGCCACCCCACCAGCACGACAGCCACAGCGTGAAGGAAGCGTGGAAGGAAGACCTGAGAGTGACGACCTGGAATCAGTCTGGTCTGAGAGAAGATGGAGCCTCTTGTAGTACCAGAGCCTGGGGACCTAGATGGCATCTGCTGCAGTTCCGGATACTTTGGACTTCACGACCAGATTGCACTCCCCTTAATATACGTACTCCTCAGGCCCCCAATTTTCTACGCTTGAACAATGATGGTTGCCGTGGGGGGCCAAGACTTTGCAAATTCCCCAAGTTTCACCATGGCTGCGTTCCTCTTTGGTTTGTTGGTGTGACCTAAATAAAGGTTTTTTTGATTTGAAATAATCATTGACTATTGTGTTTTACTTTGCTACAATGACAGTTTTTCTTTGAGTAGGCTGGTACATTTCACTAATCCTAAAGTAGAATTAACAAGGGGCAACAACAACAAACAAACTCCTAGTAAATTTAAGCAAGAAATACAAATGTAAATAATGTGTTTTTGTTAATTTGAGACACACAACCCCCCTCCAAAAAAAAAAAAAAAAAAAAACATTCAAATATGTATTCCCCAAAAAAAAAAACAAAAAAGACAAATCATGTTAAAAAAATAACAAAGATTCTTTTCCGTTCAGAGTAAAAATAAACATGTAGTGTATAAATGCTGCAAAGTAATAAAGAAGTAAGTTTGTGAGAAGTGCGGGTGAATAGGAGCAGCTAAAAGATGTCATTCTTGTTGCATTGTAAAGAAAAAGAGAATGCGCTGCATTAAAGACATTTTAACATTGCAGCGTGACGAATGTGCTGTGTCGATTAGGAAAGGTAGTTTTACCTGACCGAGCGCTTCCGTCACAGAATTTCTTCTGAGCATGCGTAGCACTTTGTCCGTCGGACAAGCGTACACACGCTCGGATTTGGTGTGATCGGACCGGGTTGACGGGAAATCTTTCCAGCAGGAGATAAGACTTTGTCCGACGGACAAACCGACGAACACTGTCCGATGGTGCATACACACGGTCTGATTTTTCAACAACCTTGTCCGATCGGACCAAATTGATGAAAAAGTCCGACCGTGTGTATGGGGCTTAAGACGACATAAACAAGCTTTAAAATCTTGGCTAGATGGTATGTGACCCCGCTGAGGGTGCAGAGTGTATGTATGTATGTATGTCCTTTTTTTTTCTGGGAGGGGGGGGGGGGTTAAGGTTTAAGATTGTGGATTGTATTTTTGCATAAGTCTGATAATGTTTATATGAAGATCCTGTTGAAAATTAATAAAACTATTGAATACAAAAGTGATCTTTGATCTCTTTAATGTTGTCCAGGTAGATCTCCATCTCTCCAAGGTTGCCTACCCCTGCCTTATATGAACAATATCTAAATGCTTTCCTTTGAAAAGTTAATGCAATTTAATATTCAATAAGGTCAGGCCATATACTGTTAAACAAGATCAGCTCTCATATATCCGATGGACCTGAGCAATTTGTACATTTCAGTGACCTAGAGTAGTAATTAGTCCAACTTGGAGAAAGATCTACTCCTGTGTAAGTATAACAAGTACCTGCTGTCAAAACAACACTCATTTTTGTTGGTGTGTGTGGCATGCCCAATGTCCACAACTGGTTTACCAGAGTTGCTTCCCCTATAAGCCCTCCCGCATAGGGCTACATTTTGCTAAAGATTGTTTCTTTGAAAAAAAAATCTTTATAAATATGTCTAAATATTTTATATCTTTTATTTCTAATCATAATCATGAAACCTAATGATCATAGACCACTGTGTATTGAAAGCTTTTTGTTTGTGAAAAATGATAATACTCCACCTTTGAACTTCAAGTTTATACGCTTTTTTTGATTGGCCTTGAAGTTTGTACAGTATTTCAAGGATACAGTAAAAAATTGAAATCAGATTAGTTTGTGTAACTATTCATATCCCTAGATTGCTTTATATTTTTTCCAAATAAATGTTTCCCTAGTGTATTGTATAAGGTACATGAATATTTGATAAAGACAGAAATGCACACTATGCATGACTATGCACAATACACTAGTTTAATAAAATTATTTTCCCTTTATAGTACTTCATGTATCTAGCAGAAACAATAAAATATTATTTTATAGTGGCTATATGAACATAGAACAAAGATACCAATCAACAGGTACAGTACTTGCTCCTTATATTGTTTTTATTTCAGCAGGAATCAATTATTTACAGAGTACCAGACTTTGGCAGGAATTATCAGGAACAAGCTTTTGAAGGGTTTGGGAGTTTCAGACTTCTGAGAAGATATTTGGTTATCTTCAATTTGCATACTAATGCTGAATGCATATATCCATTGGGTCCACTAGGTTTTCCTAATTTTTTTTAACCACTTAAGCCCCAGACCATTTCGCTGGCAAAAGACCAGAGCACTTTTTGCAATTCGGCACTGCATTGCTTTAACTGACAATTGTGCGATCATGTGACGTGGCTCCCAAACAAAATTGATGTCCTTTTTCCCACAAATAGAGCTTTCTTTTGGTGGTATTTGATCACCTCTGCGGTTTTTATTTTTTTTTTTATTTTATAAACAAAAAAAAGAGGGACAATTTTGAAAAAAAAGCAATGTTTTTAACTTTTTTGCTACAGTTCAATCACATTGTCTGATTTGGAAATAATTTATTTGCAAATTATGGTGGAAAATAAGTGTTTTGTCAATATCAAAAGTTCATCTCAATCCTTTGTTATATATCCTTTGTTGGCAATGACAGAGGTCAAACGTTTTCTGTAAGTCTTCACAAGGTTGTCAGTCACACACTGTTGCTGGTATGTTGGCCCATTCCTCCATGCAGATCTCCTCTAGAGCAATGATGTTTTGGGGCTGTCCCTGGGCAACACAGACTTTCAACTCCCTCCAAAGGTTTTCTATGGAGTTGACATCTGGAGACTGGCTAGGCCACTCCAGGACCTTGAAATGCTTCTTACGAAGCCCCTCCCTTGTTCCCCGGGCAGTGTGTTTGGGATCATTCTCATGCTGAAAGACCCAGCCAAGTTTCATCTTCAATGCCCTTGCTGATGGGAAGAGGTTTGCACTCAAAATCTCACGATACATGGCCCTATTCATTCTTTCATGTACGTGGATCAGTCGTCCTGTTCCCTTTGCAGAGAAACAGCCCCAAAGCATGATGTTGCCACCCCCATGCTTTACAGTAGGTATGGTGTTCTTTGGTTGCAACTCAGCATTCTCTCTCCTCCAAACACGACGATTTGTGTTTCTAACAAACAGTTCTACTTTGGTTTCATCTGACCATATGACATTCTCCCAATCCTCTTCTGGATCATCCAAATACTCTCTAACAAACCTCAGACGGGGGCGGACATGTACTGGTTTAAGCAGGGAGACACGTATGGCACTGCAGGATCTGAGTCCCTGGCGGCGTAGTGTGTTACTGGTGGTAGCTTTTATTACGTTGGTCCCAGCTCTCTGCAGGTCATTCACTAGGTCCCCCCGTGTGGTTCTGGGATTTTTGCTCACCGTTCCTGTGATCGTTTTGACCCCACGGGGTGAGATCTTGCGTGGAGCCTCAGATTGAGGGAGATTATCAGTGGTCTTGTATGTCTTCCATTTTCTAATTATTGCTCCCACAGTTGATTTATGCACACCAAGCTGCTTGCCTATTGCAGATTCAGTCTTCCCAGCCTGGTGCAGGTCTACAATTTTGTTCCTGGTGTCCTTCGACAGCTCTTTGGTCTTCACCATAGTGGAGTTTGTAGTGTGACTGTTTGAGGTTGTGGACAGGTGTCTTTTATACTGATAACAAGTTCAAACAGGTGCCATTAATACAGGTAATGTGTAGAGGACAGAGGAGCCTCTTAAAGAAGAGGATACGGGTCTGTGAGAGCCAGAAATCTTGCTTGTTTTTAGGTGACCGAATACCTATTTTCCACCATAATTTGCAAATAAATTCTTTCAAAAATCAGACAATGTAATTGTCTGGATTTGTTTCCACATTTTGTCTCTCATAGTTGAAGTATACCTATGATGACAATTACAGGCATCTCTCATCTTGTTAAGTGGGAGGACTTGCACAATTGGTGGCTGACTAAATACTTTTTTGCCCCACTGTATAATAAATATCCCCAAAAAATATATAAAAAAGTTTTTTTCCTCAGTTTAGGCCGATACGTATTCTTCTACATATTTTTGGTAAAAAAAAATCGCAATAAGCGTTTATTGATTGGTTTGCGCAAAAGTTATAGCGTCTACAAAATAGAGGATAGTTTTATGGCATTTTTATTAATATTTTTTTTTTACTAGTAATGGCGGCGATCTGCGTTTTTTATCGTGACTGCGACATTATGGCGCACACATCGGACAATTTTGAGACATTTTTGGGTCCATTGTCATTTTTACAGCGATCAGTGCGATTTAAATTGCAGCGATTACTGCAAAAATTACACTGACAGTAAAGGGGTTAACCACTAGGTGGCACTTTAGGGGTTAAGTGTGTCCTGGGGAGTGTTTCTAACTGTGGGAGAGGGGCTGTGTATGACACATCACTGATCTTTGCTCCCGGTCACAGGGAGCAGAGATCAGTGACACTGTCACTAGGCAGAACAGGGAGATGCTTGTTTACATCAGCATTTCCCCATTCTTCCTCTCTGTGAGACGATCGCGGGTTTCCACGATCGGACTCACAGAGCTCGCAATGGGCATGCGCACTCACCGCCGGCGGCAAGCAGGCGATGACATGGAGGCAAATTCAAAGGGACGTACAGGTACGCCCATTTGCCTGTCTGTGCCATTCTGCCGACGTACATCTGTGTGCGCCGGTCGTAATGTGGTTATCGATGAATGTTATCTTAACAATTTAATACTAAACATAATGTACTCCTTCCAGATATTGTTTGTTCTTGGTCAAGTAAGCTTTATGTTCCATATGTTTTTAACATTTGCCTGAGCATCAAACATTACACAAGATCACTGTATTATGTTGAAGAATACAGAGGGGGACACTTTTACTATATATGTGCTAGGATGTAGACACTATCTAGTTTGATTCGAAATATGATGCCCAGACAGCAACTATTACATCTCATATCTCCCTATTCTATTATTTATGGCCAAATTAATGAAGTGTTCAACTTAACCTAAACTAACACCAAAAATATAATATATTGCAGCTTACCAATCATCATGAACACAGGGGGCACAGCAGACAGCAGCATTGTCAGTTTGGAGGGGGGGGGGGGGAGTAATGTTAAATGTATTAGCAGATTTAGATGCACCAACAAAACTCTAAACTAATATTTTATAATATTTTTTTTTCTTTTTGGGATTAAAGTTTTACATAAATATAAAAGCTAATCATTGGCACCCCTGTCAGTGTTAAATGGTTTGTCCCAAACCTAGAAACTGATACAACTGGTAGAGAGCTTGTTCTTTTGAAATAACTGGCTTGCTGGATGGATCACCAGATGAAAATAGAAGAAAGACAGCCTAAAAAAACAAACGCAGCCACCACCTCTAAGGCCTCATGCACACAGACGTTTTTAAAAAACGGCTGTAAAGCTAGGTTGGACACCTGGAAAAAGCAGCCTAAAAAACTTGATTTTTACCGCGTTTTGCATTGGCGTTTTTGCGTGTTTTTTAGCGTCAGCGTTAATTAGCGTTTTTTAAAGAAAAACACATCTCTTGGCTTATACCACTCCCAAATTTCCCACAATGCCACAGAAAACAAAGAAAATATGTTACAGAGCATGTGTGGGTGCCATTTTGGTAGGAGAGAGAGAGAGGAGACAGCATTTCAGAGTCTGTTGGAGTTACTTGATTTGAGTAATTATGGATCCTGTTATCCAGAAGATCGATGAGGCAATCCTCCTGATTGTCTTGCGGAGGCAGCGGAGGAGGAGACAGGAGGAGGAGAGAAGCAGTAGACGTCAATTTTGGGTGCATCCTATGGTATCCAATCGATTGTCTACAGGATACTTTGCCAGTATTTATTGCCAGCTGCGCTCATATCCGGCAAAGTTCCTTAATTTTACGAGGATGTCAGTGCCGCTGTTTGATGACCTGTTGGAGAGGCTCAGACCAAGGCTGACAAGGATGGACACTGTGATGCGTAGCTCTGTGTCACCGGAGGAACGGCTGCTAGTGACACTCAGGTAAGTGAATACACATATGTGTTAGGGTTAGTGCAGGGATCAAAAGTCCTGAGCTACTAGCCAGGCCTCAGGGGTTACTCGCCACCAGTTGCCCCACCCAACCCCGCCCCTAAACACGTCCTCATAAATTATCTAATTATCCGTGTCCACCATGCAGCCCGTGTCCACTATCCAACATGCAGCCCGTGTCCACCGTGCAGCCTGTGCCTACCTGTGCAGGAGAGGAACAGGAGACCCTGGATGTTCACAGCGCAGGGAACACAGTGATATCATTTCAATTTGTGTGTTCCCGCCGCTCAACGTCGTATACAGTCCCGCCCCCTGGCCGGGGAACTTTAAATGACAGGGATTGGACGCATGATCTGTCTATCAAAGTCCCGGGACCAGGGGGCGGTGCTGTATCTGACAGCGAGCGCCGGGGAACATTGCAATGTGAAACGAAAGCTGTTATCGCCGTGTTCCCCGCGCTGTGCTGTGAACACCCGGGCGGCTCTCTCTTTCCCTCCGCGATCTCTTGGAGAAGGACTCCCATTCCGCCCAGGCTGCCGGCGGTGCTCAGCCCCCCCCCCTGCTCCAAGCAGTCCTCGCCCAGCCCTCAAAATGCACTCGCAAAATGCGAGCAGGCGAGTGCAATTTTTGAGGGCTGGGTTAGTGAATAGGGTCAGGGATAGGGAATAGGTTTAGGGGATAGGGGATAGGAGATAGGGTTAGGGGATAGGGTTAGGGTTAAGGTTAGGACTTATTTTTATGCTTTTCTCTTTCAATAACTTAAATTTTTATGTTATATTAGGTTCCTTGCCACAGGACAAAGTTATGCCACGTTGCAGCATTACTTCCTCCTTGGCCTCACAACGGTGTCAAAAATAACAAAAGAAACATGTGTGGCAATATGGGAGGAATTGCATGACATTGTGATGCCAGAGCCAACAGAAGACATCTGGGAATCAGTTGTGGATACTTTTTGGGAGCAAACTCAGTTCCCAAATTGTATCGGTGCCCTTGATGGGAAACATATCAGGGTGAAGAAGCCTCCCCACTCTGGATCATCGTATTACAATTACAAAAAATATTTCTCGGTGGTCCTCCTGGCATTGTCCGATGCACACCTTAAATTTCTGTGTGTTGATGTTGGAGCATATGTAAGCCATGGTGACGCCCGGATATTCCGTGAGTCGGCCTTCGGACGTCGACTTTATGAGGGACGACTCAACATTCCTGAAAGCAGGCCTCTACCCTGCACTGAGGAACCCAGCTTGCCATTAGTAATGGTGGCAGACGAGGCGTTTGGACTGGCTGAAAATGTTATGAGACCATACAGTGGCTATGGTCTCAGCCAACGCCAAAGGATCTTCAATTATAGGCTCAGCCGTGCACGCCGTGTTGTTGAATGTGCATTCGGGGTGTGCACGGCTAAATGGCGAGTTTTGCTTACAAGTATGCAACTCGATGTGGAGAACGCCATTAAAGTTGTCCTGGCATGTTGCGTTCTGCATAATTTTCTGCGGGACAGTGACAGAAGCATTGTTGATCAGGAACCCACAAACCAACTTCAGAGGGTCCAATTTATGGACTTGCGGTCCACTGCACGTGTTATGAGCATCCAAAATCAGTTTGCTGAATTTTTTGAATCCCCTGATGGAGAGGTATCATGGCAGAATGAGTATATTTAAAAAAAAAAATATTGAAATACATCTTGTTTTGCTTTCTTTTCTTTTTTTAAATAAAGCATTTTGAATTTGAAGTTTGTTTGTTCCTTTTAGGTCCATTTTTCAATGATTGTTTAACAAGTCCATTAGTCTGCCTTGGGGGTAAGCGTAGGCTAAGCCCAAAAATGGCTAGCTTACGCATGTCAGAAGTAGGGATGGGCTCGGTGTTCGATACGAACCCATGTTCGAATCGAGCACCGGGCGTTCGCTCGCTCGGCGAGCCCAGAACTATTGGGGCCGCTCGCATCAAATTCGTGTGATGCGAGCGGCCCCACAATGCATTGCAGCCGGCGCAGTGCATTGCTGGCTGATGATTGGCCAAGCATGTACTGTGACCGCGCATGCTTGGCCAATCACAGCGCCGGAGACTAGGAGATCAATAATTAGCTACAGGCAGGACGCCTGTAGCCAATTATAGCTCAGGGGCTTTAGTACACGCCCCACGGTATAAGAGGCCGCGGCGGCGGCGGCCTCGCATATTATGTTTCAGACAGTCACAGTGTCAGCGTGTCAGTGTGTTGCTGACTGCTGACAAGATATGCTATATTTCTGGGGATTTGTGTGTGCGTGCTGTTAGAACAGCATTGCAGTATCACATCTGGGGGGTGTCTATAGGTGGCCTGTGAAGGGGGGCAGGTCATTTTTGCAGGAAAAAAGCTATTTAAAAGCACTCGCGGCTAATTAATTGATGGCTCCTGTAACACAGAGAACTGTCATTCATTAATAAAAAACAAAAACAAAAGCGTGGGGGTCCCCCCAAATTCAATAACCAGGCCCTTGAGGTCTGGTATGGATTTTAAGGGGAACCCTAGCCAAAAAAAATGGCGTGGGGTCCCCCTCAAAATCCATACCAGACCCTTGAGGTCTGGTATGGATTTTAAGGGTAACCCTAGCCAGAAAAATGGCGTGGGGTCCCCCTCAAAATCCATACCAGACCCTTATCCAAGCACGCAACCTGGCAGGCCGCAGGAAAAGAGGGGGGACGAGAGCGCCCCCCCCTCCCGCCTGAACCGTACCAGGCCACATGCCCTCAACATTGGGAGGATGCTTTCGGGATCTAAGACCCCAAAAGCACCTTGTCCCCATGTTGATGAGGACAAGGGCCTCTTCCCCACAACCCTGGCCATTGGTTGTGGGGGTCTGCGGGCGGGGGGCTTATCGGAATCTGGAAGCCCCCTTTAACAAGGGGACCCCCAGATCCCGCCCCCCCCTGTGTGAAATGGTAAGGGGGTACAAAAGTACCCCTACCATTTCACCAAAAAAGTGTCAAAAACTGTAAAAATGACAGGAGACGGTCTTTGACAATTCCTTTATTAAAATCTTCTTTCTTCTTTCTTCATCTTCTCCTCCCGTCATCTTCTTCCATCTTCTTCTTCCTCTGATCAGCTTCTTCTTGCGCTGGTCTTCTCGTCCTTCTCGTCCGGCATCTTCTTCCGTCGTCGTCGGTGTCTCTTCTTGGGCTGCTCCGCGCAATGGGAGGCTCCCGCTGTGTGAGGCTCCGCTCCATCTGACAGGTCTTTTATAACGGAGGGCACCTGGTGACCCCGCCCCCCTCTGACGTCAGAGACCCCGTCCCCCTTTTTTTGAGGGGGACCCCACGCCATTTTTTTTGGCTAGGGTTCCCCTTAAAATGCATACCAGACCTCAAGGGTCTGGTATGGATTTTGAGGGGGACCCCACGCCATTTTTTTTTGGGCTAGGGTTCCCCTTAAAATCCATACCAGACCTGAAGGGCCTGGTTATTGAATTTGGGGGGACCCCTACGTTTTTATTTTTTCGTTTTTTTTATTTTTTATCAATGACTTTTTTTTTTATGAATGACTTTCAGTTTCAATGAATGACTGTTCTGGTGCGAGCCGAATGGGGGGGGGTGTTCGGCTCATCCCTAGTCAGAAGGCAGAATGACAGAGTCCTTTGCACTCTGCTTTTGGGGTAAGCAGAGTGCAAAGGAGTGATGTTGTGCATCATAAAAAACACAAATTGAACAAATGTATTTTCAGTCAAAAAACATTTATTTAACAAACAGTTTTGGGATCACAACTGGTGATAGGTGGTGGTGGATGCTTGATCAACATGGGCATGTGGGGATTGGGGACGGGGTAATGTTTGGGGCTGGCGATCGTGGAAAAAATCCTGCTGGTAGCGGGGTACAGGGTGTGAGGGATGGCAATGGGAGGTCGAAGGTTGAAATTCACCGTAGGAGTGTGGGGTGTAGAATGGGGTCTGGGATGGGATAGGTGGTGGTTGGCGTTGAGGAGGGGGGTAATACTGAGAGGGGAGTACTTTTTGCGATTTGGCACTGCGTCGCTTTGTCGATTTACAAATGCGCGGACGTGCGACCTGACTCATCAAACAATATTGATGTCTTTTTTTATCCCCAAATAGAGCTTTGTTTTTGTGGTATTTGATCCCCTCTGCGGGTTTTAAAAAAAGAGCGACAATTTAAAAAAAAAAAAACATTTTTTACTTTTTGCTATAATATCCCCTAAAATATATATGGCCGATACGTACATATTGTACATATTTTTGGTTACAAAATAAATTTTTGCACAAAAGTTGTAGCATCTACAAAATAGGGGTTCGTTTTAGGGCATTTTGATAAAAAAAAATTATTTACTAGTAATGGCAGCGATCTGCGATTTTTTTTTTTTTGTGACTGCGACATTATGGCAGAGACATCAGACAATTTTAACACATTTTTGAGACTGTTGGCAGTTACAGCGATGAGTGCGATTAAATTGCAATTAAAAAATAAATAAACTTACGGTCTTGTGTTGTTCTGCATATTTTGCCGTAAGAACATCAAATTCGGTTGGTACACGTGAGGCCTTTTGGCTGGTGCTCCACTTTTTGCTGCTTTATCCTCATCCGTCAGGTCCCTTCTGACGCGGTCGCGTAAGGACTTCCACCGACGCTGTAAAATTTTGGCTGAAATAACATGGAAAACAAGGCTTTAATTTGCAAGCTTCATAAACAGACTATGCATTCAAGGAAAATACTTACTTATTTCCTTTCTTTCTACTTGTGATTTTTCTGCCCAGCCAGGGGTAATAGCCGCACTTATTTCTTGCCAGATGTGGACCTTGCAAATATGGTCTCCATGTTTTGGATGGGCCACATCCCACAGTTCAGGATGGGCCTGGATTGCGCTGATTAATTCTATCTGGGACACAGAACTTGCCATCTTTTCTCACTCACTATCTCTCTCTTCTCACCTACCCACAGTCACATGACTGTGCAAAGCACTCTTGGGTAATCTATGTCTTACACACAAACAGACCATGCATTCAAGGAAAATACTTACTTATTTCCTTTCTTTCTAGTTGTGATTTTTCTGCCCAGCCAGGGGTAATAGCCGCACTTATTTCTTGCCAGATGTGGACCTTGCAAATATGGTCTCCATGTTTTGGATGGGCCACATCCCACAGTTCAGGATGGGCCTGGATTGCGCTGATTAATTCTATCTGGGACACAGAACTTGCCATCTTTTCTCACTCACTATCTCTCTCTTCTCACCTACCCACAGTCACATGACTGTGCAAAGCACTCTTGGGTAATCTATGTCTAGGCAGGAATTTCCTATACAGGGATTACAGTGTCCAATAAAATTTTGCAACAAAAAAAACGCTGCAGCTCAAAAACGCCGGTGCGCGTTTTTGCGCGTTTATGCGCGTTTTTGCGTGTTTTTTGCGCGAATCGTGTTTTTACAGCTCTAGCCCAGCGCCAAGGAACGCACTGGTCCTGGTTTTTTTTTTACAGCTTAAAAACGCCTATGCCATTTGCAGCTCAAAAACGCCTAGGTGAGCATGAAGCCATAGACTAACATGGACAGGCGTTTTTAAGCTGCAAAAAACGCTCAAAAACGTGGCTGCAAAAACGTCCGTGTGCATGAGGCCTAAGAATTAGTAAGCTGCAATATAATGAATGTTTTCTTTTGGGTTTAATACTGCTTTAAGAGTTGGCTGTTATTTATACAGTCTACATAGTTAGCTAGGCCGAAAAAAACACAAGTTTGTCTACCACCACAAATCATTTTTTTGTAGTCTGAACATTGTACTATGCTGTTAACATCATTTCTGTAGCTTATCTGAAAAGCATTGGTATCAAGCATACAAACACAAAAAACACATTTATTACATTTTTTCTGGTAACCATGAGATACATTTTTTGGATACTGGAGGTAACATATGAGAACCTTGTGGATGTATTGTTGGTGGCAGATGGATTCCAATTTCAGAGTGCAATTTGTTCTCCAACAAATGACTGGTGCATAGTTGAGCCTGGATTCTTAGATTTTTGTATAGCAGGAAAGAACATAATTCCATTGATGGAATACCCACTACAGATTAGTCATGCAATGCGTAATACCTGATGAATCAATCACATCAAGGAAAAATGTAAAGGAAGCTTTTTTTTTTTTTAAATGACTGATATTCTTGGCTGCACACAACATAATACTGCAAACATTTTACATGAGAACTATTTGACTTTCTGGGTTGAATGTCTTTCTCAGGTCAGACTTCAGCACTGGGACTGACTACATCAGAGTACAATTTTGCAGACAATATTGCACAATACATGACATTAAATTATTTTCAAATTCATTTATCCTCAATCATGAGAAATAGGAGACGTTAAGCAAAATAAAAGACAGATCTGTAACAAGAAGTAATCCATTATGCTAAAAAAAATGGAGTATCAAAACTTTCACTCATCTCTTAAACTAATGATCAAAAGATGTTCTCTCTTCATCAATCCTAAGGGAATGCAAAAGAGATCTTGACTAGTAGAGGTTCAGTTTAGTTCAAAGAGTGATGGAAATACATTTTACATTTAGCCCAACAAATGTCACCATCTCCTACATATAATCTAAATGTTTATGAGAATTATGTTGGTGTTTCAAACATGCCAGTCTCCAGTCAAATACAGTTACAAAATGTTATGTATTTTAGGGCTACTACTTTGCCAATCAAAGCAGACCTGATTGATAAAAACAAATGTCTTGCTACTAAAACTTTCAGGTTCTCCGGTTCTCCCTAAGCGAGTAATTCACGTTCATATTTTTTAGCCCCCAAGTGCATTACTTTACATTTTTCAACAGTAACCCTCATTTGTAATTTATTTGCCCACCCCTGTATTTTCTTCTTGTAAAGTTTCAATATCCTGCTGTCCTGCTATCCTGTTATTGCCCTGCTTAGCTTTGTTTTATCAGCAAACACTGAGATTGAACTATTTATTCCACCCTTTATGTAATTTATAAATAAATTAAGCAGAATTGGCCCCAGTCAGGTGAGAGCCTTGTGATACCCCACTTACAACTTTAGACCAGTCTGAGTTCATGCTATTTATTACCACCATTTGGACGCCCCCCTGTAACCAGTTTTCTATCGAGGAAGACACCTTGAGGTCCATGACAACAGACTTCATTTTATAAATTTAAGCATTTATGTGGAACTGTATCAAATGCGCTTGCAAATTCCAGGTATACCACACCCACAGACCTTTCCTTATCTAAATGGCAGCTCATTTCCATGTAGAATGTTAACAGATTTGTTTGTTTTATATGCAAATTCTTAGATATAGTCCTTTATCATCCCCTCCAATAGTTTACATACTTTTGATGTTACGCTGTCCATAAAAATTTTGAATAACGGCTTGGCCATAACCTACCTTATATTTTTCAAGTCTAGAATCTTTAATATGTCTTTTTAAGTCAAACTTTAGCCACCCAGGTTTAACCTTAGCTCTTTTATATTTATTGCTCATTGGAATACAATAATACCTTTATTTAATATGTTCCGGTACTCACATATTTCCTCAGTGTTCAATATTTCTAGGATTTGCTCCCATTTAATATCTTGTAGTATTGAGCGCAGTTTAGAAAGTGGGCTCTTTTGAAATTGAATGTTCTTATACTAACCTTGTGCCCACTTTTCATAAGATTTATGCGGAATATAATGAACAAGTGATCACTGGCTGCCAAGTTGTCCTGCATTTCCACATCTGCAATCAGATCTGTGTTATTTGTAATTAATCTACCAATAGCAGTTCCTTCTGCCCATTCAATATCTGCATAGTTAAAATCCACCATTATGATGGCATTGCCCTGGCTTGCTGCTATTTCTAACTGTGATAGGAGATCCAAATCCTCCTCATCTTTCAGGTTAGGGGGCCTGTAACACACCCTCAATATTAATTCCCATTTGTTCCTTTCCTTTGAAGCGCCACCCAATCTTGAAAAATAATAATTCCTGGATCTCTAATAGCAGCACAGCAGTTTGCTTGTTTTCATTGGAAACTAAAACTTGATTGGTTTCTCACAAATTACAAATTTTAGTAATTTCATTTGCTTCAGTTGGCATGAATAAGCCCCAGTATGTAAAATACCTTAAAACCAGCAGAATCTGTTGAAAGACAAATGGTTCTGTATTTATTTACCCAACCCAGTGAGGACAGTTTTGACATAAACAATAATAGATAGGATGGGGTTTAGCTTAGCTGTAATACACTATTTTCCCCTACATTTTATGTACAAAAACTGGTCATGATGTTAATTGAATCTTATTTTCTAACCTAGGTGATTGTTTTTAGCAAATGCTACCTATGCACTAAAATTCTATGAGCCAAATAAAATTATTGCAGAATATAAACTGCTGTCATTGCTTTACTTATAATCAGTCTAAGGCTGCATTCACACCTGAGCGTTTTGTCGCCCTAATCCGCCCTACGCCTGAAGCTACAAAACGTTCGAGGGGATAAAATACATTATTCTCTATGGAGATCGTTCACATCTCCACTCCAAAACGCCTGAAGCCGAACGCCTGAAGCTCAAACAAGTTCCGGACCCTTTTTTGGCGCGAATCGGGCAGATTTGGGCGTTCGTGCCCCCATAGAAACTAATGGAAATGCTTGATTCAAGCGACTAGCGCGACAACGAGCGTTTCTACGGGCGTTTTGTCGCTGCATCTGCTCAAGTGAAGTAAATTTTTACATGAAGGAAATGACATAACATAACAGGAAGTGCACAGATAACCATTTTAGCAGACATACAGACCAGCAATATGGAGGATGAAGTAGGTGATACTGTATGCCTGCTGGATCAAGAGACATTTATTGGAATGGTCAAGGAGCACCCCTGTCTCTATGATACCAGAGATCCCACGTATAAACTCAGAGCGAGCAAGAGGAGGGCATGGACCCAGATTGCCATGAAAGTTTTCTCAAACTGGGCAGACCTAACTGGCCATGTTAAGGATGTAAAAGGTAAGATAAACCCCTGCAAACATTAGTACATTATAGAAAAAAACAGTACCACTTCACACCTGGGGCCAATTATGACATTTCTCTCCTACATGTAAAATCCGTAATTTCTTGGCTAGAAAATGACATAGAACCCCCAAATATTATATATGCTTTTTTAGAAAAGACCCTAGAGAATACAATGTCGGTCGTTGCAACTTTTTATATTGCACGGTATTTTCGCAGCAATTATTCAAATACGTTTTTTTTTCATGCTTAAAAAAAAAAAAAGTAAAGTTAGCCCAATTTTGTTGCATAATGTCAAAGATGAAGATACGGCGAGTAAATAGATACCCAACATGTGAAAAAGTCATGCAAGCCGCATCTTTGGAGCGCTAAGCGCCCCTTCCCATTAAAAAAAATGTGGCAGCGCTCCAAACACGCCTGCAAAGAGCCTCTGCAGCGGCGATTTGCGTGCCTTTCTAACCCTTTTTCGGCCGCTAGCGGGGCATTTTAAAACAAGCTGCCCCATTGATTTTAATTGGTAGGAGGAGTGAATAAACCGCTCCTTCACCGCTCCAAAGATGCTGCTAGCAGGACTTTTTCTTACCGTCCTGCTAGCGCAAAGGAGTCGCTTTTGTCAGGCGCTATACAGGCGACTGAAAAACGCCTCAGTGTGAAAGGGGCCTATGCATAGGAGTATGAGTATAGTATAGTCAGCATGTCACAAATACATGATGGCACACTCTGACCCCTAGTGTATATTGTATGGATACTGCACACAAAGATAAATATATATTTTTAAAAAAAACACGGAACTTCTTCACAATAAATCAAGCAATTTTATTAATTATTCACATAGCATAGTATACGGTTTTATTATTATAACAAAGAAATAATTTATTGAATTGCCTCAAGCTGCCATGGGACCTGTCCTGCTGGAGACATGAAGTAGGATGCAAATTGATCCCTGACATGTGTCCCTTGTCTGTTTCCACGCACACCGGTCCAATGCGCTCTTTCCATACTCTCAAGTACTGGCTCCTCAAAATCATATCCATCCCGCTGCCTTACAAAATTATGCAATGCACATGAAGCCTTTACAGCAGAGACTGCATTTTGCATATTCAGAACAATCGGAGTGTGCAGTACCCGCCATTTATTTGACAATATGCCAAATGCACATTCTACCACACGACGTGCTCGTGTTAGACGGTAATTGAACACACTCCTCTGTTCATTTAGATTGTGCCCTGAGTAAGGCCGTAGTAGATGCTCACTCAGAGCAAAGGCCTCATCTCCAACAAACACACTGGGTAGGGGAGGGCCATTTGTGCCCGGGAGTGGCCTGCTTGCCGGAAGGTCCAGACAATCGGTACGTAGGAGGTGTCCAAATGAGGAATTGCTAAAAATAGCAGAGTCAGCGCTGCTGCCATACGAACCAATGTCAATGTACCGGAAGCAATAATTGGCATCCGCAACCGCCATCAAAACAAAAGAAAAATATTTTTTATAGTTGAAGTATTGGCTTCCGCTTCCCATGGGCTTAATGATCCTGATATGTTTCCCATCGATTGCTCCGACACAATTAGGGAAATTGCAGCGTTGCAGGAAAACCTCCGATATCTGTGACCACTCTTCTGATGTCGGTTTTTTAAACACGATATCCTTCAAAATCTCCCAAATTGCAGAGCAGGTGTCACGGACTATATAACTAGCTGTTGATTTCCCTATCCGAAAACTATAGTGCAGACTTGATATAGATTGTTCAGTTGCTAGGTACCTACAAAGAAATACCGTATTTATCGGCGTATAACACGCACCGGCGTATAACACGCACCCCAAGTTTAGGAGGGAATTTTAAGGAAAAAAAGTTTTAGGAGAGAAGTTTAGGGAAAAAAAAAAAACTTACATTTAAGCGTCATTGCAGCCTTGCCCAGCGTCATTTGCAGCTTGCCCAGCGTCATTTGCAGCTTGCCCAGCGTCATTTGCAGCTTGCCCAGCGTCATTTGCAGCTTGCCCAGCGTCATTTGCAGCTTTTCCCAGCGTCATTTGCAGCCTTTCCCAGCGTCATTTGCAGCCTTTCCCAGCGTCATTTGCAGCCTGCCCAGCGGCATTTGCAGCTTGCCCAGCGTCATTTGCAGCTTTTCCCAGCGTCATTTGCAGCCTTTCCCAGCATCATTTGCAGCCTGCCCAGCGGCATTTGCAGCCTTTCCCAGCGTCATTTGCAACCTGCCCAGCGTCATTTGCAACCTGCCCAGCGTCATTTGCAACCTGCCCAGCGTCATTTGTAACCTGCCCAGCGTCATTTGTAACTTGCCCAGTGTCATTTGTAACTTGCCCGGCGTCATTTGTAGCTTGCCCGGCGTCATTTGCAGCTTGCTAGTGTCATTTGCGGCTTGCTATCGTTTAAATTTCCCGCCGCGAGAAATACCGCGCATGCGCGGCCGAAAAAGACCGAACCGCGGCCGAAAAAGGCCGAAGTGTGGCCGAAAAAGACTGAGCCGACTGTTTAGCTCCGCTCGGAGTCCCGCCTCCCTGCTGTTTCGGGAGCGAGCGCAGGGAGGCGGGACTACGAGCGGAGCTGAACAGCCGGCTTCGGTCTTTTTCGGCCGCGCTTCGGCTTTTTCCGGCCGCGGTTCGGCCTTTTTCGGCCGCGGTCGCCATTTTTCGGCGCCGCAACCGATTTTTGTCATTTTTTTTTTGGGTATCGGCGTATAACACGCACCCACGACTTTCCCCCGATTTTAAGGGGGAAAAAGTGCGTGTTATACGCCGATAAATACGGTAAATATATATATTTTAATTTGTGTTTTGACAGTTAAAATGCTAAAACTCAAGTGGAAAAGCTTACGGGATGCCTACACACGACATGTACGCCTGACCAGGGAATGTAGGAGTGGATCTGCAGCATGTGCTCCAAGAAAGTACATGTATGCTAGAGAACTGGAGTTCCTTCGGCCATTGGTGGCTTTGGGGCGGTAAGCTATCATCTGTACGAATGTCATTAAACAAAATGTAAAGAGAAAGTTCTAATAATTAATTCCTATTTTCAGTACTGAAAACAGCTGGGAGGACAGCTCCCAAAATAATTTGGACCCACAAGCAAGCCAGGCATCAGGCGGTGAACAAGAAGGACAAGATCCGGAGAGCCAGTTGTCTACTCCGGCACGCTCTATAGCAACAACACCTGTGGGAGACCGTGACGAGGAGTCCACACCACCTATTCCTGTTCGTGTGCCAGCTAGAGGAACACGAAGGAGGGCTCCGGAACCGGATTTTAACAGAATGCTGGACATTATGGCCGGTATGTCGGACAGGATGACCAGCAATAGGTCCCATGTTCAAGTGTCTGCTAGGTGTCTGGAAGGTCTGATGGAGAAGGTTCCATCAGAGCTCCAGGCAGACATGCTGTCAGGCACTATACGCTACATTGCGACCTTCATCCCGCCAACCACCACATATAGGTCCTCTGAACCTCCCCCACCATATGGTCCTTATGCTAATCCCCCCCCCCCCCATCTGCCAGCACTTCCTCGGTTTTCAGCACCACCTCCTAATTACCCTCCTCTGCCTACCCCGCCACCAACCAATTACTACCGTCTGCCAACACCACCACCACCTTCTAATTGGCAGCCCAATGACCATGCATCTACCTCCACCTGGTCACAATATGGCCATGCCATGGATGTGGTCAATGCACCTAACGAGGGAGTCAACTCCTCCCAAACCTTTCAGCACCTCTGATTTTTTTTATTTTTTATGAGCTACGTTAGCTCCGGTTGAGCTGTATATTTTTCAAATTAAAAAAAAAAAGAGAATAAGTAATATTTAGTTAATATTTGATAGTAACAAATAAAGTTTTTTGTTTAATATTAAAATTGTGTGATCGGATGTTTATTTTTCCCTCAATTCTTTACAAAAGTAGGAATTTTAATATAATAATCATTGTAATATGTTATTTTTCGCAGATGAAATGTGTATACCACTAATAACGCCCCAAAATACATACATTGCATTGATGACACGTGGCACTGACAGGTGGTACTGATACGTGGAACTGGGGACACGTGGCACTAACATGTGGCAATGATGACACGTGATATTGACAGGTGGCATTGATACGTGGCACTGATGATACGTGGCACTGGGGACACGTGGCACTAACAGGTGGCAATGATGACACATGACACTGACAGGTGGTATTGATACGTGGCACTGGGGACACGTGGCACTGGGGACAAAAAGAAATAAGAAGAATTTACCTCAGTGTGATGATTAGTCGTTCCACTGGGGGTATACTGTTCCGGAAATAGGTGTCCATTCTTTGCAACCGGCTACTGAGTAAACCCAGTAACTCATCAAAGCTGTGAGCAAGAAATATGGGGTTTATTAGTGGACATTATAAGACAGGAACAATGTCAAACATCATGAATCCAAATTACTTTGACTAACCTTTTTATGGACATCCTTGTGTAGTCCAAGAATTTCTCATCATGCTCACGTAGATCACTATACATGACCCAAAATTGGCCTCTCTCTTCACGTTCGGCAATTACTGGGTGGATCCAATATCTGCGTGCCCTCTTCTTTCTCCTCTCTCTTTCATGTAGAAAGTATGAGGTAACCGTGGCTGCTGCCAGAAAACACGCCATCTCATTGTCACTCATCTTTGTGCAGAAGATAGTACAATATGGAGCAGGAAGCACAATGATGACCCGGTAGTACAGTATTCACCCAGGAAGCAGATGAACAAAATCTAAAAACATAGCAACAAATGATGACAGTGATGATCATTTTTCCTATTGGCTGAATTTTTCCTATCGATGAAGTTGAAAAACGCCTGAAAACGATGTATGCAAATGTGCAAAAAACGACCGTATTCGCGCGACAAAACGCCGGTAAAAACGCCGGTCAAAACGCTCGTTCCGCTACGCTCAGGTGTGAATGCAGCCTTAAGCTGCAAAGATATTGAGTTAAAGATAAAAAAAAAACAAAAAAAAACCCCATGTACGGCCAGCCCAAACTGAGTTTTGTTAAATCAGTTACCTCCCTGGTTGCTACCACGAAAGCAATTTTTGGAAGGTCTAGTGTATAAAGACAGACTTTTTTTTGTCAACATCCATTACTACTTGCTACTACTACTTACCCTGCTACTGTTTTACATTTTACTGAATAACTAGAACAACAAGAGAATGCATTTGCAACTAGAAGCACTATGATAATAGGACCACTATTCTGTTTTGCGTATTCATAAACAATTCCATATTAATTCATTATTTTCATTGTACTTACTTCAGTTGTAGCAGACAACAAACAGAAATAAAGGTTTTTCTATACTGAAAATATTAAACTATAGAGACATAACTCTCCATGAAATTCCCTTTAAATAGTAACATTTGCTTTTTTTAGTACCTTATCCAAAATTATTAAAATCTATTTTCATAAGCTGTGATTTATTTAAATGTGTTAGTAAAAGATGAGATCTTTCTTTTGAAACTAACCAAATCAGAGATGAAGAAAGCCAGTCATAGAATACTGAAATTCAGAGCATCGTACCTATTTACACTAGCATTAATCTTAACAGTGCCTGAGATGAAGGTATAATTGAAGATGGCAGTTCTGGAAGTAACTGACTTTATGCACATTAATGAAGCCACTCTACTAGATCATTTTGCTTTAGAGATAGCTGAGCCACCTCATATAAAAAAGTTTAACTGAAATTTAATTTATTCCCTACAAGAGCTGAATACCTTTCTGTGCCAGACTAATAAATATATAGCTCCACAATCAATCCACGTAAGTTGGCATTTCTAAAGTAAAAATGTTCTTCTCTTGTAGTAAAAGCAAAACTCCAGCCACAGTTTAAATAATCACATGGGTGCTGTGTTACCCTATGTAATTAAATTTTTCCATTTTTGTTATTCACACACCTCTGCCAACCTACACTATATTACCAAAAGTATTTGAATGCCTGCCTTTACACGCACATGAATGGCATTTCAGTCTTAGACCGTAGGGTTCAATATTGAGTTGGCCCACCCTTTGCAGCTATAACAGTCTCAACTCTTCTGGGAAGGATGTCCACAAGGTTTAGGAGTGTGTCCATGGGAATGTTTGACCATTCTTCCAAAAGCGCATTTGTGAGGTCAAGCACTGATGTAGACGAGAAGGCCGGTGTCAGGAAAGGCAGGCTTTCCATGTAAGCGCCTGGCGCGCACGCATGCGTACTAGCACTTTTAGACACACACCTGTCACTAATACTTAATGTCAGGTGGGCTATTTAAACAGGGCTCCTACACAGGTTAATTACTGTTTGGTCTGCAGATTCTGTGTTGTATCCTGTTTCCTGTGTAACCTCTGATTCTGATCCAGCTTGTCGTTACCTGTGATTGCCTGCTGCCTGTTCTGATCCCGGCTTCCCATAGACTCTGATCCTGCCTGCTGATTCTGTCTGATCTTCCGGTACTACTCTTGAATAATATAAAATGTAAACTCCCGCTGAATGGTGAAAAAACTGTGAAAAAGAAACTAAAGCAGCTGCCACACACAAAGTGCTACTCACTAGAAATGTAAAATTATGAAAATGTGGCGCTCGCAAATGTTAATAAACATGTGTAACCAAATGTGGATGAGTGCAGATGTGAATATACAAAACAAAAAACATGTAAATAAAGTCCAAATAAATGTGCTGAATATTCTGATCCGCAATGGGAAAAAAACTTTTGAAGTGCAAAGGACCACAGACGCTCCAGGACTTTTCAGGTGCAGAAACCCACATGTGTCCCCACTCACCAAATGGCGATGACCCCCAGATTTGCAGTCTGGGTGTCACTTCAGACTTATGTGTTGGTATCCAAAGAAGCTCAGGAGTGGTGTTGTGCACATCAGATCAAAGGATTTCTTGTTGGAATTTCTCAGCAGAATCACCAGGCACCAAAAAAGGGTAAAAAATGGAACTAATAGTGAAAAGTACCATTTGAAAAGGGATTTATTCTATATACAAATGGGTACTTACAAAATAGTTGATAAAAACAGGCATGTAATGGGATTAGAGATGTATCTGGACGCTGCTCACGGCACTCCAGAAACCAGGAAGTGCGTTCCAAGGAGCAGGAAATTATGTTGGCTTGTGACCTGATCTCTCTTCCGCCTACCGTCTATGCCTGATCTGCCCAATTGTTACCGACCTGGCCTGCATCTCGCTCATCTAGCCTGCTACAGCTCACAGCCCTGCAAGCCTGCATCTGGTACTGCTCTCTGGATCATCCCAGCCTGCCACCAGTCAAGCATCATGTTAGCTCATCTACTATCTGCCTGCCGACCACCGATACTACACGGACTATTGAACTGTTTACAGGCACTCATACCCCACCGTGCTCCTGTGGCTACTGTATCACTACCAGCGAACCGGAGTTGTACGATAGGCCTTCCTCTGCATGTCAGGCTCCCATCCCAGGTATGTAACAGTACCAAACAGCAATGTCTGAGCCTGCAATAGGACCCTCTCCAGTGGATGAAATATGTCAGCACCTTGCTGCTCTAACACAAGTGGTTAAGGAAGGATACGTGCGCCTGGAAGAGCGGGTACAGTCCCTGTCCACTCCAGCAACCACAGCTCCTGCATCTGATCCTGCCTCCTCCACCACCCAAATCGGGGCTTCAGCCAGCCATACAGTAATTATGTTACCCCCTGAGCCCCAAGTACCTACTCCTGAGAGGTTTTCCGGTGATCGGAGTAAATTTAGAGCCTTCTGCAATGCTTCTCAGCTCTACTTTGCTCTCCAGCCACTGAATTTCTTCCTGGAAACCACCAAGGTGGGATTCATTATTTCCCTCCTCCAAGGGGAACCGCAGACTTGGGCCCACCGGCTGTTAGAAGAGAACAACGCACAACTAAACACCATGAAAATGTTCTTTGACGCCATGGCACTGATTTATGATGACCCACAACGTCCCACCACTGCTGAAGATGCTCTTCATGCACTCCAGCAAGGCCGCAGAGTGGCCGAGGACTTTGTCACTGACTTTAGACGCTGGAGTTTGGGTCTCTCAGCCTGAAAGATGAGCTCGCTCGGGTCGGGGTGCTAAGCTCTCTGGAAGCCCTAATCACTCTGTCCATTCAGATTGACCGCTGCCTACAAGAATGCAGGTCTGAAAAAAACACAAAGAAGTTCTGTCCAGCCTGGATGTTACCTAAGATCCCTGCTCCTCCTAACCCGTCTCCTGGAAACTCCGCTTTCCCCACTTCAGAGGCGCCCGAACCCATGGAATTGGGCCTGATTCGTTCTTCATTAACTCCAGAAGAATGGCCACTCCAACGAGTAAATAACCTCTGCCTGTACTGTGGATAAGCCAGTCACTTTGTACGTACCTGTGCTGCCAAGCTGCGTAAGTGTCTTTCCCTTTCTTCACTCAACCAGTCACCCCTGCCTGCCTTGTCTGCCAGCTCAGCTCCTATCGCTCGGCCTGTTTCCTTCCAGCTGCCAGGAAAAACCACATCAGTGACCGCTATTATTGATTCTGGAGCGTGTAGCTGTTTCATTGACCAGTCCTTCTCAGCTCAGCAACACATTCCTCTACAAACCAGAGAACAGGGACTCAAAGTATTCCTGGCCGATGGGTCTCACATTAAATCTGGACTGGTAACCAAGGAGACCCCACCAATGCTGACCATCTCCTCCACCAACCACCGAGAGCTGCTGCGTTTAGACGCAAATTCTTCTCCCTTATTTCCCATCTTCCTGAGCTTACCCTGGCTACAGGCCCACAACCCACAGATAGACTGGGAATCTGGAAGTGTAAAGTTCCTGTCACCATATTGCCAGAGACACTGTTTGGAAACTTCACCACCATCACCTGCTACCTTGCTATGTATAGACGCAGACCCCAAATTATGTCAAGTAGTTCTGGATTCTTACTACAAATACCTGGACATTTTCAGCAAACGAGGATCAGACACCCTTTCTCCACACAGACTTTACGACTGCCCCATTGAGCTTTTTCCCAGGGTTGAGATTCTCTTTGGGCGCATCTTTTCTTTTATCTGAACGGGAATCAGGGGTTTTGAAGGACTATATTGATGAGAACCTGTCATCCATCCCTCTACCTTACCGGCTGGTGCTGGTATATTTTTCGTAGAAAAGAAGAAGGATCATTCCCTGATACCATGTGTGGACTATCGTGACCTAAATAAAATAACAGTGAAGAATCACTGTCCCCTTCCTCTAGTCCCTGAACTGTTCCAAAGTCTCAAATCAGCAAGCATCTTTACCAAGCTGGATTTAAGAGGGGCCTATAACCTGGTTCGCATACGAGAAGTGGATGAATGGAAAACTGCCTTCCGTACCCGATTTGGCCACTTCGAATATCTAGTTATCCCTTTGTAATGCCCCTGCCACCTTCAAGTACTTTATTAACGACATTTTCAAAGACTTTCTGGATATTTTCATGGTTGTCTACCTTGATGACATCTTGATATTCTCCGTATCATTAGAGGTGCAACGAGGGCATGTTAAAAGCATATTGTGCCAGCTCCACAAATATGGACTTTATGCCAAAGCCGAGAAATGCAACTTTGAGCAACGGGGCATCCAGTTCTTAGGTCTGATCATTTCGACCAAAGGGATCAAGATGGACCCACAGAAAGTCTCAGCGATACTAGATTGGCCAGTCCCCACAGACAAGAAGGGAATACAACACTACATGGGCTTTGCCAATTTTTATCGCAAGTTTATCAAGAACTTTTCGGCTATCATTCACCGTATTACACAACTGACAAAACAAGGTATCTGTTTCTGTTGAACTTCTGCGGCACAAGCTGCTTTTGAAACATTGAAAAGACGGTTGACCATTGCTCCTGTCTTAAGTCACCCAGACTCTACCTTGCCCTATATTGTGGAGGTGGATGCTTCAAAAAGTGCAGTTGGGGCCATTCTATCACAATGTCAAGTCCTCAAAGAAGTGATCCATCCAGTGGCATTCTTTTCACGCAAACTCACGTCAGCTGAAAGAAACTACGATGTAGGGGATCGGGAACTTTTGGCGATCAAAGCTGCATTGGAGGAATGGAGGTACTTGCTGGAGGGAGCAGCCCATCCAATTCTGATCTAGACGGATCATAAGAATCTTGAATATATTTGATCCGCTAAATGCCTCAAACCATGTCAAGCTTGCTGGGCACTCTTTTTCTCGAGATTCTCATTCCATATTACGTACAGGCCTGGATCAAAGAACACTAAGCCTGATGCGTTGTCATGCACGTTCAAAGATCAAAAAGACTTTCTAATACCAGACCATTTTACCATTTTAACAGCCGGAAACTTCCTACTATTGCACACTGACCTTTTGTCTCAGTTACAGCAAGCTTCTGCAGAAACAACCAGTCCTGCAGAGGTCACACTGCAAGCAAAGAATGGACTATCACGGAGGGGTAAGCAGATTTTTTGTACCTAAAGAGGTTCGAGCAATGATCTTGGGGGTTTGTCATAACCACCCTTTGGCAGGCCATTTTGGGGTTCATAAGACTGTCAAACTTGTACAATGCTCATTTTGGTGGCCAGGATTGGAGAAAGACTGCAGAGCACATGTAATGTAAATGCATGCACCACCTGCATCCGGAGTAAAAGTTCCCGTAACAAAGCTTGGAGATTACACAGACCTCTGCCTATACCTGACAGACAGTGGAAGATGATTTCTATGGATTTTATAGTTGAACTTCCACCATCTAAAGAATGTACCGCTATCTTTGTGGTCGTGGATCACTTATCAAAGATGGCTCATTTTATTCCTCCAAATAGTACACCATCGGCTGCAGAAACCGATTGAGTGTTTGTAAAATAAATTGTCAGACTCCACGGAGTCTCTGCAAATATTGTGTCTGATCGCGGTGTCCAGTTCACGTCCAGATTTTGGAAAGCATTGTGCGAGATCCTACAGATTGAATTCTCATTCTCTTCTGCTTACCACCCAAAAACGAATGGGCAGCGGGAGAGGACTAATCAAACCCTAGAACAATATATCCGTTGTTTTACTTCTTTTGTCCAGGACAAATGGGTATCATTATTACGCCTTGCGGAATTTGCCTATAGTTATGCCAACCATTCTGCCACCAAGCAATCTCCGTTCTTTGCTAATTATTGATTCCATCCCACCTTTTTACCTAATTTTGTCACAGAATCTACCGTTTCATCTGTCCAGGATACTCTGGACTTTTTCTCGTGCAATAATATGTTGTTGCAGGAAACCATTGCAAAAGCGCTGGAGGACAGCAAGAAATCATTTGACAAGAAAAGAAGGGGTTGATCTTGCAACCAGGAGATCAAGTATGGCTTTCAACAGCGAATTTGCCAAACTGTTACCACAAAGTTGGGAGCATGAAATTGTCCAAAATATCTTGGTATGCTGACACCTTAAGAGTTTCCTTCAATGAGACTAAGGGGGCCAAGCCCAACCCCTGAAAAACAGCCCCCCTTGGAGGGAAACCAAATTAACTACGTTACTGTCCAAAATGCAAGGCTTAGAGGCACGACAGAAACATGCTCAGACTGCAGAAGTGGAACGAGAATTATTAAATGCCTGTAGACAAGTAACTGACCTACTACAATATAGAGCCAAAATGGCACTACAAATAGGACGTAACTGTAGCTACGAGTCGGGCAATAAATGTGGCAGGCAACTTGCAGGTGCATTACGTGTAATGCATGCAAGGACGTTTATTCCTTCAGTGAGGAAAAGAGATGGGGAGGAGGTTGGGATGCCTGGACAGATAGCCGAGGTGTTTGGCAAGTTCTATTCCTCACTTTACAATCTGAACATAGATGCACCAGATCGAACAGTGATGGAGGAGTACCTAAAAGCAAGTGGAATGCTGTACCTGACAACTAGTGGGCAGGAGGAGTTGGACTCACCAATTACTTTAGAAGAGGTACAGAGAGGAATAAGATTAGCAAAAATAGTGAAGGCACCAGGACCAGATGGGATCTCGGCCCAGTACTATAAGTTATTCTCATCAGTATTGGGACCCTATCTGGTTAAAATGTTTAATGAGCTGGGGGAAGGAGCCTCTTTCCATCCAGAGACATTAAGAGCTATGATAGCGATGATTCCAAAAGAAGGTAAGGATCCAAAGCAATGTGGAAGTTATAGGCCAATATCCTTATTGAATACCGATTTAAAGATATTCAGTAAGATTATAGCCTTAAGACTACAACAGCAACTACCCTTCCTGATCCATCAGGATCAGGTAGGGTTTGTTCCAACAAGAGAAGCAAGGAATAATACCATCAAAATCCTGAATCTGATGCATATAGCAAACTCAACTAAGACTCCGTGTGTGTTCCTAGGAACAGACGCGGAGAAGGCATTTGATAGGGTGGGATGGGGGTTCATGTTTGAGCATTTAGATGCAATACATTTACATGCCAGAAATAGCAATCTGGAAAGAGGGATTCTAACAGTAGTTGGAAAAATTTCCTCATGTAAAAACCCCAGTACACATGTCAAAGGGTCATTAATCAAATTAACTTGAAATGCCCTGTTGATAGTATCAATGATTCATTGCCAATAGCGAACCAGCATGGGGCAACGCCGGAGTAGATGGAAAAGATCAGCTGAGGTGCTGTGACAACATGGGCAATCAGAATACTCCCTTCGATTCCATCTATGAAGCTGTATGGACGTTCTATACGATCTATGGAGTAGGGATGAGCCGAACACCCCCGGGTTCGGTTCGAACCAGAACCTTCGAACGGACCGAAAGTTCGCACGAATTTTCGAACCCTATACGTTATAATGGACGCGAACGTTCGAAATCAAAAGTGCTAATTACAACGGCCAATATGCATGTTAATGTCATAAAACAGGTTTGGGGACCCGGGTCCTGCCCCAGGGGACATATATCAATGCAAAAAGAACTTTTAAAAACTAACGTTTTTTCGGGAGCAGTCATTTTAATGATGCATAAAGTGAAAAAAAAAAGTGAAATTTTCCTTTAAATATGGTACCTGGGGGGTGTCTAAAGTATGCCTGTGAAGTGGCATGTGTTTCCCGTGTTTAGAACTGTCCTTGCACAAAATGACATTTGTAAAGGAAAAAAAGAAGCCATTTAAAACCACTTGCGGCTTTAGGTTTGTTCTTAAGTAGAATCTGAACAGGTACATTATGAAGTGTAGCTCCATCCCAAAAAAATCTATTTTTAAGCTTTTTGGAGAACATAGGGAGGGGTTATCACCCCTGTAACATTTGCTGTCTTTGCACATCTGTTCAGAACATGTCACCTCACTTTCCGTCCCAATGACAAATGTTTTTGGAAAAGTGGGGTTTTAATTGAAACAAGGATTGGTGATAAAGTATCAGTAGAGAGGAGATACCTTTTTCCCAAATTAAATCTAACAGGATAGAATTTCCCTTCCTAGGGGTAGATTTCCTCTCACTTCCTGTTTTCTCTTTCCATTTGCAAGTAGGAGTCGTTTGTAAGTTGGATGTTTGAAAGTAGGGGCCTGGCGTATATACTCTGCAGAAATTTGCCCTATTAGATGTTGGTGTAGCCACAAGACTGGTGGGCACAGGAATGGGCCCTGCTATGAGTTAATAAATCAAGATTTTTAATTGCATGCACCTGTTGAACAGGGCAGAAAAATTGGGGGTGGTGGTGGTGGTGGACGGTGTTGCCACAAGACTGTAAGCTCTCACAGTTACTCTTGGTGGGCGCAGGAATGGGCCCTGCTGTGAGTTATTAGATCAAGATTTGTAATTGCATGCACCTGTTGAACAGGGCAGAAAAATTGGGGGTGGTGGTGGTGGTGGACGGTGTTGCCACAAGACTGTAAGCTCTCACAGTTACTCTTGGTGGGCGCAGGAATGGGCCCTGCTGTGAGTTATTAGATCAAGATTTGTAATTGCAAGCACCTGATGAACAGGGCAGAAAAATTGGGCCTTTGGCGGTGGTGGTGGACGGTGTTGCCACAAGACTGTAGGCCCTCACAGTTACTCTTGGTGGGCGCAGGAATGGGCCCTGTTGTGAGTTATTAGATCAAGATTTGTAATTGCAAGCACCTGATGAACAGGGCAGAAAAATTGGGCCTTTGGCGGTGGTGGTGGACGGTGTTGCCACAAGACTGCAGGCCCTCATAGTTACTCTTGGTGGGCGCAGGAATGGGCCCTGCTGTGAACTATTAGATCAAGATTTGTAATTACCCGCCCCTGTTAAACAGGGGCTGAAAAATTGTGCCTTAGGCACTGGTGCTGGTGCCACAACACTGCAACCCCTCACAGAGACTGTACTTGGAGCACAGCAGTCACACGTGTTGCGAAGCATTTTTTAAAAAAATTGTAAGTACCCGCCCCTGTTAAACAGGGGCTGAAAAATTGTGCCTTAGGCACTGGTGCTGGTGCCACAACACTGCATCCAGGCCCTCACAGATACTGTACTTGGAGCACAGCAGTCACACGTGTTGCGAAGCATTTTTTTTAAAAAATTGTAAGTACCCGCCCCTGTTAAACAGGGGCTGAAAAATTGTGCCTTAGGCACTGGTGCTGGTGCCACAACACTGCAACCCCTCACAGAGACTGTACTTGGAGCACAGCAGTCACACGTGTTGCGAAGCATTTTTTAAAAAATTGTAAGTACCCGCCCCTGTTAAACAGGGGCTGAAAAATTGTGCCTTAGGCACTGGTGCTGGTGCCACAACACTGCAACCCCTCACAGAGACTGTACTTGGAGCACAGCAGTCACACGTGTTGCGAAGCATTTTTTAAAAAAAATTGGAAGTACACGCCCCTGTTAAACAGGGGCTGAAAAATTGTGCCTTAGGCACTGGTGTGGTGGCATGGATCATTGAGGAGGAGGAAGAGGATAGTCAGTGAACATAAGAGGACAGTCACTCAGCATCAGCATAGGCAGTCTTGAAGGGATGTGACATTAAAAATTATTCGGTTATATCCGCCTCAGGTGCCTGGTAGCTGGTGGTGATCCAAGACTGATTCATTTTGATGAATGTCAGTCGATCAACCGAGGCGGTGGACAGGCGCACCCTATGATCAGTCACAAATCCTCCAGCAGCACTGAATGTGCGTTCTGAAAGAACGCTGGAGGCAGGACAGGCCAGTAGCTCAATTGCATACTGTGCAAGCTCTGGCCAGTGATCCATCCTCAGGACCCAGTAAGCCAGAGGATTTTCGGTGGGAAAGGTGTCCAAGTCTGACCTTGCCCCAAGGTATTCCTGCACCATGTATATCAGACGCTGGCGATGGTTGCTGGAACCGATCATACCTTGGGGCTGCGGACTAAAAAATTGTCTGAACGCATCGGTCAGACGTCCACCTTCCCCACCGCTCCTTCTGCCACTGACCGAAGCCTCAGCAACTCGTCGCCCAGGACCAGGAGTTTGTAGCCTCCCAGTTTCTGGGAACGCGTTGCACAGACCTTTCTGCAAGGCCTCCCTGAGATGTCTCATCCTCTGCTCCCTCTGCGACGGCAAGATAAGGTCCGCAACCTTACCCTTGTACCGCGGATCAAGGAGAGTGGCCAGCCAGTAATGGTCCCTCTCCTTGATCCGAAGAACACGAGGATTCTTCCGCAGGCTTTGCAGGATCAGGGAGGCCATGCAGCGTAGGTTAGCTGAGGCATTCGGTCCGGAGTCTTCTGGGTCACTGAGGATGACATGATCGCCAGCCACCTCCTCCCAGCCACGTACAAGTCCACTGGTTTGTTGGGACTGTACATCATCCCTAAAAGACTGCTGCTGCTGATGCTGAGTGCCAGGCTCCACCTCCATGCTCACACAATCCTCCTCCTCCTCCTCCTCCTCCTCCTCATCCTCTTCCTGTGTGATGGGTGGGACAGAAGGAACACTGTCCGGATAAAGGGGGCCTTGAGAGGCAAGGAAGTCCTCCTCTTCCTGCCTCTGTTCTGCCTCAAGTGCCCTGTCCATTATCCCACGCAGCGTATGCTCCAACAGGTGGACAAGAGGGACAGTGTCACTGATGCATGCACTGTCACTGCTCACCATCCTCGTGGCCTCCTCAAATGGTGAGAGGACAGTGCATGCATCCCTGATCATGCTCCACTGACGTGGGGAAAAAAAACCAAGCTCCCCTGACCCTGTCCTGGTGCCGTAGTCGCAAAGGTACTCATTGATGGCCCTCTGCTGCGTGTGCAGTCGCTGCAGCATGGCCAACGTTGAGTTCCACCTGGTGGGCATGTCACATATTAGGCGGTTCTTGGGCAGGTTCAGCTCCTTTTGCAGCTCAGTCAGCCGAGCACTGGCATTATAAGATCGGCGGAAATGCACACAGACTTTCCTGGCCTGCCTCAGGACATCCTGTAAGCCTGGGAACCTGCCCAAGAACCGCTGCACCACCAGGTTGAGGACGTGAGCCATGCAGGGCACATGGGTGAGCTGCCCCTGTCGCAGGGCGGAGAGGAGGTTGGTGCCATTGTCAGAAACGACCATTCCTGGCTTAAGCTGACGTGGCGTCAACCACCTCTCGGCCTGCCCCTGCAGAGCTGCCAGAACCTCTGGCCCAGTGTGGCTCCTGTCCCCCAAACACACCAGCGCAAGCACGGCATGGCATCTTTTTGCCTGCGTACTTGCGTAGCCCCTTGTACGCCTACGGAGCACCGCTGGTTCCAAGGACAGAGCACTGGAGGAAGAAGAAGAGGAGGGGGTGGAGGAGAGAGGTGTGTCACAACCAGTAGCAGTAGTCGCGTTTTGGAGGCGTGGTGGCGGAACAACCTCCAACACTACTGCACCTTGTCCTGCATCCCTCCCAGCTGCCAATAGAGTGACCCAATGGGCCGTGAAAGAAAGGTACCGTCCCTGTCCATGCCTGCTGGACCATGAGTCAGCGGTAATATGCACCTTACCGCTGACCGCCCTGTCCAGCGAGGCATGGACATTGCCCTCCACATGCCGGTAGAGAGACGGAATCGCCTTCCGCGAGAAAAAGTGGCGTTTGGGAACCTGCCACTGAGGAACCGCACATTGAACAAACTCACGGAAGGGGGCCGAGTCTACCAACTGAAAAGGCAGCAGTTGAAGTGCTAGCAATTTAGCAAGGCTAGCATTCAACCGCTGGGCATGTGGATGGCTGGGAGTGTACTTCTTTCTACGGTCCAGCAGCTGGGGCAGGGAAATTTGCCTGCTGCAATCGGACGTCGGTGTACTGCAAGTACTTGGTTGTGACACACCGAATTCTACACCTTCAGTCCTCTCAGAGCAGCTTTCAGAGAGGACTGAAGGTGTAGTGGGGATGGAGATCCCAGCTGAGGAGGAGCAAGGAGAGGTCCGCTTAGTTCTTTGGTGTGGGTCTTTTATGTGTGCCTGCCAACGAGCTGCATGGCAGGTCGCCATATGTCTGGTCATGCTTGTCGTGCCCAAGCGGCTGATGTTTTGGCCACGCGAGATACGCTTGAGACAAATATTGCAAATAGCAGTGGTGCGATCTGCTGCACTCGTCTCAAAAAAGGCCCACACCAAAGAACTTTTCTGATAACGTGCAGAGGCAGCGCCCTGCACAGGCGGAGCTCTGCGGTGTTGTACAGTTGCTGTGCTGGCCTCTACCTGGCCTCCAGGGGGCATCCTGCCTCGTTGGACATGTGACGCCGCATCCTCCTCCTCCTCGTCCTCCTCCTCATCCTCTCTCCCTTGAGGCACCCACGTGGAGTCAGTGACCTCATCATCCCCTCCCTCTTCACCACTAGAGCAAACCTGGCAGTAAGCTGCAGCTGGTGGAACAGTACTGCCAGATTCCTCAAGCTGGGTATCGTCATCCGAGCCTTCGAATCGTTGGGCATCCTCCTGGAGCATGTACCCAACACTGTGCTCAAAGAGTTCGGGGGACTCCTCAGGAGGACATGGTGGGTCTAGGGAAGGGGTGGCTGATGATGCTCTGTCAGTACCCTGAGCCTGGGTGAGAGAGGATGAGGAGGATGAGGAGGGCTTGGTCATCCATTCTACCAAGCCTTCAGCATGATGCGGCTCCACATGTCCAGCTGCCGAAAACAAAGACGCGCGTGTCCCATGGCCACGTGCTGATGACGATGCACGACCACGTCCACGTCCACGGCCACGTCCACTAGAAACAGAGCCTGCCTGCCCTGTGTTCTTGGCTCTGCACGCTCTGCCTCCCCTTGGCGGTCTTCCAGCCATTGTAGTCGGTAGTCCTGTGGGTGCTGCTGAGAAGAATATATAGGAGCTCTGTGTGATGCCACTAACACACTAGAAGTCCTATGGGTGCTTCTGCAAAGAAAATAGAGGAGCTCTGTGTGATGCCACTAACACACTAGAAGTCCTGTGGGTGCTGCTGAGAAGAATATATAGGAGCTCTGTGTGATGCCACTAACACACTAGAAGTCCTATGGGTGCTTCTGCAAAGAAAATAGAGGAGCTCTGTGTGATGCCACTAACACACTAGAAGTCCTGTGGGTGCTTCTGCAAAGAAAATAGAGGAGCTCTGTGTGATGCCACTAACACACTAGAAGTCCTGTGGGTGCTTATGCAAAGAAAATAGAGGAGCTCTGTGTGATGCCACTAACACACTAGAAGTCCTGTGGGTGCTGCTGAGAAGAATATATAGGAGCTCTGTGTGATGCCACTAACACACTAGAAGTCCTATGGGTGCTTCTGCAAAGAAAATAGAGGAGCTCTGTGTGATGCCACTAACACACTAGAAGTCCTGTGGGTGCTTCTGCAAAGAAAATAGAGGAGCTCTGTGTGATGCCACTAACACACTAGAAGTCCTGTGGGTGCTTATGCAAAGAAAATAGAGGAGCTCTGTGTGATGCCACTAACACACTAGAAGTCCTGTGGGTGCTTCTGCAAAGAAAATAGAGGAGCTCTGTGTGATGCCACTAACACACTAGAAGTCCTGTGGGTGCTTATGCAAAGAAAATAGAGGAGCTCTGTGTGATGCCACTAACACACTAGAAGTCCTGTGGGTGCTTATGCAAAGAAAATAGAGGAGCTCTGTGTGATGCCACTAACACACTAGAAGTCCTGTGGGTGCTGCTGAGAAGAATATATAGGAGCTCTGTGTGATGCCACTAACACACTAGAAGTCCTATGGGTGCTTCTGCAAAGAAAATAGAGGAGCTCTGTGTGATGCCACTAACACACTAGAAGTCCTGTGGGTGCTTCTGCAAAGAAAATAGAGGAGCTCTGTGTGATGCCACTAACACACTAGAAGTCCTGTGGGTGCTGCTGAGAAGAATATATAGGAGCTCTGTGTGATGCCACTAACACACTAGAAGTCCTATGGGTGCTTCTGCAAAGAAAATAGAGGAGCTCTGTGTGATGGGACTAACACACTTCAAGTCCTATAGGTGCTTCTGGGAAGAAAATATAGCTCTGTGTGTGTGATGGGACTAACACACTTCAAGTCCTATAGGTGCTTCTGGGAAGAAAATATAGCTCTGTGTGTGTAATGGGACTAACACACTTCAAGTCCTATAGGTGCCTCTGGGAACAAAATATAGCTCTGTGTGTGTGATGGGACTAACACACTTCAAGTCCTATAGGTGCTTCTGGGAACAAAATATAGCTCTGTGTGTGTGATGGGACTAACACACTTCAAGTCCTATAGGTGCTTCTGGGAACAAAATATAGCTCTGTGTGTGTGATGGGACTAACACACTTCAAGTCCTATAGGTGCTTCTGGGAAGAAAATATAGCTCTGTGTGTGTGATGGGACTAACACACTTCAAGTCCTATAGGTGCTTCTGGGAAGAAAATATAGCTCTGTGTGTGTAATGGGACTAACACACTTCAAGTCCTATAGGTGCTTCTGGGAACAAAATATAGCTCTGTGTGTGTGATGGGACTAACACACTTCAAGTCCTATAGGTGCTTCTGGGAACAAAATATAGCTCTGTGTGTGTGATGGGACTAACACACTTCAAGTCCTATAGGTGCTTCTGGGAACAAAATATAGCTCTGTGTGTGTGATGGGACTAACACACTTCAAGTCCTATAGGTTCTTCTGGGAACAAAATATAGCTCTGTGTGTGTGATGGGACTAACACACTTCAAGTCCTATAGGTGCTTCTGGGAACAAAATATAGCTCTGTGTGTGTGATGGGACTAACACACTTCAAGTCCTATAGGTGCTTCTGGGAAGAAAATATAGCTCTGTGTGTGTAATGGGACTAACACACTTCAAGTCCTATAGGTGCTTCTGGGAACAAAATATAGCTCTGTGTGTGTGATGGGACTAACACACTTCAAGTCCTATAGGTGCTTCTGGGAACAAAATATAGCTCTGTGTGTGTGATGGGACTAACACACTTCAAGTCCTATAGGTGCTTCAGGGAACAAAATATAGCTCTGTGTGTGTGATGGGACTAACACACTTCAAGTCCTATAGGTGCTTCTGG
Source organism: Lithobates sylvaticus (assembly GCA_028564925.1). NCBI lineage: Eukaryota > Metazoa > Chordata > Amphibia > Anura > Ranidae > Lithobates > Lithobates sylvaticus. Next base: position 289,465,946 of record CM053030.1, read on the forward strand.
GAAGAAAATATAGCTCTGTGTGTGTGATGGGACTAACACACTTCAAGTCCTATAGGTGCTTCTGGGAACAAAATATAGCTCTGTGTGTGTGATGGGACTAACACACTTCAAGTCCTATAGGTGCTTCTGGGAAGAAAATATAGCTCTGTGTGTGTGATGGGACTAACACACTTCAAGTCCTATAGGTGCCTCTGGGAACAAAATATAGCTCTGTGTGTGTGATGGGACTAACACACTTCAAGTCCTATAGGTGCTTCTGGGAACAAAATATAGCTCTGTGTGTGTGATGGGACTAACACACTTCAAGTCCTATAGGTGCTTCTGGGAACAAAATATAGCTCTGTGTGTGTGATGGGACTAACACACTTCAAGTCCTATAGGTGCTTCTGGGAACAAAATATAGCTCTGTGTGTGTGATGGGACTAACACACTTCAAGTCCTATAGGTGCTTCTGGGAAGAAAATATAGCTCTGTGTGTGTAATGGGACTAACACACTTCAAGTCCTATAGGTGCTGCTGGGAACAAAATATAGCTCTGTGTGTGTGATGGGACTAACACACTTCAAGTCCTATAGGTGCTTCTGGGAACAAAATATAGCTCTGTGTGTGTGATGGGACTAACACACTTCAAGTCCTATAGGTGCTTCTGGGAACAAAATATAGCTCTGTGTGTATGATGGGACTAACACACTACAAGTCCTATAGGTGCTTCTGGTAACAAAATATAGGAGCTCTGCCTGCCTGCCACGAACACACTACAAGTCCTATAGGTGCTTCTGGGAACAAAATATAGGAGCTCTGCCTGCCTGCCACGAACACACTACAAGTCCTATAGGTGCTTCTGGTAACAAAATATAGGAGCTCTGCCTGCCTGCCACGAACACACTACAAGTCCTATAGGTGCTTCTGGTAACAAAATATAGGAGCTCTGCCTGCCTGCCACGAACACACTACAAGTCCTATAGGTGCTTCTGGTAACAAAATATAGGAGCTCTGCCTGCCTGCCACGAACACACTACAAGTCCTATAGGTGCTTCTGGTAACAAAATATAGGAGCTCTGCCTGCCTGCCACGAACACACTACAAGTCCTATAGGTGCTTCTGGTAACAAAATATAGGAGCTCTGCCTGCCTGCCACGAACACACTACAAGCCCCTCTTTCTCAATCAATCTTTGTAACTGAATCTATCTAACTCAATTTCTGTAAGTGAATCTCTCTACCTAACTAAATCGAGCAGAGTGTCACAGAATCAGCCTGCTCAATCTGCGCCGGAACAGCATGTGACCGGCGCAGACGGCGTGGCGGCCTTTTATAGGGGGGGGGCGTGTACTACAGCCTCTGAGCTGTAATTGGCTACAGGCGTCCTGCCTGTAGCCAATTATGGCTCTTCGAGTTTCCGGGGCTGTGATTGGCCAAGCATGCGGGGTCACAGTGCATGCTTGGCCAATCATCAGCCAACAATGCACTGCGCCGGCCGCGCCGGCCGCAATGCATTGCGGGGCCGCTCGCATCACACCAACGTGATGCGAGCGGCCAAAATAGTTCTGGGCTCGCCGAGCGAGCGAACGCCCGGTGCTCGATGCGAACGTGGGTTCGCATCGAGCACCGGGCCCATCCCTACTATGGAGCACAAATAACTGGGAGAGCCTCTGTGTGGGTGAGATGGGAACCAATTGAACCTGATCAAGTATCGCCTGCCACGCATCATCTATTTCCCCAATATCTTTTTCCCTTCCTATCCTACCCGGTATGTGAATGTTAGCCAGAGATTTGTCCAGCAGCATCCTGTATAGGGAAGAAATAAGTTCCTTCTTGTCCACCGCATTGGCCAAGGAATCAATGAGGTGGGTGAAAATCCATCCCATATTGGTTCTTTTGACCTGCGCCGATAAAGCGTGTCGTAATTGTAGGTATTGAAAACAAGAAATATTAAACTCCCCTTGCAGATCTTGGAAGGATCTAAGGTGGCCCTGTACAAATACCTGATGGAGAAATGTATAATACTTTATAATACTAGTGATAAAACTCAGAAAGCTTGCTTAATTCCATGTACCGATCCCCCATCCATATTAGAGAATATGAGGAAACACCAGAATAGCCCATTATTTGTTTCTTGGTTTCCCAGACTTTATTCATCAACTTCAGAGAAGGATATTTTGATGGGTCGCTGAGCCAGGAGGTGTTATTTCGCCTGTTCGAAAGTATGATGGCTTGATTTGGATCATGCAGGCTCTGAACTCCACACCCTGCTAGGTGCAATTGCGCAGCAAGGAAGTATAATTTTGTATGAAATTATAGACCCCAGAATAGATAAGGGAATTCTGGCATTCCTGCCCTTCCATAAAAAAATGTCAGAGAGAGTCAATTCTTTTAAGCCAGCCACTAGGGATCCACATGGGGGAGTTGTGTACAATAATTGCGGAGCCATAAAATTTTTATGAGATTGATTCGGCCCACCACAGATAAAAGAAATTTGGACCAGGCCTTACTTACTAAGGGACTGTAGATTGTATTTTAGATAATCTTCTACCTCAGGTTGAACCCAAACCCGAGGTCTTTAAACAAATCCACCACTTTTAGTTGTTGTGCACATTGAGGTAACAGCAATTATTGTGAGTTTATGGGCATGAGAACAGACTTATCTCAGTTAATTACAAAACCCGATAGGGATCCAAATGTTTTAGTAGTGGTCATGAGGGATGATAATGAGCCCCTAGTGTCCCTTAGGAATATCAATGCATTGTCTGCGTAGAGAGAAATTTTGTCTTCTCGCTGACCTCTTTGGAACACGGAAATGGAACCCGACTGCCGAATGATCACCGCAAGCGACTCGATCGCCAGAGTGAAGAGGAGAGGGGGCACCCTTGACACGTTCCTCTATGAAGGCAAAAGACATCAGCATATGAGCCATTGACTTGTATAGTGACTCTTGGAGCAGAATATAGCGTTTACCCAGACCAAAGAGTTTCAGTACTTCCCATAAATAGGGCCATTCTACGCTTTCAAATGCTTTGGCTACGTCTAAAAAGCGTATGTGTAAGGTACCTGTGATAGGTAGTGTCTGAAGTGGAGCTTGTGTGCTGAGGTTTCAGGCGAAAACTTAGTCAGGCAGATCAGGATGGCAACAGATCAGGCAAAGCAGTACACAATCGAAATCCAGAGATTGGTCAGGCAGGCAAAGGTCATACATGAGCTGGCAGTGAAGTACAAAATCAGCAGGCTAGAGAGTAGTCAGGAATTCAGGCAGAAGTTCAAATACGGTATTCAGAGTCAAAAAGTAGTCAAAACACCCAGGAAGCTAGTCCAAACAAACGGGCACTGAGAGATAGGAAGTGCTGGTATTTATAAGCTTGGTTTGATTGTAGATTGTCCACAGCTGGCAGCAGGTGGGGCTAGTAAGTCCAAGGTAATGCATCAAACTAAGAGAACATAGCTATAACTCCAGAGCTCCTCTGTGGCACAACAAGTAAAGCCCCATACACACGGTCGGATTTTTTCATGGATTCTGTCCGATCGGACAATGTTGTTGAAAAATCAGACCGTGTGTATGCACCATCGGACAGTCTACGTCGGATTGTCCGACGAACAAAGTCCTATCTCCTGCTGGATAGATTTGCCGACAACACGGTCCGATCACACCAAATCCGATCGTGTGTACGGTTGTCCGACGGACAAAGTGCTACGCATGCTCAGAAGAAATTCTGTGACGGAAGCGCTCGGTCAGGTAAAACTACCTTTCCTAATCGACACAGCACATTCGTCACGCTGCAATGTTAAAATGTCTTTAATGCAGCGCATTCTCTTTTTCTTTACAATGCAACAAGAATGACATGTTTTAGCTGCTCCTATTCACCCGCACTTCTCACAAACAATCTTTGTTATATTTTTAGCATGATTTGTCTTTTTTTTTTTTTTGGGAATACCTATTTGAAGGAGATTTTTTTTGTTGTTTTTTGGAGGGGGGTTGTGTGTCTCAACTTAGCCAAACCACATTATTAACATTTGTATTTGTTGCTTAAATTTACTAGGAGTTTGTTGGTTGTTGGTGCCCCTTGTTAATTCTACTTTAGGATTAGTGAAATGTACCTGCCTACTCAAAGAAAAACTGTCATTGTAGAAAAGTAAAACACAATAGTCAATGATTATTTCAAATCCAAAAAACATTTATTTAGGTCTCAGCAACAAACCAAAGAGGAACGCAGCCATGGTGAAACTTGGGGAATTTGCAAAGCCTTGGACACCCACGGCAACCATCATTTTTCAAGCTCTGAAAATTGGGGGCCTGAGGAGTACCTATCTAAATAATAAGGGAGTGCAATCTGGTCCTGAAGTCCAAAACATCCGGAACTGCAGCAGATGCCATCTAGGTCCCCAGGCTCTGGTCCTACGAGAGGCTCCATCTTCTCTCAGACCAGACTGAATCAAGGTCATCACTCTCTTGTCTTCCTTGTACTCTTCCTTCCACGCCGTGGTGCTGGTGCTGGTGGGGTGGCAGAAGGAGGAGGAGGAGGCGGAGCAAGGTCACTCTCGCAAACATGTGTGAGGGGAGTCATCTCCCCAGCCATCCCCTCATTTAGGATTTTGAGGATGACATCCTCACACAGGCTGCGTTGCCCCGCCTCCATACCCGTCATTTTAGTGCCAACCAAGGAGGCAAAGGCCTCCTCGTAGGTGGGTGTGGCATATAGGGAGGCTGAAGCGTCTCGGATCAGCTGGAGCGCTGGCTCTCCCACCTCCCCCATGCTTTTCGCCCTTCTGTAGGACGAGGAAAGTCCGGAGGCACAAACGTCCCGATCCCGGAGCCTGAAATTCAAGGCCTCCAATATGTCATTTGGAGAAATGTTGGAGATGGTGGACATATTAAAGAGGAGCGACTATGATGGGAAGTATGGGCCTTACCTCAACCCCAATGTCCGCAAGGCCAAGATCATGTCTAAAGTTGTGAGAAGGCTGTATAATCATTTTGGGGTACAACGATCCAAGGAGCAACTCAGGAAACGCTGGTCAGACCTGAAACTGAGGGAGGCCGATCAGTACAGAAAGATCAAGCGAGTTCTTCAAAAAAGTAAGTAGTTGTGTTTTGTGTTTGCTTTCTTGCTTGCATACTGCTCCATGTGGTTTGATTTTTACAAAGTTGTACATTCCAAAATGGCCACTTTCAGGTTCGTCTGTGCATTCGATCGTACTCAACCTTGATCGTTCGGCCACTTATAATACGAGGTTTGGTGAAGTTTTTATTGAAAGGAAGTTTGTTCTCACTAGAGATGTCATCAAGAGCGTAAACCAAATTTAGTCAATGTAAAGGAGAGGTCACTCAGTAGCTGTTTACCCATCTTGACTCTAGAGCACTAGTGCTGGTACACCCAAACCCCCTTTTTATTAGGCTTTTCCACACATGTGCTCCAGTGGATACTAGAGGGGGGTCTCCATCACACAAACTTCTACCAAAAAGCTAGTAAGTTTAGCACCTTTACAAAGTGACTACATTCATGTAGTTGGCATTTGTAACTGGCCAAACAAAAATAGTGTCCGTCACTTTCAAGCAATGTTTGTCATTTCATATTTCTGCCCTCAATAGATTGTGTTGGTAAATCTTCCTTTTGTACATTCTCATAGGGGAGCGCAAACTTGGGCCGTCTGAGGAAACCCCCAAACCAACACCTCCCAAAAAAGGGGAAAGAGCAGAAGCAGAGGAGGAGGAGGAGGAAGGAGAGATCATCGAACTTGGAGAACTTGTCACCACAACAGGTGAGTGTGGGAGAACACAGCTACTGGTAAGCTAATCAATGTATGGCTGCCTCATTTCCAACACCCGATTTTTGTTTGTTTGTGGTTTTTAGGTGACGTGGATGTTGTGGAAGAAAAATCGCACTTTACCACAGAGAGTGCCCACGTACTCATCGGGGAGATAATGGTCTGCAATAGAGATCTAGATTACATAAAGCAAAACATCAATGATGTTCAACAAAAATTGAAGAACATCATTGATGTTTTAGGAAAAATATGAAAACGCACCAAGTAATTAACACACATTTGTGCCTGCTTCTGAACACATTTGCAACTTAAGAACTGTGTGAAATTTGGAACATGCACACATTGTGTCCACATGTGCTAGCTCCCATCATGGTGGATGAATGCCAACGTTTTTTTGGGGGTGCAACCACTTTACGAACTACGAAAGTGGTTGTGGTGAAGGGGTTGCACCCCCAAAAAACGTCCATTCATCCCCATGATGGAAAATGGCACTTTTGAAGCTTCTAGGCATGTGTTTTACCATCTAATGACCATTTTCAGACCCAAATTGTGTGCATGTTCTAAATTTCCACTTTCCAGGGGTGACCCCCCATGTGATGAAGGCAAGATCAAACACACTTTGAACATAATAGTCATGTCTGATCTTGTCTTCACTTTAGAAAGTTGAACTTTCCTAGTTCATAGGTTCTGTTTTGCTCCATGACTGGTTTTACCAATTGCGGAATGTTTGTAAACAATGTTGTAAATAACCAAGATGTTGTCAGTTTGGGCAAGAAGATTGTAAACGCACTTGTGAATGTTTTCCAAGTAAACTTTTTTAATTTTCTAAATGTGTGGCTTCCTTATTTAAAAAACACAATGCATTATGTATGTCAAATGTAAAGGATATGGGGGGCAATGGGTGTTATTTACTAAAGGCAAGTCCACTTTGCACTGCAAGTTTCTTTTCCAGGGAACTTTTTCACTGCACTTGTAGAGCATAGTGGATTTGACTTATGTAAATGACACCCACAGTGCTTTGTAAGAAAACGGAGCACAGCATTTTTGAGAATACACACATGTCTGACCTGGTGATGAAAAGGAGTATTTTGGGTGTCAGTTATGCAGTACAAACCATCTCTAGACCAAAGATTAGGTAGCAAACACACAACATGAGAATAATCTTTTTGGGAAGAAGAGACTGTTACCTCCTTTTGCCCAGAAAGTGCATTCCCACTGTCGAAGGCAAAGGGAAAAAAATTAAAGGTAAAATAAGCTAAAAAGAATACGGAAATGACAAGAAATCATAGGTTGGTTGAAAAATAAGATTTATTAAAAAATGCCTCTCACACATCGTCAGGCAGAGCAATGGCCCCCCTACCCACAAAGTAGTCCATATATTGCTCGCGGACCACGCAGGCATTTAGAGGGGGCAAGCCTGGACGTGCCACTTGAAGGGCTGTGAGGTCAGCATTTGGAGGGCCCTCCACATCTGGGCCAACGGGCACCACATAGTTCCTGTTATGTCTTTTGAGGAAGTTGTGCAATATGCAACAGGCAAGAACTATGTGGTTCAGTTTGTATTCCGCCAAGTTAATTGCCGTCAAGAACAGGCGGAAGCGGCTGGCCAGGATGCCAAAAGTGTTCTCCACAACTCTTCGGGCTCTGGACAGCCTGTAGTTGAAGACCCTCTGGTCTGGGGTGAGGGTCCTCATCGGGAACGGCCTCATCAGATGGGGAGTCAACGCAAACGCTTCATCTGCGACAAAGACGAAGGGGAGTCCTTCTGCATTCTCCTCTGGAGGTGGCAAGCACAGACTGCCACTTTGGAGACGCGAGTAGAACTCCGTGTGCGCAATGGCACCACCATCCGAGATCCGGCCATTCATCCCCACGTCCACATACATAAATTCATATGTCGCCGACACCACCGCCAACATCACTACACTATTAAACCCTTTATAATTATAATAGTAGGACCCCGAGTTGGGCGGTGGGACGATGCGGACGTGTTTCCCATCAATTGCCCCTCCGCAGTTAGGAAAGTCCCAACGGCTGGCAAAGTGGGAGGCCACAGTCTACCATTCCTGTGGCGTGGAAGGGAACTGTGGAGTGAAACCAGAAAAAATAATTAGTCACTTTGCACATAAACATTGCAAGCAGATTAGACAATCAACATCTTGGAACAAGAGCATTGTATAAAATTGGAGGCAGGAAAGTATTTGCACAGAAAAGTAGAGGCTCACCTTCACAGATTACTCACCCCCCATCAATCCCCCCACTTCTGATGGGCCATTGGCAATAACTAGGGTTTTGGGGGGGGGGGGGGGTGGTGTTGGACAGGTAACCTTCTGCACTTCATTGATTGGCAAATGGCTCAATAATGTGTGCTAGTTTGGCCAGACCCTCTGTACTTAACACTATTGGCAGCCCCCAGGAAAGCTAAACTAACATTTCCACCCCCCCCCCCCCCCCCCCCCACAAAAAAAAGGAAAGCACATTGTGACATTCTGAAATTACCAAGCAAGCTAATAGGAGGGAAAGAACCCCCAAAAATAGGAAATGGAAAGTATGGAGGCAGCCCCTTGCACTACATGCTTTGCTGAATTCATCCCTAAAGATGCCCACTATAAAGAGGTAGGTATATAGTGTGTATTGACCTTGGGAAAGCCAGCAGATAGAGGATTGGTACCATCTGACAGAGCAGTTGGGGGAGGGGGTTCCTAACGAGTTTCCCCCCCCCCCCCAAAAAAAAAAAAAAAAAAAAGGGGCTCTACATGAAGTAAACCACACAGCAAACATTTGTGCATATTTTAGGGGGTGTTTGGGGGCAAACAATACTATGCAGCAGACAAAAGACATTGCTTAAGTGACTAGGCCATAGGTGTCTATTGGGCCAGAAGAGCATGCTGGGCAGGTAAGTGAAGGGAAAAATGCATGAAGGAGAAAAGGGGCACAGCATATTAGAACATATTGCAAACATGGTAATTAGGGAAGGAGGTCAAAAATAGAAGACATTAGCAAACAGAGCATACATAGAAGGGAATAGTAAAGTATAAATGTTACCTTAATATAGTCCTCCTGCAGGACCTGGATGATGGCAGAACAGGTCTCTGGAATAATGATTCCCAGGGCCTGGGGAGAGATACCTGAAGAGAACTTCAAATCCTGAAGACTTCTCCCTGTCGCCAAGTACCTCAACGTGGCAACAAGCCTCTGCTCCGGAGTAATGGCTTGTCTCATGCAGGTATCCTGCCGGCTGATAAAGGGGGTCAGCAAAGCCAAAAGACGGTGAAAATCGGGGTCCGTCATCCGGAGAAAGTTCCTGAAATCATCAGGATTATTCTCCCGGATCTCACGAAGCAAAGGCATGTGCGAGAATTGGTCACGCTGAAGCAACCAATTCTTGGTCCACATACTCCTCGTCACTCTGTTCATGGACGGGTCTTGGGTCAAAGCTAAAAGCCCGACACCAATTCCGCGTACAGCAGGAACTCGGCGACGAGTACGCACGGGAAACATCGCTCACAAGGTCACAAAAGGTCGGCTGGTCAGAACGGACAAACAGAAAGCACCGATAAACAGCAAGGCCTGAAAGAACGAAATGAATACCAGAAACGAGCAGACAATAAGCAGTGCAAATCAAAGCGTCCTATATCAAGATATAGGCCGCAATGACCAACAAATGCGAACTGACTACACGCACTAATAAACAGATACGCACGACAAGCACAAACTGAAGAGCAGTAACGATCTGAGTCAGAAAACTGAGAAGCGCGAATCTTAAGTCACCAAACTTCGACTAACTCGCGATAAACACGGGATCAGCAGAAGGAGCCCAACGGGTGCCTGACGTGGTGCTGAACTTCCCTTTTCTAATCTCGTGGAAGACGACTTACGTCACGACGTTCTTGCAGACCGGATATTCCGACAACGTAGTCCGACCGTGTGTACGCAACACCAACATCGGACAAAGTACGACGGACAGGATCCGACCGACATGGTCCGCGGATAGTCCGACCGTGTGTATGGGGCTTAAGACTGCAGCTGTGGGACCAGCAACATCCCGTTTCAAATACACCCAGGTACATGACAGTATGGCCCTATCTCCTACATTGTCTGAGGGGAATTGTTGGTTAACCTACAATCTTTTTGTATTAATTGCCATTGATCTGGGGGGAAGAAAACCTGACTGAACAGGATAGACTAATCGCTGCACAACCTTACTGAGTCTGTTTTAAGTACCTTGGCCAGAATTTTAACATCTGAGTTTAATAGTGAAATCAGACGATAAAGAACTATGATGCTGGGGGATAATGTACGTTGCTACTATAGACATCACAAAAACATTTGTGAAACACATTCCAAATAGCTTGAGGGTTGGGGGTAGATACTCCTGAGGGGGGTAGCAATAGATGAGATGTACTGTGGGGGGGTTTGAGAAAATGCAATTACAGCAAGGTGGTGTCCCGTTTTTTTTGCGGTCTGCATAATACTGAGAGCGTGTGAATACATTTTTATTCTCAGCCTTTTCAAGTTCTTTTTGTCTGTACATCATTTGAGCATCTTTCCAAGATGCCCAATTTTGTTTCGTAGGGCAGGACAAATATTGTGCCTCTGTTCTATGAACCTCCGCAGAGAGGAAACTCTCCCACTTCATTGTGGACTTTTTATATTGTGAATAGTTAGCTCGGCAGCGGGTGTGTGTGACCCCCTGGATGGGTTTACAACACAAAATCAGGCACAGCAGACAGCGTTATAGGTGAAAAAAAAACAAAGGTGTGGTTTATTTTGCTACATGCAGTGAAAAATATAACAGCAAAACAAAAAGTAACATGAAAAGAAATCCTGGTCAGCTTGACCACTTACTACACATGTAGATTCCCTGTCTAACAACTGGGTGCAGCCTTGTGCTGCCCCAGTCCCTATCTCTCCGTTGTAGAAGTTTGCCACACAGGCGTTAACTCACCGCACAGAACAGATACCACACTCCCCAGTCTACACAAACACAGAACTGGTTCCAGGATGGAACATCTCCCTAAGCATGCTGTTTTTTTTTGTATAGGTCTTAATGAGCCCACATACTTCAGCTGGGCTCATTAACTCTTCCCCTAGTGGTATAAGTCAGCATGAAGCCTGAATCTAGGGCATACATATTTTCTATCCTGAATGCAACCAGGTGATTTTACCTGCCTGCTGTCACAATATGCACTAATCTCTTTAATCAGGAGACCATGTAGATAGGCTTTCATGGTATCCCACAACATCATGGGCGAGGCAGAGTGGGCGTTTAATAAAAATAATTCAGAAAGGGAGTCCCTTATGGAATCACCCCGTGAGAGCACTCTTAAAGCGGTAGTAAACCCGCTGACATTTTTTTTATTTTTTATACACCTGTAAGGGAAAGGGCATAATGAGCTAGAATGCACCGCATACTAGCTCATTATGAAATACTTACCTTAGAACGAGGCGTCGGTGCCTTACCTGGTCCACGCCGAGGTCGCTGAGGAGTTGCCTCGGCGTGTCTTCCGGGTATCGCGACTCCAGCGCTGCGAGTGGCTGGAGTCGCGATGTCGTCACTCCCGCGCATGCGCACGGGAGACTTCTTCCCAGCAGGGTTCGGATTCTGACAGCCCTTCAGCCGAGAATCCCCCGTGCGCATGCGCCGCTGTAGTCAGCACCGCATTGCACGGGTAATATCTCCTAAACCGTACAGGTTTAGGAGATATTATTTTTACCTACAGGTAAGCCTCATTATAGGCTTACCTGTAGGTAAAAGTCAAAATTTCGACTTTACAACCACTTTAACCCAAATGGATTAACTTTCCAGTGGAAACGTCTAGGGGTAGAAGAAGTTCAGGGTCAGCGCAAAAGTGGTCTGACAGCCCTCAGGCATGATACAGTGCATTGGTTACATAGGGTAAAATGGAATCTGCGCCCAACGCCATATCGATCCGAGATATGGTATTCTATGTGCTAGAACAGCAAGCATAAAGGAGAGTAGTGGGGTTTGCGTATTCTCCCAATATCTCTTATGCCCAGTTCCTGAATTTGAATGGAAAAGGGTGTATCAGACCGTACTCCCACTGGTTAACAATCCACAATAGGATCCCCCACAGCATTAAAGTAGGGATGAGACAAACACCCCCCTGGTTCGGTTTGCAGCAGAACATGCGAACAGGCAAAAAATTTGTTCGAACACGCGAACATCGATAAAGTCTATGGGACACGAACATGAATAATCAAAAGTGCTAATTTTAAAGGCTTATATGCAAGTTATTGTCATAAAAAGTGTTTGAGGACCTGGGTCCTGCCCCAGGGGACATGTATCAATGCAAAAAGAAGTTTTAAAAATTGATGTTTTTTCGGGAGCAGTGATTTTAATAATGCTTAAAGTGAAACAATAAAAGTGAACTATTACTTTAAATTTCATACCTGGGGGGTGTCTATAGTATGCCTGTAAAGTGGCATATAGTATGCCTGTAAAGTGGTAAAGTGTACAGTCCCTGCACAAAATGACATTTCTAAAGGAAAAAAAGTCATTTAAAAGTGCTCGCGGCTATAATGAATTGTCGGTCCCGGCAATACAGATAAATGAAGTCATTGAAAAAAACGGCATGGGATCCCCCCAGTCCATTACCAGGCCCTTTGGGTGTGGTATGAATATTAAGTCAAAACCCAAGCCAAAATTTAAAAAAAAATTGCGTGGGGGTCCCCCCAAATTCCATACCAGGCCCTGTGCCAATTTTTTTTTTAAATGGCGTGGGGGTCCCCCTCAAAATCCATACCAGACCCTTCAGATCTGGTATGGATTTTAAGGGGAACCCAGCGCAAAAATGTAAAAAAAAAATGGCATGGGGGTCCCCCAAAAATCCATACCAGACCCTTATCTGAGCAAGCAAACTGGCAGGCCGCAGGAAAATGAGATGAGAGAGCGCCCCCCCTCCTGAACCGTACCAGGCCACATGCCCTCAACATGGGGAGGGTGCTTTGGGGTAGCCCTCCAAAGCACCTTGTCCCCATGTTGATGGGGCAAGGGCCTCATCCCCACAACCCTTGCCCGGTGGTTGTGGGGGGTCTGCAGGCGGGGGGCTTATCGGAATCTGGAAGGCCCCTTTAACAAGGGGACCCCCAGATCCTGGCCTCCCCCCTGTGTGAAATGGTAAGGGGGTACATTACCCCTACCATTTCATGAAAAAAGTGTCAAAATGGTAAAAATGACAAGACACGGCAGTCCATTCATCTTCTTCTCTTGCTCCGGGCTCATCCCTACATTGAAGTCCCCCAACATCAGGAAAGGGACTCCAGACTGATCAGCCAATAAGTGAGCCACAACCGTGAGCACCTTGCTGTTATATGGGGGAGGTACACACATTACCCAGGATAAGTGTAAAGAGATATGCGCGCTTACTACATAAAATAGCCCGCAGCTGAGCACTATAAATCAGATATCAGGCACAAAGAAAAATTTATAACTAAATGTATAACTAAAAGTGCAGCGCTAGGGCAAAAAGTGCAATTCATGTGAATCACACAACACAATCACACATGCATTTTGAAATGAAATGAATCATATCATATGTGCAATTTAATATCACACGTGCAAACAAAAACAAAAAGAAAAGTTCATATGCAGCGGATTTTCATCAGAAGGAGTCCCATGAAGAAGAGGTGTATTGAAAATGATGATCAAATGCTTGGCAGCATGATACCCATCACCACAAATAAAATTAAGGCTTACCAGAAAGCCAGCGGCCCCCCTTATTCAGGGAGGTCACAAAGCATTTTGTTGGATCTGTGATCCACAGAAAAGATGTCCTGACGTCTCTCCCCAGTAGCCTCAGAAGATACACACCAAGAACTTCACAGCTTATCAGGGCGTGGTGTTTTAGAAAAGCCACAGTCAGAGTATATAGAAAGACAAAAAGACTCCACATAGTATTAAATTTTCTGCTCTTTGCAGCTTATTAGCAGCAGTGTATATACACAGGATAGCAAAAGTTCAAGCTGAGAGCATGTCTCAATCCAAACACTTCCTTAAAACTTCCTTAAGATCCAGGCAGCGATCGCATATGCGCAGTAGCGTGTGTACAGATCCGTAGCATGAGTTTGGGCAGCAATAGTATTAGCTTTAATGTCATGTCTAGCAGGGGCCATCTCGTCTTCCAGTGAGCTCATTCTTCCCTCCAGTGCTGTAGTATGCACCTCCTGCATGTCATAGCGGATGAGCACCACCTCCTCGCACAGCTGCTGAAATTGGTTGGTAAGTGAGGTCAGAGCTGAGTTGCCACATTGTACCGCATGGCATGTAAGATATCTTTTAGGGTAGGCTCAGGAGAAGAGTCCTGCAATATAGCTGGAGTGTAAACAGCCCAATCTCCCCCATGGTCACCTGTGCGACTGTGCGTGTAGCAAAGGAGGACTCAACAGAGACTAGCTCCGCTTGAGATGAGCTCCCCCCCCTCCAGATTAGTTCCCAATGGGTCCTGCAGCTCTCCAGCCTGGATATGTGCATATTTCTCCAGCCATGCAGCCGCATTCCTGCCTCTGTTTTGTGGTGGCGGGGGAGAATGGGTAGGCACCATCTTGGACAGCTCGGTCCGCCATCCCGTCCTCTCCTCTGTTCTTGCTTGTCATAGTTCTGGTGATCGGGCGGCAATTCAGTATGGACCGGAGGGTACACTGTGCATACAGCGAGATGAGGGGAGTGTTTTGCCTGCAGAAGGTGCCTCTATAGCTGATTATAAGCAGACATTTGGCGGCCAGTCCATGGCTAGCACCTGCTTACATCAGAAGCTTGGCCATGCCCTCACATTGTACAATTTAGTAAGCACTCTATCGTCTTCTTTACCTTTGCAGGTTTTTTTATATTTAATCACATACAGTATACAGTATTTATCAATTCTACTACTGAATTAATAGACTAGTAGAGGGAAAAGAACTATTAGATGGAAGATTTTTATTTTGACTGTATTGGATTTCATGTTGTGCTGATAACATTAAAAGACTTATGAATGTAACCAAATCTGATTTGTGCAAACCCTGGCTAATATTTTTTTCAAATGTCTCAGCCTTCTAGGGATAGGTGATTAAATGTAACCCCTTTATGCTCCAGTAATCCATATGTGATGTGACAAAAAGCTTTTCTTTAAACGCTTACATGAAGTACATCGCTGAGTGGGCAAAAAAGCACGACTCCAGCACAAAGACCAAGCTGCCAAAAATGGCTCTTGGTCTCGAGAAACAATCTGTAGCTGGCGGGACCGGTTTCTGATCAGGTGACCACTGTGACAGCCAATCACAGTGGTCACATGATGGTTGATCCTTCCTGCTCCCCTTGGCTCTACGAACTTTTAAAGAGGATGCCATGGCCAGCGGAAATTAATTAAAAACTAGTGAGTTTTTTCCACTTCTATTCCACTGACTATACTGTATGTATAAGGAAGTGCCCATTATAAAGTCTTTAAAAAATTGAAATATTCTGGTAAATCAAACCTAATGTAAAGGAATGTCTCTTGAATTCTATCACCACTGTTGAAGAAAACATGGAGGGTTGTCTAAAACTCACAATCAAGTCAATCAATTTTGTTTAGCTAATATTGGTTGAAAATAGCAATCATAAAATAATGTAACATACTTTAAAGAGGAAGTAAACCCTCTAGCCAAAAACGAAAAAAAAAAAAAAACCTGCAAGACAAAGGCATAATTGGCTTGTATGCATAGCATACTAGCTAATTATGCATCACTTACCTGAGATCGGAGCCTCGGCATCGGTCCTCTTCTCCCCCTCCGACCGCAGACATCTTCTCCCGGAGTGACTTCCGGGTATCGCGGCTCCGGCGCTGTGATTTGCCGAAGCCGCAATGATGTCACGCGCATGCGCATGAGAGCAGCATATAACAACTGAAGCATCAGCATATAGCACCGTTGCTTCAGTTGTCGCTAGTGCGCATGTGCCGCATGACGTCGGCACATGCAAATACAGGTATATCTCCTAAACCGTGCAGGTTTAGGAGATATCTCTGTTAGCTACAGGTAAGCCTTAATATAGGCTTACCAGTAAGCTAAAGTTGTAAAAGAGGGTTTACTTCCTCTTTAAAGCTCACTGAATTAAGCCTTTTTGGAAGATATCGATTTAAGAGAAAAAAAAAATTTTTTAACAGCTAACTACTAATTTCTTAAAAACAAAAATGGCATCTAAATTATATTTATATTTGGGCATTTAACAATCATCTAAGCATTCTATGTCACATTGCAATCACAAATTATATCACCAAGCATCAATACATTATTTTGTGTCATCTCATAACTGCAAATAATGTAAATGATCCCAGGAACACACTGCACTGTGATACCAAAATATATTAAATAACAACAGCAAAAAATATAGCAACAGATTATTTTATATTACCCAGCAAGAACATGTTATACTGCAATAACACATCATATCACACAAAGATAAAATATTATGCAGCAAAAGTAATTAGCATTAAAGCTGAACTTCACTCTCTCAATCAACATTGATTATCCTTATTCTGCTAGCATTAGTAAATAGATAGGAATATACAGTATATCATAATTGCTTGTTATAAACTTCCTGGTTTTCTAGGCCTGGGCAAATGTTGTCATATATGTCAGGAGCTAAGGGCAGATGGATTCCAAGAAGATAATACTGCATATATCATTTGCCCTTACACACAATGCTAGGGTGTTTTTCAAAGAGTTTTTTCAGCAAAATAAAGCATGGAGACATGGATGGATGGGTGAGTTTGCTTTGAATATA
Source organism: Lithobates sylvaticus (assembly GCA_028564925.1). Classification (NCBI taxonomy): domain Eukaryota; kingdom Metazoa; phylum Chordata; class Amphibia; order Anura; family Ranidae; genus Lithobates; species Lithobates sylvaticus. Next base: position 289,482,463 of record CM053030.1, read on the forward strand.
AAAAATAAATAGCATTAAATAGCCTTTTTGGTTGTTGGTACTCAGATGCAGTATAGTTCTCCTTTAACTTCCAGCATCAAACTACTGTATATTACAGGACAATCAAAGAATATATGACATCGTCGCTAACCCCAGATTCATCATGCTCAGCCCCTCTCCTAATTATTCATCACCAATTGTCCACCACTCATACAAAGCACCCCTTTTATTCAGCCACCACCATATTTTCTATGTTAATTCCTTACATGCCCATCAAATCTGCAGGCCCCTCATGTTCAGCCACCACAACCCCCCCATACCAATGTTTAGCCGCCACCAGCTCCCTAAAATTTCAATCGCTCCTATGCACTGGCATAATCTGCACAGGTGGTAGATCTGCCAGTTCAGTTTAGCAGGCAGCAAACAGATATCAATGAGGAGTTATTCTTCCCAACCTATTGTTTAACATTTTATTTAGCCCACCCTTACCACGACTACCAATCCTGGTGTAGGATGCACTAGGAAAGGCTTGTTGTATCCTTTGACTTACTTTGCCATATGTTGACTAGATTTTGGAGTTGGGTGGCTCCCGATAAGCCCTGCCTTTTATATTGCAGTGACTATAGAGACAAATACCCTGAAACCTCTCTATGCATGTTGTATTATACTACTATTTCAGTTAATGTCCTGCTTACAACCTGTTAGAAGCAAGATGTCATTAATTGCTTTTACTACCATTTGTGTCACTTTCAAAAGATTTTTCAGGACTGGTTTGCATTGCAGATTGACAGCTGGGTGCTGTGAGCTGTGAGAAAATCTGGAAGCCCCGTTTAACAAGGGGGCCCCTAGGTCTTGCCCCCCCCCATTGGAATGGGTACCGGGTACATTGTCCCCCTACCCATTCACCAAAAAAATCAAAAAAATACAGTGAAATGTAATAAAAATACAAGAGCCAGTTTTTGACAAGTCCTTTATTGTAAAGTAGCTCTGAGCCATCTTCTTCATCAAAAACCGTGTCTCCCACCACCATCTTCTCCTGGTGCTGTCTCTCTTGCTGCCATCTTTTGTCACCGTCTTATCCTTTTAACATCACTCCCACCGTCATCGTCTCCTGTCGCAGTCACTCCCACCACTGCCTTCTTCTCCCACTGCTGTGTTCTTCCTTGCCGCTGTCTTCCTCTGTTGTGTTGTCACCCGCTGTCTGGTGTCTCTTACATAGCCATGAGTGTTGCCATCTGATTATGTCACCCGGAGAGCCCGCCCCATTTTTTTATATATTAGCGGGTAACCAGCAGAGAGGAAGAACACAGCAGGAGGAGAAGATGGCGGCAGGAGACGATAGCAGTGGGAGTGCCCGTGATAGGAGAAGATGGTGACAGAACATGGCGGCGAGAGAGACAGCACCAGGAGAAGATGGTGGCGGGAGACATGGCTCGGGGAAGAAGACGGCTCAGAGCTATTTTACAATAAAGGTCTTGTAAAAAAATAAAATAAAAACAAGTGCCGTTTTTTGACATGGGAAGGCAGGATCTGGGGGTTTCCTTTAACAGATTTCCAGATTCTGATAAAATGTTAAAATTTAAAATGTAAAATGTAATTGTTGAATTAAAATGTGTGCCGCATCACAACAGACTTAGACATATCTGGGCCAAAACACCCCAGTTCTAGACTTGGTGAAAACCCACACTTGCGTTGATTTATAATGTGATTTCTTGGGGTTCCATTATGTGAAACCCATCAAAAATCTTAGCACTTGTGAAAAAAAAACTTTACCACCACAACATACAAACCTCTAGCCAGGTAGCAGTATTTGAACTCAGAAACTCAGGGAAGGTAGGCAGAAGTGCTAACCCAATAGACTCTGTGCAACCATGTGTTTTTAGGCTGCATCTCTGTGGTATCAAACTGTCCTAAGTCCCAGGGGTGCAAGAAGTTAATCAATGCAGATGTGCTGTGGAAGGCCAGAGAGCCAGTGAACAATCTGTTTCTGGCATATGCCATCTGTTTGGAAGGCTGGTTATGGCTGATTACTGTTAGCATGCTGAGAGATAAACAGCTGTCATTTTGTGGGTTTTGGCTTGGTAAGAGGCTGCAATTAGTGCTGGTGGGGAAATGTTAAAGACGAAGTAAACCCTGCAAAGGCAAAGGATAATGGTCTACTATGCATCGCATAGTAGCCCATTATGTGTCACTTACATGACACAGGAGCCTGCGATGTCCCCAATTTCCTTGGCGGCTGGAAGTGCCCATCTTCCTTCCGGGGTTGTGGACTCCGTCTCTGTGACTGGCTGGAGTCGCGTGACGTCACTCCTGCACGTGCACGCTGAAGCCGCCAGTCACGGCATGTCGTTTAATGAAAACGGCATGCCAAGACCCTTCTAAAGTGCGCATGCGCTGAAAACATTGGCGAATGCACAAAAGGAATCCTCGTACGGGGAATTGTAAATATCTCCTAAACATGTAGGGTTAGGAGATATTTACAGCACCCACAGGTAAGCCTTAATCTAGGCTTACCTGTAGGTGAAAGTGTGTTGTAAGGGTTTACAACCACTTTAACCTCCCTGGCGGTATGATTCTGTCTGGAATTTTGTGCTGAAAGCGGTACAATTATTTTACATGGTAATTTGGCGTTTTTATATTGTAGGCATGCAATTCTTATGAATAACTCACTTAAATCTGTCCGAACCAGAGTCTAGTAGACATCCCGGGTATGATAAAGTTTGAAACACAAAATAATAAATTATAATATAATAAAAATATATATAAAAATGATTCAATAATGTAATCAAATAAAAAACACTGAAATTTGCTCAGTTGCAGAATATTCGCTGTCATTAAATTTATTGTTTGATGATAAATTGTGATTCTAATTTTTTATCGGTGTTTCTAGCTGGTCTAAAATCACTTTTGACATAAAGGGACACTTTTTGGTTGCTATGGACAATCTCCAGTTTCCAGGCAGAAAAAAAAAACTTTTTATTATATAAAATGACATGCAGGGCACTGGGCAGACCACTAGGGACAAAGGGGATGTGTATTTTTGGTATACAGTACTGTAATCTGTAAGATTACTGTACTGTATGTGTGTTGTGTTTTTACACTTTTTTGAATTTGGCGCCGATCTCCGCTCCCGTGCGTCGTAACGTCGCAGGGAACGGAGACCGGCACTGTGTGAATCGAGCGAGCGGACGGCTCGCTCACACAGCGGGGAGACATCGCAGGATCTAGGGGAAAAGGTAAGTAACTTCCCCCCTGTATCCTGCTCTGGCTCGGGGTTACCGCTCCTAGCAGAAAAAACGGAACCCGAGCCAGACTCGGGAATACCGCCTAGGAGGTTAAGGTTGATTAGAGTCTTTGCCCATGGAAAACATATGACACAATTTGCAATCGTGGTGGAACCCTCCTACACATAAATTACACATTTAGACATAATTTATGTAAGGACCTGAGTCAAGAGTAATGCTTAACAACATAGGGAGAACAGAGAACTTTTCTTCATGAAGTGGCATGTTTGGGATTCAAACCCAGAACCTCAGTGCTGCTTAGCAGAAGTGCAAAGCTGTAAGTCACCAAGCTGACACATGTGGAGCCCTCCTACACATAAATACACATATACTGCATTTCTTTGGACATATAGGTGGTGGAATTACATTAGTCGGGAGTTATTCTTCTTGATTTATTCTGTGATATTTGGTGGTTCTTGGTGTGTGAGTGAAGAATATGATGTTGCCCTCTGATTTTTGGGAATGACATTTTTATTTCTGATGTTGGTACACATATCACATTTTTTGGGCTCAAATTAAAACGCACAAAATTGTGACTCATTTTAAATTTGCATCAGCAATGGTATTGTTTGTGATTTGTAAAGACACCTGTGTGAGTTTGGATACGTGCATCAGGTCCCCAGTGACTGGGGGGGCCGAGAAGGCAATCACATCATATGACGTCCGCCCAGAACTACAGCTGCACCGTGACAGTGGGTGGGCGGCAAGTAGTTAAAAAATATACTGCATATTTCAATACCATTTAGGCGATCATATCATGCGCTAACATTATTTCCATGTGCAATTCTCCAGGTCCTAACAAGAGTCATGCCCCATACACACGATCAGAAATTCTGCCAGCAAAAGTCGGATGTGAGCTTTTGGTCAGAAATTCTGACCGTGTGTATGCTCCATCGGACTTTTGCTGGCAGAATTCCAGCCAGCAAAAGATTGATGAAAGTGTTCTCTATTTTTCGGTCGGAAAAAGTTTCGATCGGAAATTCTGATCGTCTGTACAAATGCCGATGTGCAAAATTCCTACGCATTCTTGGAAACAATTTGACGCATGCTCGGAAGCATTGAACTTAATTTTCTCGGCTCATCGTAGTGTTGTACGTCAACGTGTTCTTGACGGTCGAAAATTAAGAGAACTTGTGTGTGACCGTGTGTATGCAAGCCAAGCTTGAGCGGAATTCCATCCAAGTTTTTTCCGATGGAAAAGCCGCTGTTTTCTGGGAGTTATAGTTAATTTGATTTTCGGAGTATTTTTGCACCATCGCTATAGTGAATTACATTTTAGCGCTAATTAATGTAATTGAGGCTTTTTAGCGCTAATTAGCGCTAATAAGTGCTTGGCACTACAGTAAATGAACCCCAGTGTGTTAAAAAAAATAGTGTAAAAAATGTAAAAAAATCAAATAAAAAATAAAAATAAAGAAGAATTATTTTAAAAAAAATTTCATACTGTCACCAGTCCCTGATCACCACAACAGTTATGTGATTATTCTGTACTGCACTGGTGACTGTATGTAAAAGAAAAAAATTATTTAATTTTATTTTTCAAAAAATTATGGCAAAGAATTACAACTTAAACAAACCCAGCATGCCTCTTACTAAATACCCTAGACCACCAAAAGAAAGCTCTATTTGTTTGAACAACATGATAAATTTTAGGTTGAGTATAGTGTTGCATGACCGCGTAATTGTCATTCAATGTTCGATAGCGCTGAAAGCTGAAAATTGGCCTGGGCAGGAAGGGGATAAAAGTGCCCAGTATTGAAGTTGCTGTGAAAACAGAAAATTGGAAAGGTAACAAACATTTCTTCATATTCACTGATGGACCAAATTATATTTTAAGGGAAGAACAGATGGACACTTTCGGCGCCAAGAGTGTCAGTTAGGCAAAATACCTGTGAGAGAATTTCCCATTGCTCTGACACATACTGTATATGACAGGGCAAAGAATATTTGTTACAAAAAAAAAATAGGTGAACATTGAGCATGATTTTTTAACTTAAAATGGAGCATCTTTTTAAATTGGTGAAATTTGTTTGAAAAAGTATTTTTTAATAATAAAATAATTCACATAGTTTGTGATGCAAGCAAAGAACAGAGGAAATGGGAACCTGCATTAAAATTTGCGTTTTCTGAGTAGGGCTACTATTAGGGTTGCCACCTGTACGGGATTCACCCGGACAGTCCGGGTTCTGAATCATCTGCCCGGTTTTCAGACTCTCTGAAACCCGGACAGACCATTCAGATAGGGGGATTTCCTCTAGCATATTTGTCACTGTGGAGACAGCAGCAGAGTCACTGCTTCTCCATAAATACACTGTGCTGGTGTGTTTGTTATAATCTAAAGCTCATTGCTGTCCCCCCCCCCTTCAGGCTCCTGTAGGGTCTCTTATCAGTGACTTAACTCCCCCCCCCTCTGATCACTAGTGTGGTGTGCCAGGAGGCGGAGCTGAGGAGGAGAGATCATGTCAGGAGGAGTAGATGATGTCGGGCTAGCGCTGCTCACACTACATGCAGAAAAGAGGTGAGCTGAGAGTTTCTCTGAGTCTCTTAGGCCCCTTTCACACTGGGGCGGTTTGCAGGCGCTATTGCGCTAAAAATAGCGCCTGCAAACCGACCCGAAACAGCTGTTGCTGTGTCTTCAGTGTGAAAGCCCGAGGGCTTTCACACTGAAGCGGTGCGCTTGCAGGACGCTGGAAAATGTCCTGCAAGCCGCATCTTTGGCTCGCTATAGGAGCGGTATATTTACCGCTCCTATAACGCCCGTTCCCATTGGAAACAATGGGGCAGCGCTCCGAACCCGCCCGCAAAACGCCGCTGCAGCGGCGGTTTGCGGGCGGTATTGACCCTTTTTCGGCCGCTCGCAGGGGGTAAAACCACCCCGCTAGCGGCCGAAATGCGCTGCTAAAACGCCGGTAAATCGGCGCTAAATATAGCGCCGCTTTACCGACAGCGCCCCCACCTCTCCAGTGTGAAAGTAGCCTTAGGGTGGAAAGCTGACAGGATTTGTTTTGCAGTAGTTGCTGTGAAGGGTTAAGGTGACAGAAGGATCATCTAAAGTGTGTCTGATATCTTCGAGCCTCACACCTGTCTGTACAAACATCTCCCATCCTCAGTCCAGATAATGTGCAGTCATTTATGACCATTCATTAACCCCTTGTGTGTGGAGAGTGTAAACTTCTGATTGTACAGAGCTTGGACAACACAGGGATATATGAATGGTCATACATTACATTCACATCATCTGTACATAGAGAGTGCTGGGAGCCGGCAGTTTTCATTGTTGTACTGTATATATTAGTGGATGAGTACAATAGCTTTTGTTTTTATATACATCACTATTTCTCAGCCCCCAACTCCCCCCAGGTGCTTCACCTCCTCCCCCCCAGACCACTTCATATATCCAGCTGGCATCATCCCCTCTGCACTCATCTCCTACTGCCCCCACCATCCCCTCTGCACTCCTCTCCTACTGCCCACACTATCCCCTCCGCACTTCTCTCCTACTGCCCACACCATCCCCTCCGCACTCCTCTCCTACTGCCCCCACCATCCCCTCCACACTCCTCTCCTACTGCCCCCATCATTCCCTCCGCACTCCTCTCCTACTGCCCCCACCATCCCCTCCGCACTCCTCTCCTACTGCCCCCACCATCCCCTCCCCACTCATCTCCTACTGCCCACACCATCCCCTCTGCACTCATCTCCTACTGCCCCCACCATACCCTCCGCACTCCTCTCCTATACATACTGCCCACACCATCCCCTCCGCACTCCTCTCCTACTGCCCACACCATCCCCTCCACACTCCTCTCCTACTGCCCCACCATCCCCTCCACACTCATCTCCTACTGCCCCCACCATCCCCTCTGCACTCATCTCCTACTGCCCCCACCATCCCCTCCGCACTCCTCTCCTACTGCCCACACTATCCCCTCCGCACTTCTCTCCTACTGCCCACACCATCCCCTCCGCACTCCTCTCCTACTGCCCCCACCATCCCCTCCGCACTCCTCTCCTACTGCCCCCATCATTCCCTCCGCACTCCTCTCCTACTGCCCCCACCCTCCCCTCCGCACTCCTCTCCTACTGCCCCCACCATCCCCTCCACACTCATCTCCTACTGCCCACACCATCCCCTCTGCACTCATCTCCTACTGCCCCCACCATACCCTCCGCACTCCTCTCCTATACATACTGCCCACACCATCCCCTCCGCACTCCTCTCCTACTGCCCACACCATCCCCTCCACACTCCTCTCCTACTGCCCACACTATCCCCTCCGCACTCCTCTCTTACTGCCCACACCATCCCCTCCGCACTCATCTCCTATACATACTGCCCACACCATCCCCTCCGCACTCCTCTCCTACTGCCCACACCATCCCCTCCGCACTCCTCTCCTACTGCCCACACCATCCCCTCTGCACTCCTCTCCTACTGCCCCCACCATCCTCTCCGCACTCCTCTACTACTGCCCACACCATCCCCCTCCGCACTCCTCTCCTACTGCCCCCCCACCATCCCCTCCGCACTCCTCTCCTACTGCCCACACCATCCCCTCCGAACTCCTCTCCTACTGCCCACACCATCCCCTCCGCACTCCTCTCCTACTGCCCACACCATCCCCTCCGCACTCATCTTCTACTGCCCACACCATCCCCTCCGCACTCCTCTCCTACTGCCCCCATTATCCCCTCCGCACTCCTCTCCTACTGCCCACACCATCCCCTCCGCACTCCTCTCCTACTGCCCACACCATTCCCTCCGTACTCCTCTCCTACTGCCCACACCATCCCCTCCGAACTCCTCTCCTACTGCCCACACCATCCCCTCCGCACTCCTCTCCTACTGCCCACACCATCCCCTCCGCACTCATCTCCTACTGCCCACACCATCCCCTCCGCACTCCTCTCCTACTGCCCCCATTATCCCCTCCGCACTCCTCTCCTACTGCCCACACCATCCCCTCCGCACTCCTCTCCTACTGCCCACACCATTCCCTCCGTACTCCTCTCCTACTGCCCACACCATCCCCTCCGCACTCCTCTCCTACTTCCCCCCACCATCCCCTCCGCACTTGTCACGTACCTAGGGATGGAGCCCAGAATGCAGGGAGCGGCCTCTCGTATGCCTCTGGCTCGTGAACCCCTGAAGGTGGGAACAGGAGCCCGCGAGTGCAGGGGTGCACAAGTGCCTGGCAGATGGCAGCTGTGGACTTGACTGGAACCGTGCAGGTATCAGGAACACGGGAACTGCAGACAGCACTGTAGGTTCTGAGGTTTGCAGGAACTTCGGAACAGCAGGCTGAAGAGAACACGTGCTTGAACACTGGAACGCTGGACGTGGTCAGGCAGGCCGGGTCAACACTGGCAGACAGAGCAGTTTCAGGCAGAGGCAGACACTGGCAGACAGAACAGGTTCAGGCAGAGGCAGGCGGGTTGTCAGAGTACAGGCAGGGTCGGCAACAGACGGGCAACAACAGGACCAGAGGAGCAGGCAGAGAATAGTCAGACAAGCCGGGGTCGGAGGCAGGCAGCAGGCAGGTGTAGTCAGGAACAAGCCGGGTAACAGGAATCAACAGGTACTTAGTAATAGCAGGGGTCTCAGGAAACGCTGTAGACCGGACAGCAAGTGGCCTCAGTCACAAGCTTCCTCTTATAGGCTCTTTGGCGCCAATGGCTAATTGACGGCGCGTCAGCGCACGCCCGCGCGCGCCTGTCGACGCCAATGCTTGCCGACAAGCGCTGATTGGGTTTGAAGGAAGTTCTGTGGGCAGGTCCTCCTGGGTCACTGGGATGTCTTCCTTGACAGCACTCCTCTCCTACTGCCCCCATCATCCCCTCCGCACTCCTCTCCTACTGCCCCCACCATCCCCTCCGCACTCCTCTCCTACTGCCCCCACCATCCCCTCCGCACTCTTCTCCTACTGCCCACACCATCCCCTCCGTACTCCTCTCCTATACATACGGCCCACACCATCCCCTCTGCACTCCTCTCCTACTGCCCACACCATCCCCTCTGCACTCCTCTCCTACTGCCCACACCATCCCCTCTGCACTCCTCTCCTACTGCCCCCACCATCCCCTCCGCACTCCTCTCCTACTGCCCCCACCATCCCCTCCGCACTCCTCTCCTACTGCCCCCACCATCCCCTCCGCACTCCTCTCCTACTGCCCACACCATCCCCTCCGCACTCCTCTCCTACTGCCCCCACCATCCCCTCCGCACTCCTCTCCTACTGCCCACACCATCCCCTCTGCACTCCTCTCCTACTGCCCACACCATCCCCTCCACACTCCTCTCATATACATACTACCCCCACTATCCCCTCCACACTCCTCTTATATAAATACTACCCCCACTATCCCCTCCGCACTCCTCTCTTGTACATACTGCCCCCATCATACCCACCACACTCCTTCTGCCACTCTGCATGTTGCAGAGCTTGGTGCCTCTAAGCTTCGGCCTGCCACAATAATGTTGGCTCCCATAAGACAGCCATCTTTAAACCTGGGGAACCCATGATCTTAAATTGCCGGGAGTTTTCAGGCCACCCCTGGCCCAGACTGCCCAGACTGCTCAACTTTGTTAACTCTGAGGTAAAGGGGGACTCTTGTGATTAACTCCATATTAATCACAAAATATATGTATAGTGTATACTACATAAATACATAAAAATTGCCTTGTACAGAGGTAATGAATTTAATGTACTAAAAAAAAAAAAAAAATTGCCGTGCGCTGCTAATGTGTTCGGGTTTGGCTTGAAGAAAAGGTGGCAACCCTAGCTACTATGGTTACAATCCCTATATATATTACTGGGAGTGCCTAAGCATCGCAGCATGCTCAGGGCTTACAGTAAGTGCTGTGCAATTACTGTTTGTGGTCTGATGTGAACTTAAAGAGCTTTTATTATTATATGATCTCAAGCTGAAAGGAATTCCACAGCATGGGACTGGTGTCTAGGTGAAAAGCTGTTGAGCAATGTCATCTTAGAAGACATACAACATGCAACGTTTTACATTAATCACTTACAGTATAATGTAATCATCTTCACTGTTCCCTGTTCTTCATAGTGAACAGGAGTTTAACAGAACACTTTAGTAACATTTTTACTTTCTGAAATAATTGAATGCTACTTTTACTGCTGTCAGCATAAATAGTTCTGCTCCAACTGCATAGCTCAAAGAAAATATAATGTGATTTTTTCTTTTGGGTAAAGTTTTGCCTTGCTAGGTCAGTCATTAAAAAAATGTTTTCAAACTGATGCGTTTTTTAAATGTTTTTGTATTGCAAAAGATAAAAAAAACTGTATTAATTGTATTGTATGGAGTATTAATGAACACCTAACATTTTAATGGCTCCTAAAAACTGAGTTATAATACTGTATTATATATTTGACATCTAAAATTTGATTTGTGGTACAGTTACATATCTGTCATATAATCTGACTTTAGAGCTGAGCTCCAAGCAGCTACATAGTCAGATGAAATGCATATATCACATTTGTTTTACCTGCAAAGGGATTTGTATTCCTGTCTATCCAGTCTTACACAGCTATCCAGAGTTACACAGCTCAGGCACTACGTACAACCTTGTCTGGTAGAGTAGAGTCTTCTCTCTGTCACTCTGATCTCTCCTTCTATCAATATGTCTCTTGTTAGTACATGAGCACTGCACCCCAGCTACTTGGCTACTTGTGCTAATTATCCCTTTCTGTCTGATTTCTGTTGTGCAGGGGCCTAAAAATGTAAATTCAGAAACTTATACAGTTTGCTTTTAAATACAGTGTATATGTGTGTGATCCTCATATCAACTTACCAGAGGAGGCATCGCCCCAGTGAAATAGATCAAAAGAAAAAACATAATTATGGAACTATATATATGCCATTAGTAAAAACTAATTTAAAAATACCATCACATTTTATTGATTCAAGTTTTAAAAACAATGAAAGCATGTTTAGTATCATTATTACATTCTTGAATTTTTGAGGTCACAATCAACAACCAATTTTGAAAAGCGGAACTTGGGATACATAATGGTCGCTGTTAGGGTCTACACATTTTCCGGAAAAACGCGCATCCTCAGGACCTTGCGAACCTCAGATATATTCATATTCCCATGTAGTTACAATGCCACATATAGAACTAAAAATAAACAGCATATGAAATAAGTACTCAATATACCATAAACAGAATAAATCATATCATGATACAGTGAAATTTGCTTGCTTTTAAAAATACATTATTATTATTATTATTATACAGGATTTATATAGTGTCAACAGTTTGAGTAGCGCTTTACAACAGGGGTAGACAGTACAGTTACAATACAATTCAATAAAGGAGGAATCAGATGGCCCTGCTTGTAAAGCCCCATACACACGGTCGGATTTTCACATGGATTCTGTCCGATCGGACAATGTTGTCGAAAAATCCGACCGTGTGTATGCACCATCGGACAGTGTACGTCGGATTGTCCGACGGACAAAGTCCTATCTCCTGCTGGATAGATTTGCCGACAACACGGTCCGATCACACCAAATCCGATCGTGTGTACGGTTGTCCGACGGACAAAGTGCTACGCATGCTCAGATCACATTACAAGACCAAAGCTATTGGCTACTAGCCTCTACGTAGTCCCGTCGTAGGCAACAAATGTCACCACGTTCAGAATGATTGGATTTTCCGACAACTTTGTCCGACCGTGTGTACGCAAAACCAACATCGGACAAAGTACGACGGACATGATCCGACGGACCTGGTCCTCGGATAATCCGACCGTGTGTATGGGGCTTTAGAGTTTACAATTTAGAAGCTAGATCTAGAATCTAGAAGCTACAATCAAATACATCCATAGGAAAACATGCAGGCAATCAATGGGCAGTTTGTACAACATGAGTAAAAAACAGGCAATTGTTAGAACATCAAGTTCCCAGCTTAAATTGGGGTAGCCCTTTTTGCCAACAGAGCTGATCCAGACTAAATGTAATTTCCCAATCCCTGTGAACTATGTATATACTATTGCCTAAAACTAAAAATTACCTTAACTTTACCTTCTCCATTGAATTCAATACATTTTGCAGAAGTGGTTACAATTTGCCAAAGTGTTTTGATGTTTGACAATTTTTCACAGAAGCACACACATCTAACTGCTCATCCCTAATAGGTGCAACAACATCCTGGTGGTTTTTATAATTCATTGCTTAAAGTGATACTATTACTAAAGTCTAATGTTTTTAGTTAAAAATAACAAACATGTTATACTTACCTCCTCTGTGCAGTGGTTTTGCACAGAGCTGCCCGGATCCTTCTCTTCTCGAGTCCCTCTTTGGTGCTTCTGGCCCTTCCCTTCTGTTGATTGCCTCCACAACAAGCAGCTTGCTATGGGGGCACCCGAGCCAAGCTGTGTCCATTCAGACACGGAGCCGTGGCCTGGACTCGCCACATTTCTCTCCTCATTGGCTCACTGACTTTGATTGACAGCAGCCGCAGCCAACAGAGCCATGCTGCTGTCTCAGCCAATGAGGAGGGGAATCCTGGGCTGCTGAGACACTCCTGCAACCTCGCTGGATCTAGATGGACCTCAGGTAAGTATTAGGAGGGCTGAGGGGGGCTCCTGCACACAGACGGCTTTTTATTTTAATGCATAGAGTGCATTAGGATAAGAAAAACCTGCCTTTACAACCACTTTACCTAACAACCTGTGTCCAATACCTTGTCTGTTTTTAATGTGATAGGGATCACAGGGAAAACGTAGAACTCGCTCTGTGGCTTTGAACTTGAATATCTTGCTACATCAACTGTCAGTCAAGCGTGGACCCAATTCCCTTTTCAGTGACTGAAAATTCATGATATTTCATTGCTAAAATCTGATTGTACTCCCCTCTTCAGTTTTATTACATATAGACCTGAACTGCAAGGCTCTTAAAATATCATACCAGAAGGATATGCAAGGGTTGTATTGATGAGCAGAGATGCAGGGCAGCAGCACATCATGTCCATGCAAGTTTATTTTAAAAAAAACATTAACATTTTCATGATAAACCATACAGATTCCAGATGCTCCTTTTAAAGAAAGCATATGGAAGAATGCCATTTGACAGTCTTTGGGAGGCTTGCATAAGGGTAACGTGTTTATGTTCATTGTCACAAAATCTGGGTACATTTCTACTGGTATGCACATTATTGTTATAGTCCAGATTTTCTATTTTCTTGCTGCATGTAATGTTTGTTTGTCTGTTGAAATTTTGATTAATCTCTTGATTTAATGTTTGTTCTTATAATTCGTTTTGTATTCTGGTTACAACCTTTTGCATTGGGTTGTATTGTCTTCTTCTGTAGCTTTCTATCCAGGAATTCTCTTTCAGACAGTGATTTTGAATAGGACCCGGAGACAGTAATTACTTTAACTACAATGCAGGTTCATACAGAATTCGGGCAGAGGACAGAAACCTCATCCATGAGTCAGACTCCCTAATGTCAGTCCCTGGGACATTCAAATCAAACTGTAAGAGTTCATAGACCTAAATTCCATAGTTTGAAAAATCTGTAAATGGTGGTTTATATATGTATGGGAAATATTATTGCTGGAGAGAATTAGGGTAATTGTCAGTGGAACAAATTTTAAAAAGTATACACATCTCTACATTTACCCCAATCAGAAACATTACTGTTTTAAACAGAATACATTACGTTTCACCAGCCAGCTTTAATTATATAATGCTTTGTATTCTAGGCATGTCTTAGAAATGTGATACAAACAGTCATTGTGAATGTGTCTTGTCAACACATTTTAAAATTACCATTTCTTACAATGGATACCTACTGAAGTATTTAACAATGCATCCAGTTATAATGTAATATCACACAGCGACTTTCTGCTTGTTATTGTTCTATGACTTTCCAAAATATAAAAAAAATTGAACACATTAGATCATTTGCAACCGCAGAAGGCAGAAATTTATAGCATATAAATATGCAGATCCCCCATGTTTATCTGAATTTTTCCACAATTAATATTCAAAATAAAGCTAGATTTTACACTAATCATTACTAACACAAAAAAAAAAAGACAGTGTCATCAATTATTTAAAAGGAAAGGTTTGTCCATAAAGCAGATCAGTAAAATTATACTTCAACTAAATTGTACATTTTTAATGTGTAATGGAGATGCCAAGACCAAAGAAAGCAAAGAAAGTTCAGTGGAAACAGTGGTAATAGGAGATGGTAAATCACAGAAAAAGAAGTATGGGAATAGTTTTTGGAATCAAACTTACCTTGGTGGATCTTTTCCCCGCCGGCACTAAGACTGAGAACCGAGCGATCAAGCACTGCCAATCACTCGGTTCTCAGAGTTCCCTGAGCAGAGAGCCGGTGGACTGTCAGTCCCCGGCTCTCTGCTCTACCCCCCCCCCCATGCTCACTGGAGCATTGGGCTGTGGAGGTGGCAGGAGAAGCTGGCTCAGGGTGTCAGCGGTTCACTGAGAGACTGAGCCGGGTGCCGCTCCAGGCATGTGGGTGGATCCTGACAATATGGTCGCGTTCTTTCCAGGGCCTGAACCGGCTCTGTGACATCAGCCAACAGCATACTTCAGTCTGCTGTCTGCTGAAAACGGGTCACAGGAGTGCAGAATGAATACTGCTTTACAGGAGTGCAGAACGAACTGCACTACTGTGATCCAAAGGAGAAGTACAGCCAAACGAGCTTTGGGTGTACATCTCTTTTAAGACCTAAATTTTTAGTTCTGAACATAATAAAACTTACAGCAGTCAATGTCTACAAGACCAGTGCATTAAAGCCCAGCTCAGGAAAATGACCCCTAACTAAAAGCAGCAAATTTCTGAATTGGGACTTTCTTAAAGGCAACCAACATAACAATTATATATTGTAAAATATGGTTTCATTGAATTATCATAAAAACTCCCACATGGGACAGATTTAAAAACAACATTGTACATACAGAAATTGTTGCATAGAAAACATATGTAAAGTGGTGATACCCAAACTTGTGATTAGTTGAGTGATTGTACTACAGCAGTATCACAGAATGGGCACTGTATCCAATGACGTTTCGATTATGTTCTTCAGAGATGTAAATCACCACTCTCAAATCAGAAAATTCTACCATCTTTTTATACATTAACATGTATTATATTGCATCAATATATATCTATATACTCACAAACATTGAAAAATATGTCAGATTTACTGCAGATCTCCAAAACTTCCCATTCAAGGGGGCGCATGGGAGGATATACAAGACCACACAAACCAGTATGTATTGGGATTTGGGTGATTTTCCCCCATTTATGTTAGATTGTGTATTGGAACAAAAGGGGAGGGTGATCTCTCCAAAAAGACACTGCACAACAGAAATAACGAACTCCTACCTTCAACAGTGACCATAAAAGCATGCCTCCAAAACAGCGTCTATTCCATCATCCAATGATACACCCTAGAGGGAAAGCTCTGTGGATGTGTCTCCAAACAACCCACATATATAGGTGGAGAGGGCGGGGACAAGCACACACAGGTGCTGCCACACCTGTGTCCCATCTCCCATCAATCCCATGAGAACAAAGAGGGCCAAGATAATTGTCCCTGTGGTCCCAATTGCACATGTGCCGGACGTGCTCTGCTCCTGTGTTCTGACGTCACTCCCTCCGCTCAGTACACCAGTAAGTTATGTCACCTCGAACACATACACCCAGAAGCGTATATCCCAATCCCTAGTGCAAATAGCAGTAGGCAAATTATAGAGACGCCTCGCTGGAGTCGCCACTGACACAATTAAGTGTCCAAAGGACACCCACTGGATACCATGTCTCTGAAATTGGAGGAAAAATCCTCCATCCAGGAAAGGTCAACCAGTTAGGGCCCACCCTAAAAAAGGGTTATCCCCACCTGAGTGGGGCTTTTTGTGCCGGGTTGACACCACACAGGAAAACTTACAACACACGTGAGATTTAATCAAAAAATATATATTTTATTACAAACAAATAATAATAAATCCAACCAAATTTATCAACTATTATTCTTCATCCCTTAAAAAAGGGAGAGGGTAAGATATTAGTGATTGTTCCAACCTTTCATAGGGCTGACACTCTTAGGTTATCAGCAAACGATAGAAAGAGTTGTTAACAAGTAAAAAAAGGAAAAAAGGGAGGTTTAACCTCTCATTAATCCTCTGATCCAGATCAAATGTAAAATGTAATATCAGGAGGAATTGATCCCAGCAGATGAGAATATTTGGGACTGTCATTGAAGCAGAGGGAAAATACATAAGCAAAAAGGTCCACATCCCCCTGTGGTTACAATCATTCTCTACAGCTCCAAGGACCTCATCTACACTTAATTGTCTAATCTGTTTTACCTGAGCTAAAGCCATCTATGAAGGGCCTAAAACTCTTTTTCATTCATGCCTGGAGGAATGGTTGCTTTTAAGCAATTAATCCAACGCATTTCGAGCTGCAACAAATTTTTGTTTCAATCTCCTCATCTTTGTGGTACGTGCACTCTGTCTAATGCCACAAACTTCACCTGTGACATTTTGTAATTATGTGTCCATGCTATGTGTCGTCCTACAGGTAAATGTAAATTTCCAACCTACATACATAGTTACATAGTTACATAGTAGGTGAGGTCAAAAAAAGACACAAGTCCATCAAGTCCAACCTATGTGTGGGATTATATCAGCGAGGTTACTTAGCTACCTGCATACTTTGCACATGTTTGGACATTCTTTCCCACCAATGCTGTTTAGTCTTCCCTACATAAAAGGAACCGCATTTACATTGAATCAAATAAACAACTCCCCTTGTGTTACAATTTACAAAGTAAACATTTTGGGCCTAAACATTTCTCCATTAGGCAATTTAAACTCTCTTTGATTCTTAATGTAGGGACAATTGGAACAATTGCCACAAGGGAATGTACCCAAATCGTAGCATGGATCATCCCTCTTGCCCCCATATACTTACTTTGGATTAGTCGATCTTTGATTGATGTCGCCCTTCTATATGCTATTGAGGAATTGGGAGTAATACATTTCCTGATATTGGGATCATCTGTTAGTATTGACCAATTTTTTGTACCAACAACAACTTAAGAACGAGTCTAGCTGTATTGTCTATAGTTTTTTTTTTTACACTTTTTGAATATGAGATCTTCTCTTGTTTGTTTATTTGCTCCATTAAAGGCTTTTTTAGGTGTAGTTTTCGAGTAGCATCTTTCCAAAGTTCTCTCCGTTAGCCTATCTGCCCCTTTTTGGAAATCTAATTTACTTGAACAATTCCTTTTTATACGAAGATACTGGCTATAAGGTATTAATTTCTTAATAGAAGTTGGATTAAAACTCTTGAAGTGCAAAATTGTATTCCCTGCAGTGTCTTTCCTGTAGAGTTTGGTTATTAATTGGCCTTTATCTTTTTGTTTATAGTGACATCCAGGAAATTTACCTCATGTAAATCGAAATTCATAGAGAAAAATGGATTGAAGTTGTTTCTATTCATCAACTCCAAACACTGTATCAGTTGGGGCATCATCATTTGTGTGTGCTTTTTTGTGACTTTTTAACCACTTGCCGACTGGCTCACACCGATATACCTCGGCAAAGTGGTTTGTTCCCGTGAATCGCCGTACGGGTACATCTGTACCTTTAAGGGTGATTGCGTGCACGAGAGCAGGAACAGGGATTTGTGTGTGTAAACACACAAGTCCCTGTTCTGTCAGGAAAGAAGAGACATATCATTTGTTCCTACTAAGTAGGAAAAATGACATGTCTCTTCCTCTAGTCACTTCTATCCCCCCACAGTTAGAACACTCCCAGGGAACACACATTTAACCCCTTGATTACCCCTAGTGTTAACCCCTTCCCTGCCAGTGACATTTATACAGTAAACATTGCATTTTTATAGCACTGATCGCTGTATAAATGTCAATGGTCCCAAAAATGTGTCAAAAGTGTCCGATCTGTCTGCCGCAATGTTGCAGTAATGCAAAAAATTGCAGATCACTGCCATTACTAGTAAAAAAAAAAAAAAAAATGCCATAAATCTTTCCCATTGCTTGTAGTCGCTATAACTTTTGCGTAAACCAATCAATATACGCTTATTGCGATTTTTTTTACCAATAATATATAGAAGAATACATATTGGCCTAAATTTCGGAAGAAATTGGTTTTTTAAAAACTATTTTGGGGATATTTATTATAGCAAAAAGTAAAAAATATTGGGGGTTATTTACTAAAGGCAAATCCACTTTGCACTGCAAGTGCACTTGAAAGTAAAGTCGCTGTAGATCTGAGGGGGACATGCAAGGAAAATAAAAAACAGCATTTTAGCTTGCACATGATTGGATGATAAAATCAGCAGAGCTTCCACTCATTTC
Organism: Lithobates sylvaticus; assembly: GCA_028564925.1. Classification (NCBI taxonomy): domain Eukaryota; kingdom Metazoa; phylum Chordata; class Amphibia; order Anura; family Ranidae; genus Lithobates; species Lithobates sylvaticus. The sequence goes on from CM053030.1 coordinate 289,501,112, forward strand.
AGATCTACCCCTTAGATTTAGAGTGACTGCACTTCCAAGTGCACTTGTAGTGCAAAGGGGATTTGCCTTTCGTAAATAACCCCCATTGTTTTTTTTTTTCAAAATTGTCGCTCTTTTGTTTTGTTTATATCGCAAAAAATAATAACTGCAGAGGTAAACAAATACCACCATAAGAAAACTCTATTTGTGGGGAAAAAAAGGATGTAAATTTTGTTAGGTTACAGCGTTTCATGACCACGCAATTGTCAGTTCAATTGACGTAGCGCCATTTTGCAAAAAATGGCCTGGTCCTTAAGCAGCCAAATCTTCCAGTCTGTAAGTGGTTAATGACTGTGGTTGCTTTTTGTTGTTTGTTACTCGTGTTACCAGATCGAGCCCCACCCCCGTTACCTCCTGTGGATTTGTCCGAATCCTGTGAATTAATTGTGCGCTTTTTATTAACTTGTTGAATCATACCTTTACCCTGTGAAAGTCTAAAGGAAGGACCTTTTCTTTTTTTAGGGTCCACATTTGCCTGAGAGGAGACAGAGGAGGATGAAGATGGAGAATTAGGTATAGAATTATCATTGTTTGCCTTCTTTCCTACTTGTTGACCACTCTTTCTCATCCTTGTCCCATTGTGCCATCTTTAGGCCCTACCTTCTGAGAATGCCGTTTTGTCCCTCCAAAATAGTTTTCTCCTTCTTTTGAAGTATTTGTTTATTATATATATATCTAAATGCTCTTTGAGTTTATTTCTCCAGATCAGTATATAGCTTAATTGTCTTTAAGGGAGCTAATTGTTCATAGATTCAACTTAAATCTTTGTTCTAAAGAAATCATTTGTTGTTTGTATTGTTCAATAAAAAAAAGTCCCCTTGAATGGGAAGTTGTGGAGCTCTGCAGGAAATCTGACATATTTTTCAATGTTTGTGAGTATATAGATATATATTGATGCAACGTAATACATGTTAATGTATACAAAGATTTTGTCTTATGGTAGAATTTTCTGATTTCAGAGTGGTGATTTAAATCCCTGAAGAAGATAATCGAAACGTCGTAGGATACAGTGCCCATTCTGTGATACTGCTGTAGGACAATCATTCAGCTAATCACAAGTTTGGGTATCACCACTTTACATATGTTTTCTATGCAACAATTTCTGTATGTACAACGTTGTTTTTAAATCTGTCCCATGTGGGAGTTTTTATAATAATTCAATAAAACCATATTTTACAATATATAATTGTTATGTTGGTTGCCTTTAAGAAAGTCCCAATTCAGAGATTTGCTGCTTTTTGATAAATTACAGGGATGATGGCAACCCTGATTCAGCACTGATGAAATCAATGCTGTATAATGGCCCCTAACTTACTTTTATGCTTGCCACTTGTCAAATAGACAGGAAGTGGGTGGGACCAGATACTCAAACAGGGACACTGTAAAATACTGTACTGTAGTACTTCAGACTTGTATTTAGATCCAGATAGTTTATTATTTGTCTCTCAGTTAAAAAAACAATGGGTTTAAAGCACCCTTCATCAGGACTGGAAATAAAAAGACCAGACAAAATCAAAAAACAATGCAATATTAAAAATACTTGTGATAGTAAAAAGTTTAGAAATCAGTGCTGCACCTACTATTATGCAAATGTGTGCCAACAGTCATCACAAATTAGCATACATGCTATACAATTAAAGTGCTATGCAAATGAAATACTAGTATGACCAATTAAAGTGCTATGTGCTAAACTATAACATAGTGCAATCAATATAAATCATAATCAGTAATACATATAAAGTCCGTGTATATATCCTGTGTAATCAAAAAAAATGTCATCATATATATCCATTACATGTCATATAAGTAAGAACATGTGTCAATGTGGTGCTTGGGAAAGTTCATCAATCATGAAGTATATTGTGGATGAAAATATCAGGTGCAATTCAGATGGCTTCCTGTGCTCCCCTCCTGGTTCCCCACTCACCAGATGAAGAAAATAAAAAAGCCTGTGTGTCACATACTTTGCCTTTACGGTCTGTGAATGTGTAAAGTGTGTAGGACCTGCAATATAGTGGAGAAGGATGGGGGAAACCTTTCCGTGAAAGAAGGATACACCAACCTACCCGGTGGATGGAAGCCATCTGTGACACACAGGCTTTTTTATCTTCTTCATCTGGTGAGTGGGGAACCAGGAGGGGATCACTATTTTGGGGTATTTGCCTTTCACTTCAGCAGCAGCCTTAGGATACATTCTGTTTATATTTCCACAGCGCGGGTTTCTAATTATTATTATTTTTCATTAAAAATACTTGCTATACTAATTGTAAAAGAATATACTCATAGGAGCTGATTTACCAAGCGCCAGTTCATACCACAATTGGTGCGACAGATAAATTATTACTTGAGCGTATGAACCGGCGCACACATAAGCGCAACACATACTATACCGGCGCACCGCGAATAGCGCACGCCGTTATCATTAACAGTCCATTCACACATGGCCACCCCCTCGCGATCGCTCCCGGCCAATGAAATGCTTCCTCTGGCTCTGTATTGTGAACAGAGCTAGAGGAAGTGATGTAATCTCTCCTCGTGGTGGTCTTTTCGAACTGACACAGAGGAAAGAAGACACGTGAGTTGCACAACACAACACTACACTACACTACACTAACAGTAGAACACTCTAGGCACACTTTTCACCCCGCAGCCCCCCCCCCCCCCCCCCCCCCCCCCCGATCTCCCCCTGCACCCCCTGTCACAGTGACACCAAAGCAGTTTTTTTTTTTTTTTTTTACTGTTTACTGCATTGGTGCATTGTGACTGTAATAACTGTTAGGGCAGTTAGATTTATACCCCTTTAGGTCTAGGAACCCCCCCTAATAAAGGTTTAACCCCATGATCACCTCTCGTCACCAGTGTCACTAAGCGATCGTTTTTTTGATCGCTGTATTAGTGTCACAGTTGACGCTAGTTAGGGAGGTAGGTATTTAGGTTCGCCGCAGCGTTTTATAGCATCAGGGACCCCCCATATTTTACCTACTAAAAGTTTTAACCCCCTAATTGCCCCCTAGTTAACCCTTTCACCAGTGATCACCATATAACTGTTACGGGTGACGCTGGTCAGTTAGTTTATTTTTTATAGTTTCAGGGCACCCGCCGTTTATTACCTAATAAAGGTTTAACCCCCTGATCGCCCGGCGGGTGATATAAGTAAGGTTTTAGAGTCAAATAGGGTCTGCGTCGCCCCAGGCAGCGTCGGGTTAGTGCCAGTACCGCTAACACCCACGCACGCAGCATACACCTCCCTTAGTGGTATAGTATCTGAACAGATCGATATCTGATCTGATCAGATCTATACCAGCGTCCCCAGCAGTTTAGGGTTCCCAAAAACGCAGTGTAAGAGGGATCAGCCCAGATACCTGCTAGCACCTGCGTTTAGCCCCTCCGCCCAGCCCAGCCCACCCAAGTGCAGTATCGATCGATCACTGTCACTTACAAAACACTAAGCACACATAACTGCAGCGTTCGCAGAGTCAGGCCTGATCCCTGCGATCGCTAACAGTTTTTTTTTTTTGGTAGCGTTTTGATTCAGTCGCTAACAGCCTAGGAGCTTTTTTTTTTCCTGTGAGTCTCACTAGTGTACTACTAAATTTAGAGCCCAAAATGGCAAATCGAAAGTACACTAGTGAACAGGCCTACACATTTCTGAGCCAGACAGATAGTGAAGAGGAGGTCACTCATCTGTCAGAATCAAGCTCAGAATACGATCCAGTAGACTACAGCGGCTCCATGACAGATAGCTCCGACGGCGGAGTTGTGGTCCCTGCTAAGGTCAGGCGTACCAGACCCCAAACTCCTTCTTCTGTTGTTGAGGTGCAAGAACCGCAGGCCGCTCGTAGGAAGCAGAGACGTACTAGAGCCGATATTCCTTCTGGTGAACTGGCAAGCACCAGCGGCCTAGTACACCCTGGATGACCATTCCAGCACTGCAGTATCACGTGGTGACGTGGCGAGTCCCATAAGTGCAGTTCAAGCTGGCGAGGTGGCAAGCACAAGTTGTGTCCCGCTGCCACCAAGAAGAAGACAAAGACAGGCCCGTCGTGCCCATAGTGCCCTTCCTGCTGCATTCGCCAATCCTGATTGGGTGCCCACCACTTCTGCAACACCCGTACTTCCCCCATTCACTGGCCAACCCGGCATTCAGGTGGAAACAGATGATTTTATGTCACTTGATTTTTTTTCGCTGTTTTTCACCGAAGATCTCTATAGATCTATTGTGGACCAAAGCAATTTGTACGCTGGTCAACACATCGCCGTTAATCCCCAGTCCTCCCTTGCCAGAGATTGGAGACCAATTATGGTCCTCGAATTTAAGCTCTTTCGGGGCCTTTCCCTCATCATGGGCGTAGTTAAAATGGGTATGTTGCGTTCATATTGGTCCACTGAGCAAATGTACCATATGCCCGTGTTCTCTGCTTCAATGTCCAGGGCACGATACGAGATGATTTTGCAGTTCATGCACTTCAACGACAATGAACTCTGTCGTCCTCGTGGAGACCCTGCATACGATCGGCTCTACAAAATTCGGCCCCTCATAAACCATTTCAACCAACGTTTTGCAGACTTGTTTACTCCCCATCAAGTTGTCTGCGTTGATGGGTCCCTGATTAAGTTTTCTGGCCGCTTGTCATTCAAACAATACCTTCCCAGCAAGCGTGCCAGATACGGGGTCAAGATGTATAAGCTCTGTGACAGGGCCACAGGCTATACATGTAGTTTTATGGTTTATGAGGGCAAAGATAGCCACGTAGAGCCGACAAACTGCCCTGACTACATAGGGAGCGCTGGCAAGATTGTGTGGGACTTGGTGTCACCCTTATTCGGAAAGGGGTACCACTTGTACGTGGACAATTATTACACAAGCGTGCCACTGTTTAGTCATTTGTTTGATCAGCAGATTGGAGCCTGTGGCACCGTGCAACCTAATCGCCGGGGCTTTCCCCAGCGGCTTGTAGATTCCCGTCTTAGGCTGGGGGAGAGAGCCTGCTTGCAGTGTAATAACTTGCTTGCTATGAAGTGGAGGGATAATAAGAATGTTTTCGTTCTTACCTCCCTTCATGCAGACACGACGGTCCAAATTACTATGGCGACTGGTGTTGTGACGAAGCCCCTACAAGTATAACCAAAATATGGGAGGGGTGGACCTCAACGACCAGTTGTTGGCGCCGTACCTAGTTGCCCGTAAGGCTAGACGCTGGTACAAAAAAGTGTCTATTTATTTATTTCAATTGGCTTTGCTGAACGCTCATCTGCTATACGGAGCTTCAGGACGTACTGGATCCTTCCTTAAATTCCAGGAAGAGATCATCGGAGCCCTTCTGTTTCCAGACGGTGCTCCACCTCACCTTCCCAATCCAAATGCAGTAAGCCGGCTGCATGAGCGGCATTATATTTATGTCCTCCCGAGTACCCCCACCCAACGAGCCCCCCAAAGAAAATGTCGTGTCTGCAGAAAGCGCGGATTTAGGCATGACACCCGCTATTATTGTCCCCGCTGTCCTGACAATCCTGGTCTTTGCATCGGTGAATGTTTTGAACGCTACCATTCACTAGTTGAGTATTAGCGTAGGGTACAGCATTGCACAGACTAGGCACACGTTCACAGGGTCTCAAGAATGCCATCGCATTTTGAGACCAAAACAGCTGGAACCGTTACAACAACATTACAGTTACAAAAAAAAGTGTAAAAAAAAAGTAAAAAAAAAAAAAAATAAAAATATATAAAATTAAAAAACCAAAAAAAAAATAGTTGTCGTTTTATTGTTCTCTTTCTCTCTATTCTCTCTCTATTGTTCTTCTTTTTTTTACTGTATTCTATTCTGCAATGTTTTATTGTTAACTATTTTTTTGTTTTCAGATACGCCATTCAGTTGCAGCGCGGATTTATCTATCTTGACAGCAACATTGTTTGCTCCCACGATACATAAAGCCGTGACTCCAACGCTGTAGGAGGTGATTTCACCACCACAGTTAAAAAAAAAAAGAGCATATATGCCGAAGCATGGGGGCAGCAGGGGCGGAGGAGCGATTTGCTCCTAATGCCGCCTACATACGGTCGAAATTCCGACGGAGGCTTACCCGTGGAAAAGTCCGACCGTGTGTACACGGCATAACTTTTTTGCGCGAGGATGCACCCATGCTTCGGCATATATATATTTTAGGCACAGGTTGCGTTAAAAAATGTTTTTTATTTTTTACTATATTTTTTTTTGTATTTGCTTTGCAGGTATGGTAAATCTTACTTTTATACTGTAATGTTACTTTGTTTTATTGTTAACCATAATTTGCTTAGCAGGTACGCCATTCAGCTGCAGCGCGGATTTATTTATCTTGACAGCAACAGCGTTTGCTCCCACGATACATAAATCCGTGACTCCAGCGCTGTTGGAGGTGATTTCACCACCACAGTTAAAAACAAAATGGTGCATGTATGCCCATCATTAGAAGTGGGTGGATGAAGGGAGGTATTCTAATGGTGGGCATACCCACCGATCGATCTTTTTTTTTTGTTCAGCCCACAGGCTGCATGAAAAAAAAAAGTTTACATTATATGCCAAACAAGGGCCAGCAACGTACTGGTATGTTGCTGGACTTTGAGTGGTTATACCAGAATGATGCCAGCGGGTTTAGGTATTATCTTGGTATCATTCTTTTCAGCCAGCGGTCGGCTTTCATGTAAAAGCAATCCTAGTGGCTAATTAGTCTCTAGACTGCTTTTACAAGCAGTGGGAGGGAATGCCCCCCCCCTCCCACCGTCTTCCATGGTTTTCTCTGGCTCTCCTGTCCCAACAGGGAACCTGAGAATGCAGCCGGTGGTTCCGCCAGCTGACCATAGAGCTGATCAGAGACCAGAATGGCTCCAATCATCTCTATGGCCTAAGAAACCGGAAGCTACGAGCATTTCATGACTTAGATTTCGCCGGATATAAACAGCGCCATTGGGAAATTGGGAAAGTATTTTATCACACCGATCTTGGTGTGGTCAGATGCTTTGAGGGCAGAGGACAGATCTAGGGTCTAATGGACCCCATTTTTTTCAAAAAAGAGTACCTGTCACTACCTATTGCTATCATAGGGGATATTTACCTTCCCTGAGATAACAATAAAAATGATAAAATAATATATATAAATGAAAGGAACAGTTGAAAAAAAAAATAAAAAAGCAAAATAAATAATAATAAAAAAAAAAAGCACCCCTCTCGCGCAAAGGCGAACGCAAGCGTCGGTCTGGCGTCATATGTAAACAGCAATTGCACCATGCATGTGAGGTATCACTGCGAAGGTCAGATCGAGGGCAGTAATTTTAGCAGTAGACCTCCTTCGTAAATCTAAAGTGGTAAACTGTAAAGGCGTTTAAATGCTTTTAAAAAAGTATGTAGTTTGTCACCGCTGCACGTTTCTGCGCAATTTTAAAGCATGTCGTGTTTGGTATCCATGTACTCGGCCTAAGATCTTCTTTTTTATTTCATCAAATATTTGGGCAAGATAGTGTGTTTTAGTGCATTAAAATTTAAAAAAAAAGTGTGTTTTTTCCAAAAAAAAAAATGCATTTGAAAAATCGCTGCGCAAATACTGAGTGAAAAAAAAAAAAAAAATGAAACACCCACCATTTTAATCTGTAGGGCCTTTGCTTAAAAAAATATATATATTGTTTGGGGGTTCAACGCAATTTTCTTGCAAAAAAAAATAATTTTTTCATGTAAACAAAAAGTGTCAGAAAGGGCTTTGTCTTCAAGTGGTTAGAAGAGTGGGTAATGTGTGACATAAGCGTCTAAATGTTGTGCATAAAATGCCAGGACAGTTCAAACACCCCCCAAATGACCCCATTTTGGAAAGTAGACACCCCAAGCTTTTTGCTGAGAGGCATGTCGAGTCCATGGAATATTTTATATTTTGACACAAGTTGCGGGAAAAATAATTTTAATTTATTTTTTTTTTTTTTGGCACAAAGTTGTCACTAAATGATATATTGCTCAAACATGCCATGGGCATATGTGGAATTACACCCCAAAATACATTCTGCTGCTTCTCCTGAGTACGGGGATACCACATGCGTGAGACTTTTTGGGAGCCTAGCCACGTACGGGACCCCAAAAACCAAGCACCACCTTCAGGATTTCGAAGGGTGTAAATTTTTGAATTCACTCCTCACTGCCTATCACAGTTTCAGAGGCCATGGAATGCCCAGATGGCACAAAATACCCCCAAATGACCCCATTTTGGAAAGTAGACACCCCAAGCTATTTGCTGAGAGGTATGGTGAGTATTTTGCAGATCTCGCTTTTTGTCACAAAGTTTTGAAAATTGAAAAAAGAAAAAAAAAATCTTTTCTTTCTTCATTTTCCCCAAAAAAATGAGAGCTGCAAAATACTCACCATGCCTCTCAGAAAATAGCTTGGGGTTTCTACTTTCCAAAATGGGGTCATTTGGGGGGGATTTTGTGCCATCTGGGCATTCCATGGCCTCCGAAACTGTGATAGGCAGTGAGGAGTGAAATCAAAAATTTACGCCCTTAGAAATCCTGAAGGCGGTGCTTGGTTTTCGGGGTCCCGTACACGGATAGGCTCCCAAAAAGTCCCACACATGTGGTATCCCCATACTCAGGAGAAGCAGCAGAATTTATTTTGGGGTGTAACTCCACATATGCCTATGGCATGTGTGAGCAATATATAATTTAGTGAAAAACTTTGGGCAAAAAAAAAAAAAGTTTGTCTTTTTTCCCGCAACTTATGGCAGAATATAAAATATTACATGGACTCAACATGCCTCTCAGCAAATAGCTTGGGGTGTCTACTTTCCAAAATGGGGTCATTTGGGGGGTTTTGTGCCATCTTGGCATTTTATGGCCTTCAAAACTGTGATAGGTAGTGATAGGTAGTGAGGAGTGAAATCAAAAATTTACGCCCTTAGAAATCCTGAAGGCGGTGCTTGGTTTTCGGGGTCCCGTACACGGATAGGCTCCCAAAAAGTCCCACACATGTGGTATCCCCGTACTCAGGAGAAGCAGCAGAATTTATTTTGGGGTGTAATTCCACATATGCCCATGGCATGTGTGAGAAATATATCATTTAGTGACAACTTTTTGTAAATTTTTTTTTTTTTTTTTTTGTCATTATTCAATCACTTGGGACAAAAAAAAAAAAAATATTCAATGGGCTCAACATGCCTCTTAGCAATTTACTTAGGGTGTCTACTTTCCAAAATGGGGTCATTTTGGGGGGGGGGGTTTTGTACTTCCCTGCCATTTTAGCACCTCAGGAAATGAGATAGGCAGTCATAAACTAAAAGCTGCGTAAATTCCAGAAAATGTACCCTAGTTTGTAGACGCTATAACTTTTGCGCAAACCAATAAATATACGCTTATTGACTTTTTTTTTTTTTTTTTTTTTTTTTTTACCAAAGACATGTGGCTGAATACATTTTGGCTTAAAAGTATGACTAAAATTGAGTTTATTGGATTTTTCTTATAACAAAAAGTAGAAAATATCATTTTTTTTCCAAATTTTCGGTCTTTTTCCGTTTATAGCGCAAAAAATAAAGATCGCAGAGGCAATCAAATACCATCAAAAGAAAGCTCTATTTGTGGGATGCAAATTTCGTTTGGGTACAACATTGCATGACCGCGTAATTACCAGTTAAACCAATGCAGTGCGAAATTGTAAAAAGTCCTCTGGTCTTAAGGCTGCAAAATGGTCCGGTCTGAAAGTGGTTAATGAGGACAAGGGCCTCATCCCCACAACCCTTGCCCGGTGACCCCGCCCCCCTCTGATGCATGGAACCGTGTGTCAGAGGGGGCGGGGTCACCGGGTGGCCCCGGCCTCCGTTATATAAGACCTGTCAGAAGAAGAGAAGCATCACACAGCGGGAGCTACCCATTGCACGGAGCGGCCCGACAACAAAGAAGAGATGCCGTGGAGGAAGATGCCGGACAAGAACACCGGAGCAAGAAGATGATCGGAGGAAGAAGAAGATGAATAAGAAGAGAAGCGTCACACAGCGGGAGCCTCCCATTGAGCGGAGCGGCCCGATAACGAAGAAGAGACGCAGTGGAGGAAGATTCTGGACGAGAACAGCGGAGCAAAAAGAAGCGGATTGGAGGAAGAAGAAGATGGAGGAAGAAGATGAAGAAACCGAAGGATGAAGAAAGAAAGGAAGAAGACCAGAAGAAAGAAGACTTTAATAAAGGACTTGTCAAAGACTGTCTCCTGTCATTTTTAACTCTTTTGTCACTTTTTTTGTGAAATGGTAGGGATCTGGGGGTCCCCTTGTTAAAGGGGGCTTCCAGATTCCAATAAGCCCCCCACCCGCAGACCCCCACAACCACCGGGCAAGGGTTGTGGGGATGAGGCCCTTTTTTGGCGCGGGGTTCCCCTTAAAATCCTTGCCAGACCTGAAGGGCCTGGTATGGAATTTCGGGGGACCCCCACGCATTTTTTTTCTTCATTTTTTTAATTTCTTATTGCTAACATGACATGTGTTTAAATAGCCTTTAAAAACCCATAGAAGTGAACCAGCGCAAAGAAAAAAAAGTCAAGTTGAGATGTGCACCCGTTCAACTTATGCAAATGAACCTACGTGGCTTGACATTTACTAAGGTTTTGCCGGCGCAGTGAACCAGAGCACATGAACGGGCGCAAATGCCACGTGCGCATGCGCAGTACATAAATTGACTTAGCGCAGTTACAAGTGTATTTGCAGGCGCAGCAAGCCTGCTCAGAGAAAGATAATTTTCGGTTCTATTTTGGGCATGTTTGTTAGTTGAACAGTCATATTTATACTTCCTCACATCACCCTCATCATGCGCCAGGTCCATAGCGGCCCACAGATTGCGCCCGCCCGTGCGCCGGCAACATTATGGTAAATGGGGAATTGCGCTGTGTTACAGGCGCAAATGCTTTGTGCGGCGGAGTGCACCGCAACTCATGGCGCAAATGCTTGGTAAACCAGCCCCATAGTATATTATAATATATACTCATTAGTATCAGGGCGATACTAATACACATGATGCATATATGAAGTACTGTATAATACAAAAATAAATAAAGTTCATACAATTGTCATAATATCTGGAATATCATAAGCCATTACTTACAAAAATAATATTAAAGTATTAAAAGGAATATCAACATCAATATTAAGCACTTATATTAACATTTACTGCAGCAGGGCGGCCTGGCTGTGTGAAACAACATACCTGTACCTTGTTCCCTCTTCAGGGTCTGGGGTGCGCACGCTGCTGGCGACCTGCTCCTGCTGTAATTGGACACAGCGGGAGCCAATCAGTGGGCTGGCGGCCGCGATGGCCGTCGGGACCTGCCGATTTTTTACTGGAGAGGCAGAATGGCGGTCTGCCCATGTAAACAAGGCAGACCACCGTTCTATCAGAGAGGAAGAGAGAGAGCTCTGTGTTCCTGCTAATCAGGAACACAGAGCTCTCTCTCTTCCTCCAGTTAACCCCTCCCCCACAGTTAAAAATCCCTCCCTATGAGCACACTTAACCCTTTGATTGCCCATAATGTTAACTCCTTCCCTGCTAGTGTCGTTTATACAGTGACAGTGCATTTTTTTAGCACTGATCGCTGTATTAGGTGACATTACTAGTAAAAATAAAAATGCCATAAAAATATCCCATAATTTGTAGACGCAATAACTTTTGCGCAAACCAATCAACATACGCTTATTGGGATTTTTTTTACCAAAAACATGTAGCAGAATACATATTGGCCTAAATTGATGAAGAAATTTGATATTTTTCATTTTTTTATTGGATGTGTTTTATAGCAGAAAATAAAAAAAAATATATATATTTTTTTTAAATTAGGTAACATTTTTACACCACCGATACATTTAATTTCTTATTGTAATGGCATTATTTATTTTCAAATAAAATAATGAGTAATGCTATATGATTTACCAACATAAAAAAATATATTTAGATATACTATTTAGCATGCACAATACTAAAATTAAAGATTCTAGGGTGGACCATAGGCCAAAGCTTTCACAGCACACATTGGAGCCTCTGGCTTGCCTTGAAGCCAGGAAGCTTTCTCAGACCGGCCTTCAGTGCTGTAAGAGGTTTTGTTACTGAGAAGCAAAGAGGCACATGGGGGAGGAAAAAGTTTAAGTTCTGTTTTGTTTAAGATTAAGTTTGAGGAAGTGGTGTGACATCCAGACTGATATATCTGATAGTAAATTAGTGATACGTGAGTAGACTGAAGGAGTGAGCTGAGGAGTAGAGAAATAGATTAGAGTGTCATCAGCGTAGTGATGGTATTGGAAGCCACGGGAGGCTATCAGCTGACCCAGGGAGGAGGTGTAGATTGAAAATAGGAGAGATCCAAGAACAGAACCTTGGGGGACCCCAACAGAGAAAGGAAGAGGAGAGGAGGAAGTAGAATTGTAAGTAACGCTAAAGGTGCGGTTGGATAAGTAGGAAGAGAACCAGCGAAGTCACGGAGACTAAAGGCGTGGTGTTTTTTGAGGAGGAGGGGGTGGTCAACTGTATCAAAAGCAGCAAAGAGGTCCAGGAGTAGGAGTATAGAATAGTGTCCATTGGTTTAGCAGTTATTGGCAGATCGTTAGTTTTAGGAGAGCAGTTTCTGTGGAGTGTTAAGGACAAAATCCAGACTGAAGGGGATCAAAAAGGCTATTATCAGCAAGGTGGTCGCTCAGCCAGTTGTAGACCAGAATTCAAGGAGTTTGGATAAAAAGGGGACCAAGCAGATGGGGCGTAGATTGTTTAGATTGGATGGGTCCAATGAGGGCTTTTTAAGTATGGGGCTGACAAGTGAATGTTTTAGAGATTTGGGGAATATGCCAGAAGAGGTTGAAGATGTGGGTTAGAAAGTGTAGAATAGAGCCAGAGGGTGAACATAGCATTTGCGAGGGAACAGGATCCAGAGGGCAGGTGGTAAAATGGTCATTAGCAAGTAGTTTAGCAACCTCGTCTATGGTGGTGGGGTTGAAAGAGGGAAGTAATGATTGTACCTGTGGGCATGAAGTGTAAAGCGCGGAGGGTCTGAACAGTAGAGATCTCCTCGCAAATTGTATCAATCTACTGTTTGAAGTGATTGGCGATCTCCTGGGCAGTGAGTGAGTTGGTGGGTGGAGGCAGTGGAGGACAAAGTAGAGAGTTGAAGGTAGAGAAGAGTGGATGGGGACGGGATGATAAGGTGTTAATGAGAGAGATAAAATAGGTCTGCTTGGCAGTGAGGAGGCAGTAATTGTATTTTTGGAGGGCAGATTTATACTAGCTGACAGCTTTCTGGGACTGTGTCTTACACCACAGGCTCTCAAGAGCATGGCTGTCTTTTTTAAGACTTCTAGTGTCATCTGTTTGCCAAGGTTGAAGGGGACAGGGCCTGATTCTGTGTGTAGTGAGGGGGCCAGTGTGTCCAGTGTGGCTAGGTCTGTGCAGGACAGGAGTGCGATTTTGTCATAGAGGTAGTCAGTAGCAGAGTAGAGAGGAAAAGGGTTGAGATGGCGTATGTTTCTATGGGTAACCATTAGGCAGTTGGAGGAGAGGGAGAGAGTGAAACTAATAAGGTAGTGATCAGAGAGAGGGTAAGGATTGTTAGAGAGGTTGCACAGAGTGCATAGGTGGGAGAAAACAAGGTCAAAAAGTATTGCCTTCAGAGTGAGTAGAAGCATGTATCCATTGCTTCAGGTCAAATGAGGAGGTTAGACTGAGAAGTTTGGAAGTAGCAGGAGTGCTATTATTAGTAGGGATGTAGAAGTCCCCGAGAATGATAGTGGGTATTTCAGAAGAGAGAAAGTAGGGTAGCCAGGCAGAGAAGTCATCAAGAAAGGTTGATACTGGTCCAGGGGGCCGGTAGATCACAGCTATCCTTATAGAAACTAAGGAGAAGAGACTAATGCAGTGTGCCTCAAATGAGGAGAGTGACAGAGAGGGAGGTGGGTGAAATACCTGAAAAGTGCTATGTGGGGCTAAAAGGATTCCAAAACCCCCACCTTTGTGTCCACTGGATCTGCTGGAGTGAGTCCAAAGAAGACCACCAAAGGGATTAGGCAGCAGAAGATGCAGTATAGGATTCATGAAGCCAGGTTACGGTAATGGCGAGTAGATTAAATGAGTTAGCGATAAAGAGATTGTGGAGAGAGATGAGTTTGTTACAGACAGAGCGGGCATTCCAAAGGGTGCAAGAGAAAGGGAGTCTGGTCTTGGGAAGAAGAGAAATGGGAAGTAGATTGTGTGCATTGTGGTTCCAGCAAGAGGCCCAGGGTTTGGTTATACACAGGGCTCAAGTCCTGGGGAAAAAAGTGTGGGAACTCCCACCCAAGATCCATTCGCCCACCAAAAAAAAAAAAAAATGATACGCTCATATGCACGAACGCTTCAAAAGTGGTATTTTTTATCCAATTTTCGTATTGTGTGTATGAAGCTTAACTGTTAGTAAAACAATCCTCAATAAACATAAATACGGTAATTCTCTGAATAATCAGCATTCATTCAATTGTGCTTCCATGAAAATGTGAACATCATGTTCTGATCTTTATTGGGGAATGTTATTTTGTATATAGAGTGTTTATGTAGTGAGTTTATACTTTTCATTGAACAAAGTTTGGATAACACAGGGTTAAACGGAAAGGTCATAAATGAACTGCACATTATCTGGACAGAATGCTTGGGGAGATAGTGAGGTGTTCCTGCTTAGGAGATGTATGTTAGCTTGGGTGGCTGCAAACTCTGCAGGGCTCCAACACACACACTCGCTGCTATTCCAACCCTTCACATATTTCCACATAAACTTCCCTCCTGGCATTAAACTTACCTACTGTGCTCAGCTTACCACCCCAAACTGATGTTCCTCCCTCAGCTCACCTCTCTCTCTCTCTGTGTCCTGTGAGCAGAATAGCAGTGCTCCTCGAGGAGCACATCACGAGAGGTCTGCATAAATACAATCTCTTAGCAGCTAGGACCTGATCTACCCATCAGCTAGCTGTGATTGACAGGTAGATCGAAGCGGAAGCTGTCATGGGGCCCCCTACTGGCAATGCCTGAATAGTAAGGTGTGCGGGACTTACTATTGCGAGCTGTGTCGGCAGCTGCTGGTGTAGCACCTGCGACACAGCTCGCATACTTCAAAGTCTTGCAGGACACAGCTGCTAAAGGGAACTGAGTTCCTGTTGTGGAAAACGTACAGGAACTCTGTTCCCATGCGTTCCTGCAGGACTTGAGCCCTGGTTATACAACATCATAGGTCAAGAGAGGCAGAAGGGTGAGGGAGGTAACGTCTTAGTGTGATCTATATAAAGGGACATGCCCCAGTGTCCTGACATATTTATGCATGTGGACTTAGAATTAGCAGGGGCTGGTGAGTGCAGTAATAAGGAGAGGACAGAAGTGAGGGTGTTATTCATATATATATATATATATATATATATATATATATATATATATATATAAGGTGTGGGGTGGAGGAAAGGTGTGCAGGAGAGTTAGTTTAAGGATAGAGGACACAGCTGTCCGAAGGAGTGGTAGACAGTGCATTTTAACCACTTGCCACCCAGGCCAATTCTGACATTTCTTTGCAACATGTAAAAATCATAATTTTTGTGCTAGAAAATTACATAGAACCCCCAAACATTATATATGTTTTTTTAGCAAAGACCCTAGAGAATATGATGGCGGTTGTTGCAACTTTCTATCTCGCACAGTGTTTGCGAAAAAAAATGTTTTGTACTTTAAAAAAAAAAAAAAACAGTAAAGTTAGCCCAATTTTTTTGCATTATGTGAAAGATAAAGTTACGCTGAGTAAATAGGTACCTAACATGTCACTCTTCAAAATTGCACACGCTCGTGGAATGGTGTCAAACTTCGGTACTTTAAAACCCCTATAGGCGACGCTTTACATTTTTTTACTGGTTACATGTTTTGAGGTACAGAGGAATTATAGAAATCCACCCAAGTAGACCCAGAGGTTGCCGACATCCCGGATAAGGAATCGTATAAGGCAGGGGTCATCAACCCCCAGGCCGCGGCCCACCGCCGGGCCGTGGCCTGTTTGCAGCCGGGCCGCGAAGGCTGCACTGTCTGTCTGACAAGCGAGCAGAGAGATGACATCATCTCTCACCGCCCGCTCGCATCACCGCTGTTCCGTGCTCACAGCGGGGCTGCTTTACTGAGGCGAGTGAGCAGAGAGTTGACATCATCTCTCACTGCCGCCTGCTTCGCCGCTTTTCCACGCTCACAGCAAGACTGCTATAATGCTGGAGGTGAGGCGGGGAGCAGAGAGATGAGATCATCTCTCGCTGCCAGCCCGCATCACTGCTCCTCCGCTGACAGTGCGGCAGAATACCAATTCACTGCTGGAGGTGAGGCAGGGGAGCAGAGAGATGAGATCATCTCTCACTACCCCCCCCCCCCCCATTACCGCTGTTCTCCCTCACTACCCACTACTCCAGGCTTGCCTCTGAACTAATGCGCACACCTGTGCTGCCACCACTGCAGTGACAATCTTCATGTGGTGGCAGGCGACGTGGCAAATGACAATCCAAATCTGGTGGTAGGTGAAGTGGCAAGGGACAAAATGCATCTGGTGGCAGGCAACATGGCAAGTGACAAGCTGCATATGAAGGCAGGCGACGTGGCAAGTGACAATCCGCATCTGGTGGCAGGTGACATGGCAAGGGACAAAAAAGCATCTGGTGGCAGGGGATGTGGCAAGGGACAAATTGCATCTGGTGACAAGCGACATGGCAAGTGACAAGCTGCATCTGAAGGCAGGCGACATGGCAAGTGACAAGCTGCATCTGAAGGCAGGCGACATGGCAAGTGAAAATCCAAATCTGGTGGCAGGTGACATGGCAAGGGACAAAAAAGCATCTGGTGACAAGCGACATGGCAAGTGACAAGCTGCATCTGAAGGCAGGCGACTTGGCAAGTAACAATCTGCATCTGGTGGCAGGCTACGTGGCAAGTGACAATCTGCATCTGGTGGCAGGCGGCATGGCAAGTGACAATCCGCATCTGGTGGCAGGGGACGTGGCAAGGGACAAATTGCATCTGGTGACAAGCGACATGGCAAGTGACAATCCGCATCTGGTGGCAGGAGACGTGGCAAGGGACAAATTGCATCTGGTGACAAGCGACATGGCAAGTGACGATCTGCATCTGGTGACAGGCAACGTGGCAAGTGACACTCTGGCACATTCTGCATTATGGTGAGTTGAACTATTTCATTGTATATTACAATGTAATAATAGAAATAATGTGCTTCAATCATCCTGACATCATCTCAATGATGGTGCAGGCATGATTGAAGCGTCAACACCAGCCATTTCCCAGATAAATTGCCCGCGAAAAGCTGCATACACCGCCCCGGGCCTTGGCACAATTTTCTTAAACAACACCGGTCCCCGGTGCCAAAAAGGTTGGGGACCACTGGTATAAGGAATCGTAAATAAAGAGTACCCCCAATGATAGTACTATGGGACTTTAAGGGCAACTGACAAATATCAGAATATGAGAAATATTCTGAAATAGAAATATTCTAAAATATGAGAAATAGAAATGCATTTATACAAAAGATGTGGTGCATACATCATCATAGATACAAAAACATAAAAAAATACATAAAAACAAAAAGCAGAAAATTATCATGTGAATACAGTTCCTTCAGTATTGAGACCGACGCATTCCTGGACTGGTATAGAGTCAGAACTAAAACACCTGCATTGCTTTTGAGCCTAGATGCCCAAAACAAAAACACACTGACCAAGGGATTCATCAAGTGAAAGAGTTAATGCAAAAACCTATCTGACACCACGCTCCTTGCAGCTCCGTGATCAGCTCCATGATAGCTGTGAAGACATAAGAGAAATACGAGTGTACAGGCTCATGGTGCAAATAATGTTTGTTTATTGTAATATAAAGGATAAAATCAATACACTTACAAACGTATGTAATTCACAGGCGTCAAAAATTCCTCCAGTACAGAACCTTGAACAGGGTCACATCCAAGCACTGGGGTTGATGAAATATCCACAGGATGGATGGATACACTGGCTCCACAGGCACTGGCTTATCAAGCAGCTGCCGAGCTGCTCACTGAGTCCAAGAATGGCCGCTCAGGACAAAACTGTGGGCGCCTCCAAAACTTAGCTCAGGGAGCGCTCAGATGGAACAAGCTGACAGGAGACGCTGTGTGGTTGCCAGGACAACACGTTTTAGAGGGCGTGGCCTGGCCAGGTCTGCCCTGTGTTGTCCAGGGAGCCCTTTTGTATCTACAATCAAATGTCCAGGGTTTTAACCCTTTAATCTCAAATCATTAAGCTTTCACTGGAAACATACAGGGAATAATATGGCATACATCCCATCTACCTACTGAACATTATATGTGGCTAATTTTCATCTTTAATTTGGGGTATATATAAATGACTAAAACAATGGGACACTTATGAATTTTTTTTTACTGGGTAGAATTTATGTAATAAAAATGTATATACTGCCAAAGTTGCTATATTTGTTTGAAATTATGCCTTTCTCAGTACCCACAGCCTAGCTACTTACATTACAAAATGTCTTTAATAATTTTATCTTGCACAACAAGGCACAGGATTCCAGATTCAGTTCTCTTACCTATGTCCAAGGGAGGTCTTGGGGCACCAGATTTATTTAGGTATTATCATGCAGTCCATGGGGGCGTGGCCTGGAGCTCGACCGGAATGGACGCTGAATAGCTGAGCTCCGCCGGACCGCGACGAACAATTCCCTTCCAGCCGTTACTAAAGAGAGATGGGCAAGAGAGATAAAACGCCAACCTGCCCAGGATCACAGCGCTCCTCTTCCACCCCAGGAACCCGCAGCATTCAGGAGATTTTCGAGCTCCAAACCCAGAGGACGAGAGGCCGCTCCACCAGCAAGATGGCGCTGAGGAACCACGAGGCGTCCCTCAGCGAAGATTCCATGTCGGCAACAGAGGATCTGGTAAGGGATACAGAGTGCCCCGACCACCCTCTGAGATACTCGGAGATGACAAAAATTGCAGCTGACATAAAAACCACCCTGTCCTCTGCGATCACTGACCTAAGAGCGGACTTTTTGAAATTATCAGACAGACTGTCACAGACAGAGAGAGCGGAGGCCAAGCGAGACAGGGCGGTGGAAAGTCTTTCCTCCACGGTCTCATCCCACACCAACCATTTAATCCAGATGAACAGGCACCTGGAGGATTTAGATAACAGGGGACGCAGGCAGAACATTAGGGTGAGAGGAATCAGCGAGAGGATTGAACCGGCCCAGATCAAATATGCCCTCCAAGATGTTTTTAACACCCTGCTAAACAGGCCCAAAGAGACGGACATAGACTTTGTACGCGCACACAGGGCCCTGGCGCCAAAGCCTTCTGAAAATGCCCCCCCTAGAGACATTGTGTGCTGTCTCCAGAGCTTCCCGCTGAAGGAGGAAATACTAAACAAAGCAAGGAAAAGCGATCAAATCATCTTTGAGGGACAAACTGTGGCCCTATTCCAGGACTTGTCCCACATAACACTACAAAATAGGAGGGCATTACGCCCTGTGATCACGGCACTGAAGGACAAAGGCATTCCATATAGATGGCGATTTCCATTTGCACTCAACGCCACGTTTATGGGGAAACAACATTACCTGCGGATGCCGGACGACCTGCCACACTTTTGTAACCAGCTGCAGCTGCCCCTTATTGACGTACCAGAATGGTACAGAGAATTCAGATTCCCCCCACGAGATGTCTCTCCTCCGGACTCCCCACGATCGTCACCCACCAAACCATCATCCACCAAGAAGTCCAA